>OX235276.1:50444764-50471583 GCA_944472155.2 Trichobilharzia szidati
TGGGAAAATTAGGAGGAGAAACAGAAGGAACTCCCAATAATAATTTCACAATAACTCACAGGCTACTGACAAACTGCCAGTAGTTCATATTTTTTTGTAAAATTTGAAACCATCATTCGTTTGAACGAAAGAGTTAGTATCTTGCTGAAATACCTATGATAGGAAGCAGTATGCTCTATATAATGGGAAGTCCTCCACTGCTTTAATTACTTTAGCTGGTTTTACTCAAGGTTCTATTCTATCTCCTTTACTGTCTTCTTTTTTCTCACATGACAAGCTTCATTCCGTTGGGGCCAATTTCGCTAGGTACGTCAACGATCTCACTATTTCTGTTCAGATCACTTCTTAGTCAGATTGTTCCAAATTGAATAACTTTTTGATATAAATTTTTCACTGGTCCCTGTCAAATGGTCTTAAGCTAAGTCCATCCAAATCTCTGGATGCTGGTTTCACTTTCAGACGCAAGCGCGACTTACATGAACTGGCTCGTTCGCTTGATTTTTTTGTAATAGATTGTTGATTCGAGTTGGGGCTAGTTGTCCAGGCTAGTGCAGTTGACATGATTTTGGTGCTTATCTGGCTCCTGTTAGGTGATTTTATATGAGAATTGTTGTTTAATATTGTTCCTAAGCATTGACTCATTGTCTGTGCAGCAGAACGCTTAAATATATGGTTCATGCAGTGATTATTTCGTATACAGATTATGCTCCATGTACATTGCGACGATTGTCTTTCGAAAAATTTCTTTGCAGCTTGCTGGAGACCTGCACTAGGTTGTAAATTTTCCGATCAGCTGTTGTCTGGTACCCTTTTCTGTTGCAAGAACTGAAGAATATGGTTGACATTGTGACGGTAAATAATTCCCCAAAATTGTTGACCACAGCATTCATCATTCAACATTGGATGCTGGCCCCCCACTGTTTAAGTCAACTTGTCTAACCGAAGATTTCCGGTCAAGCATCCACGCCATTTGGCATGCCGCCGTGTCACGTTCGTTCGTTCGTGCACGAGCCTTAGCTAGTTAAGCAATCATCTCGCACTCCGATTTAGTCCCGAAAAATACTCGTCATTTGAACGACCAACTATTGTGTTTTGTTTAGCCTTTGATCAACGCAGAACGAATACTATAGAAGTTGTGGGTATTAGATTTTGTGTTAGCATACTTCTTACTATCTGAGAATGTCAATATCCTCAGCCTATAAACTGGTGAGCCCTACCACGAAATTCATCTTTGGTAAATTCACAGACAAATCCAGTGAGTTCGTTCCTTTTGTATTTGTTCTTGTACTTTTTTCAAACTATATATTTCGTCATTATCTTAAGGTCATTCGTATTCGCTCAAATACCAAAACCACTCAGCTCGTACCAATTTGGCCAGATCATGCGGAAACATGGTTTCAGATAATTGGGTCCGATTTTAGTGAGCATGGGATAACCAATCAACCTCCACAGTTCCTTGCAGTTGTTCACGCCCTACCGCTGCAATTCAGCACTTGCGTAACTATGCAGATGTCGAGTCCAGAGGTAAGTAACTCATACGAGTTGCTCAAAGCATCCCTCCTACGGAGAAACGTTCCCCCGGATTGACAGCGTCTAGATGAATTATTCCGCAATGTTGAGTCAGAGTATCAGTCAGCCTTGAGCATGCTAACAAGAATGAGGGAGGTTATTGGCCAACGTCAGTTTGATGAAGGAATTTTCAGATAACTCTTCTTATCCAAACTGCCACAGTCAGTACAGACTGCACTGGTGACACTTCAGGGTGTTATTACAGATGAATTAGCTGCTTCTGTAGATAAAATTCCAGAAATAACTAAACGACCAGTTACTGAAATATGCTCAGTTGCCGAACAGACTCCGAGTAGGGGTATTGCAATGACAGAGTTATTCAACTCCATCTAGCAGATGCCTTGGTCAAACATGCCTTGTAATTCCTCCTACCGTGGTCCGAACTCCTCTCAACGTGGTCGATCTAAATCCAAGCCATGTTCACTAAAATACTCTGACTGATGTTGGTATCACGACACCTATGGCCAGGAGGCTAAATGTTGCCATAAACCTTGTAATTTCGGCAATATCTCAAAGTTTGTGGGAAACTATCCCGCCGGCACGCGTTAGTGGCAACCGTCCCCGGTGGCACTAGCCGCCTACTTTACATTCATGGTGTGGTTAACCCGACCCGAATCTTAGTCAACACAAACGCCAAAGTCAGCGTCCTTCCTGCTACAGCAGCAGATCGACAGAAGGAACCTACCTTCAACTTACAAAACCAATTGCAACTTTTGGTAGGAAATACGCCTATCTGAAAGTAGGTTTACTTAAAACTTATTCAGTGGATTTTCCTTCTTGCTGACGTCACAATGCCCATCATTGGCACGGACCTACTTAATCATCATGATTTGCTCGTAGACGTCCGCCGAAAACGACTGATTGACAATATTACTAGTCTGTCTATCAAAGGCATAACTTACATTGGCCCCAGCTTGCTTCACATACACGGCTTGACGGCAACGTTATCTGGCGCAACTATATTCTGTAAAATCGAATTGGTTAAAGCATATAACCAAATCACGATGGCACCAGAAGATATTCCGAAAACGGCTACCATCACGCCTTTCGGACTTTTTGAATTCCTACGTATGCCGTTTTGTCTCCGGAATGCGGCACAAACATTCCAACGCTTCATCGACGAAGTATTTCGCGGTCTCGACTTTGTATACGCATACTTAGACAACTGCCTCATTGCCAGACACTTCAACTTGGCATTTGAGAGGTTGTATCTACATTATTATTAAAAAGTGTCAGATAGGCGTTGGCTCAATCAACTTCCTGGGTCACACTATTGACTGCGCAGAGCATTCGCCTACTGGCTACTAAAGTCGAGGCGATACTGAACTTTCCGGAGCCACAGACAGTGAAAAGTCTTCGCACTTTTAACAGCTTGGTAAGTTTATTACTGACGGTTTATTCACAACTGTGCCTCTCTGATTCCCCCATTGACAGACATTCTTCGAGGGAATAACAAGTCTATCGAACTTGACGCGTCTGCTCAAAATGTTTTTGCTCAGGTTAAAAATGCTATTGCAGATGCCAAACTTCTAATGTATCAGGATCCAACGGCACCGTTAAGTATCTCGGTTGATGCATCAGACACTGAAATCGGCGCAGTTCTGCAACAACTAGTTAACAAAGAGTGGAAACCACTCTCCTTTTTCTCGAGGTGCTTGCAATTACCACATTCGGCAGAGAACTTGTGGCTATGTACTATACGATACATCATTTTCGACATCCAATGGAGGGTCGTGAATTTATAATGTTTACTGAACAAAATTAACCTCTGACGTACTGTCTGAACTCAACTCCAGATAAGCATTCACCTAGAGAATCACGACAACTGGACTACGTTTAAAAGCTAACGTCGGATATTCGCTATATATCCAGAGTGAACAACACTGTGGCAGATGCCTTGTCGCGCGTTTGTTCCCTCACTCAAATTGACGGTAAACACTATGTGAAACTGGCTCGTTTTCAAAAAGACGATACTGATCTTCAACATGAGTTGTCGAAAACAACTCTACAATTAGCCAAGAAACCCCTAGGTATGGGAAAAGATACTATGCTATGTGATATTCCCACGAGTACTCCTCGTCCCATCTTGCCTTAAAGTTGTCACCATAACGTCTTCAATACGTTGCATGGCTTATCCCACTTAGGTACTCGAACTACCGTCAAGCTGGTAACTAGTCGGTTATGTTGGCCCGGTATTAACAAAGATGTAAGGGAATGGGCTCCCTCGTGCTTAACTTGCAAAAACTGCAAAGTAGTAAGGCACACTAGAAGCCCTCCTGACTCTTTTCTCATCCCGGATTCTTGTTTCGAATACGTTCATGCAGATTTGGTCGGACTCCATCCAGAATCTCATCGATACACCTATACCTTAATATGCGTCGACCACTTCATACGATGGCCTAATGCAGTACTCCTCAAGTATATATCTGCTGAAACAGTCAATATCCAATATCCTGATTACGAGCTAGTATAAACCAGTGATTTCTTTGAGCTCGCTTCTAGATTGTAAGGTAGAGGTTCCAGATCTTCGATGAACTTATGCGTAGTAAATCCCGCCACTTGACTGCTTTAGCTCTGGTAGACTCCAAGAGGAGTGGTGCGACGATTGGTCAAGATGTGGTTTGTAGTGTGCAGTATGTTAGGACTCAGCTGCTGCCGTGAATGGAGTTTGACCTAACACCCGTTGGTCATTCGGTGTAGTCATAAAAGTAGAATAATAATAATAATAGGTTGTAGTGTAGATAATATAGGTTGAGATAAGTGAAATAGTAAAGGTGAAATAATAAAGAAAGAAAAGATGGAGTAGTCGGTACAGTGGGAGAAGACAGAACGGGTCGTGGGGATTCAGCTTGTATGCTTATCCATTGACAGTGTGGTTTCAAATTTTAAGAGGATAAGCCATTGAGACACAAACCATGCATTTCTGCATGATTGTCCAGCTTCCGCCTAAAAGTCTCCACAGATGGCGCTGTAGTTACGGCCGCCGGTAAAGCGTTCCAGAGACGGCAAACTCGAAGCGAAAAGAAATGTGAACGCACTCGAGTCTTTGGTCTCTGGTGTGCTATCCTTAGCGGGTTACCTCGTGGAAGCCTATAATCACTTAATGGCAGGATGCTTTTATCAGGGTGGGCCTGGTCATTTAAGATCTTATAGACGGTGATGAGGTCTCCCCTGTGACTACGGTAACTAAGTGTGAAAAGACTTAACTTCTTCAGTCTTTCCTCATATGATTTGTTGCGGAGGCCGATCACCCACTTTGTCGCTCGTCTCTGGACACTTTCTAGAATGTTAGCATCCCTTTTGAGTAGCAGAGGAGCAATGATATTATGCACCTCAAGGAGTGGCCGCACGTATGTCGTATACAACCGTAAGAATAGTTCGAGAGTAAGAGCTCCCAGCTGCCTATGCATAAAGTGTAAAGTTGCGTAAGCTATGGCGACGTCCCTCGTGTAATTTCCACTGGTGTCTAGCTTTTCTGTTAAAATAAGGCCTAGATCGCGTTCTGATGGCACACAACTCAAGTTCTGGCCACCAAGGGTGTAATTTACACTCTGTGATCTGCCGGAATGAAGTTGCACTACTTTGCACTTCTTTAGGTTGAAAGGCATTCCGTTAGCCAGAGCCCAGTCTCCCAGAGTTTGCAGGTCAGCCTGCTCCAGAAACACTCGCCTTGCTTATTTTGTGAAGGAGCAGACCATGGTGAACTGTGTCGAATGCTTTCGCAAAGTCGAGAAAGATCACATGGACTGGTACCTTTACATCCCAGGATAGTGTCCAATCGTTCCAAGCTAGTGGAAGATTCGTCACACAGGATCTTCCCCTCCTGAAACCGTGCTGTGCTTCATGGAGTAGGTTAATCCCGTCGAAGTATTTTCTCATGTGGTCGTCAATGAGACTTTCCAATATCTTCGATATCACTGGGAGTAGCGCAACTGGTCTGTAACTGGTCGCGTTCCGCCGGTCACCACCCTTGAAGATAGGGGATAGGATGGCTCGTTTCCATTCACATAGAAGTTTCCCTACATCAAAGGAGTGTTGAAACAGATCACTTAGGGGTTTGCAGAGACTTTCTGAACACTGCTTCAAGACGGATGGTCTTATGTCATCGCAACCTGCAGACTTTCCCGAAGTCAACTTTCCCAATTTTACGAGTACCATAGCCGGGTTAATTCGAAATATACCCAGCAGGTTTTCGCACGTCGGTCTTGCATTGTAATCTTGATGTTTTGTGGGGGTAAAATCCTCCTTACTGTTCAGTTGTTTGTGAAAGGCTAGACTGAATGTCTCTGCCATTTCAAGACTAGTAAGAGATTTCCCATCAGAACCCACTAGATTGCAAGCTCCCTGGTTGGTCGGTTTTCTTTCAGACATAAACCTGTATAGGCCTTTGGGGTTCACGAGAAGCTTATTGGCGAGGTTTCTCTGAAATGTCCTTCTATCACTCCGGACTCGTATGTTACATCGATTCCTGAGTTCGAGGTACACTTCATGTTCGGGTTGACTCTTCGATACTCGCCACGCAAACCAGGCTTTTCGCTTCGCCTGTAGAAGGCGTTGTGTCCCCCTTTTCAGCCATGAACGTTGCTTTCTAGCTTTTGGTGTGACTAAAGGAACAGTGTCTGAGACCGCCTGGTGAATGATCTCCTTTACCACTCCCCAGTGTTCTTCTACTGTAAGCTCTGTCCAATTTTTTGGCCAATTTGCTTCAGACAAAAGTCTTCGCATTTCGGTGTAATTGGCTTTGTTATAACACAGATAGGGCTGTGTATTGTCCCACTGTAAACGCTCGCAGAGGACTATGTCGAATGTTATGACCGCGTGGTCACTACTACCTATGGGAGTCGTGATCTGAACGTTTTCCACTAGTAGCTGGTCACTAGTGAGCACGTAATCCAGTCTAGAAGACTTCCCATCTGGGCCCCATCTAGTATCCATTCTGACACTTTCAGTGAACCCGGCCTCCCTGATGGTATGCAGCAGATTTCGATCAAATCTATCATGGGCATATCCCGTCATCAAGTTAAGAGATGGGGCATTGAAGTCGCCAGCTATGACAATTTGATCATAACCTATGTCTTGTGTCGCTGAAATTGTATTCAGCAGTACCTGGTTGTGGTCTGCTCCACATGAAGGTGATCTATAAATGTTGCCCACTAGATATTTACAGTACCCAACAGTGAAATGGCGCCATATGGAGTCAGGGAGCTCAATGAGGGGAAGGTCCATTGCGTGGACACATCTGAGCTGTTTGTCGGCGTATATGGCGACTCCACCTCCTTTTTTCAGATCCCTATCTCGCCTGACTGGGACCATATCATTTATACTGACTTCGCTGTCTGCCATCGTAGGGATTAGCCAGGTTTCCGTCAGTATTATGATTTTGGAGTTCAGCTGTGATTGTAGGTATCTAAGTTCAGCTATTTTGCCTCTTAGCCGTCTCACATTACTGTACAGACAACTGGTAGTCAGTCTCACCACGTCCCCATATTGGGGGATGGTTGACGTGATGTGGGCTGTTGGTTGAGGAGTTATCCTACGAACTAGTTGGCCGATTCCCCGAGAACCGGCCTGTTGGCGTTTTTTTCTTCTGGTTCAGTCGGAGCACTTGGATGACACTGGCTATCATCGTCCGTGCTACACCGCTGTATTGTGACTAGGGGTTGAAGATGCTCTTTGACAACGTTTTGTTCTCTCCTTTGGGTGCGAGGCCGGCTCTCGCAGCAGCGAATGTGTCTGCTGACCTTGTCCTTGGTCTCGTACCATCTCTGGAGAGCAGTAGTCAAGTGGTCTCGGGAGCCCCTGAACTTCCCAGAGTCATCTGGGATGCCAACCATCTCCACTGCTGTACATCGTGACAGTGCTTCTCACAAGCGTTCCCAGTTACCAGTTCGGGAATGCCGTGAACAACCATGGAGGCAGAAGGAATAAGCTCTGGCGACTCCCTCGCCATCTGTCTTTCCTTCCATGGCCTGTCTGGCCTAACACGTATAGTGCAGGCCCTCCCTATAGAAAGGACTTGAGAAGTCAGTAAAACTTTTTCGACATGCTCGGTAGAGCCCAGTGTTACCCTCAGTTGGGATGGTTTGCCTTGAGAAGCACCAGTGCCCCTATGCACAGTTTTACTGGTAGGATGTCCAGACCCAGTGTGCTACATAAGTTGGACCACTGTTCCTGATCAAACAGGGCCCTGTTTTCCAGCAGACTACTACTACAGTCTGGTACATTAACGAGAATTATGCAATTTGATCTACTAACCGTGGATTTAGGTTCGGTCCTCGCACATTTGTCATTCACTTTAAGACCGTTTTGTTTCGTCTGGTGCGACTGGATATTATTGTGTGTCGCAGTGCCATGGCCACTATTACTGGTGGACGGTAAGGGTCTTTTCCCAGCGACAGATACCCTTGGTGCTTCAGCCTCTGTGTCTGGGGCAGTTATGGCAGGAATTGCAAGTTTAACCTGTGTGGATTTTTGTATCCCCGATTAACGTGCAATTGTGCTGTTTTCTGAGTTGGTGGGAGTAGAACGTTTCACGTTTTTCCCTGATACTTCTAAGCCATCTTTAATTTTCAAAGAACTACACGAGGCTGCATCAGGACGGCAACTTGGGCATATGTACCAGAACCATAGGCATGGATTCTTACGCATAAAATCGTAATATACTTTTGGTACCCCGGTGTCGCATCTACAATGTACCCATTGCTTGCAAAAGTTGCATTCGAAGGCAGAGTCTACTTGTTCGACAACAGAATCGCAGACCTTGCAATCGTCTGCCTTTTGGGGGACTTTTATCGTCCTGCGACGTCGTGAACGTTTCTTTTCGGCCTTCCTGTTTGTTTCAAGACCTACTATGGAGATGGGTGTCATACTATTCTCACTTTGTGCAGATTTACCACTCGCCTCTATTAACCTAGTCGTGTTAACAGGGATGGAGCCACATCCGCTTAGTTGACTTCTCACAGTTTCACTGTAGGACTGCGGCGACATGGGCAATCTGTCCACGCAGGGAATATTTACCCTGGCCTTCAAGATCGGTATGCGAGAGTCCATCACCTTCACCTGTTTGCCTAATTTGGCTGAAGCCCTGAGGACTACGGTGTATGGTCTCCCATTACTTATCTTAGGGTGAGAATCTATAGTCATATTACTCCTAAATTAATACCGATGAATAAATAATAAGAGACAGTGGAGTTTTGTCCAATAGACTGACAGAAAAAGACAATAGAAAAGCACAGAACAGAAAGATAAAGTATATAAGTAAAAGCTTTTGACTTTACCTGTAACTTTCGGGTTATTCGGCTTCACAACAATCACGTAACAGACCAACAGGTCCTGTATATTTGAAAGAGTGAGGAGGGTGTTGCTACAGAAGTAGCACCCGAAGCTTAGGCTGTAGTTCGAGACAGTGGGAAGTACCAAACACAGGCTCGGTGAAGAAGAAATGGTTGAATAAAATTCGCCGGATAATAAGATCAGGCTTTCCATACGAGTTGTTCACAAAAGTGGATATTTCCTGTTAGAGAGGAAAACGCACGTCGTATTCGAAGCGCGCGCGAAGTCGTTTGCGACTTTGACGAAAGATGGGTCGTAAGTCTTGGATGCCCATCTTCCATAACAACTGATCGTGGGTGGCAATTCGAGAGTGCCTTATTCTCAGTCTTGACTAAAAACCTGGGTTGTATGCGTCTTAGAACAACAGCCTTCCATCCTTTAGTAAATGGTTTGGTAGAAAGTTCACACTGACAGTTTAAGACTGCGTTACCAGCCGCAAACAATGTACATTGGATTGAATCACTACCATTTGTTCTCCTAGGCATACGAAATGCCTTAAAAACTGATGCTGGCTATACCCCTGCCGAGCTAGTATATGGCACTACACTACGATTGCCAGGTGAGTTTGTTTCTCCCTCTATCTTCTCACGCTTCATACGTTAGCAGGCTTACAAACGCAATGAGTTCAGCTGAACCTGCTCCCCTTGGACCACAGTCCATTGATGGCTTTGTTCACCCGTGTTTGAAAACTTCACCTGTATTTGTTCGTTGTGACTCTGTGCGTCTCAATCTGGAACCCCCATACGACGGATCATATAAAGTCATCAAACGAATAGATAAATTCTTTGTCATAGACAAGAAAAAACGCGAAGACTCTGTTGGCATCCACCGTCTGAAACCAACCTACTTAGAAAACAATCCCATGAGACTAGAACTTATTACTCCCGATAATACACAAGTAACCGAATATCCGTTAGTCCTCGAAGAAATCACATGCACGGCGAAAGCCCCCGAATCTTCTGTCGAGCCCCCAAAGGAAACGCGTTCTGGACGAAACGTGATATTCCCTGAACATCTTCACACTTATTTGGCACAACTAAGTGATACGTATCACCCAAGTGGTTCAACGAAGTGGTATCCCGGCAATACCACGTTCTGCAATGCTCCCGAAGGAAATGCTAGCTGGGCACCATTACCTGTTTGAAATACAAGTTCACCACAAAGGTACACACTGTGTTCATAGTGATAATATCCTGTGTCTTAAAATGAAAAGTAGGCTGTGCGAAGAATATAAAAAATATACTAATGCTGAAATTAAACTGAAGTCGCTAACAATTATTAAACCAATTAAGACAACATTGTTTTATTAAATATACCGAGTATACCAGCAATTTTTCATGAAAACTCAAAAATATACTCTTACATTTTGAACTTACTGCCGTTGCTGATCCATTACACAACACGGATATCAGCGTCAAGAAACATTTTCGCATACAAGCTTTGCAAATATATCGCAACTGAAGTACATTATGCCGTCGAAATTATATATTTCAGAAAAGTTTTTGAATGCAAAATTACATTTAAATAGCACATAAAACATAACCTGTTACTAAACCAACGCTACAATTAGCGGGGATATGCAATAAAGCCACTCCCTAAACACACCACTGCCTCTGAAGCAAGGGTGACCGCATAATGATGTATAAATTAGCGTGAAGCATATTGTACACAATCCAAGACATTTTACCAGAAGGGAACTGTATTATCCCTTGGGTTAATGCTTAGGCGATTGTTTACTAAGGAGCAGAATAGAAGTGAAAAGATAACTTTATTTCTATAAGGGTTTGCTACCTAAGGAAGTTGGCAGCCAGCCGCCGTGTCAACTGATTAAACTAGTAATGACCCGACTTTTTGACGAAACAAACGGTTTGAATAAATCTCTACACGAATCAATCTAGTTTCTGAGAGACTACTTTTGGCCACAAACGCCCTGTTCAATTTCAGATACTCCTCTACTCCGTTCTAATCTCCTGGACCATTCTTCTTTTGTGGGTACTCGAATTCCCATTGTCACACCTGCAATAAGTTCACTAGGCTTGCCTTACAGACTATTTGTGTTTGCAGACATTGTCACTAACCCTTTCACTCATATGACACGGAATTCTTTACAGTGCTCTTGGAAATAAACGCGCGCTCCTTGAATACGACGTGACTTTTCCTCTCTAACCGGAAAATACCTATTTTGTGAATTATCCGCTTGGGAAACCTGATCTTCCTAGCCGGTGAATTAAATTCAACCATTACTTACATATCGAATCTCTGTGTGGTAAGTCCAGCTGTCTCGAACTACTGCCAAAGCTTCAGGTGCTATTTTTGTAGCAGCATCTTCCCCACTCGTTCAGATAAACAAGACTTGTTGGTCTACCACGTGATTGCTGTGAAGCCGATCATCCAGAAAGTACTAGGTAAAGTCGAAAACCTTTTCTTTTCCTTGTCTTGTACTTTTTCAGTCTTAATCTTTTTCTTGTGGGTAGATACTGTTGCACTTTTATTCTTATACAGCATAAGTTTTAGCGATAGTTAATATGGCTGTAGAAAGTAACCTTAGAAATGGCACCAAAACACCTTACTCTGTAGTCACAAGGGCTTCAGCCAGAGAAGGCAAAAACGCAGGGACACCAACCCCAAATTGCATACCCATCCTAAAGACCCGTGTAGGACTCGTCTGTCCGGATACTATGCCTGCAGTACCACAGTCTAGTACTGAAACGGCTCAGGCAATACTAGTAGGACAGGATACTACTACACCTGCACCAACTAAAAGCCAATGTGTGAAGTACAACAAACCTAAAAGGAAACGCTCAAGACGTCATAAGACCTCGAAGGCGTCACCAAGTAAGGGAGACGAGTGCCAGGCGTGCAATATCATTGTTTCTAAAGCTGACTCAGCTTTCGAATGCAATTTTTGCAAACGGTGGGTGCACTGCCGTTGCGACAAAGAGGTACCGAAATCATACTACGAATTTATGAGAAATAACCCATGCCCGTGGTTTTGGTACATCTGTCCACTCTGTCGCCCTGGTGTAGTCACACAGAGCGTGTCTGCGGTTAGCAGAAACAACACGCCGCCCTTGTGTCCCAACACGGTCTTATGTAGCTCCCCACCTGCTAACGTCACATTGCCAAAACTTGGCACAGACAGTAAGAAGGACACTCCTGTCCTACTGACCGAAAATGCCAATTTTCACAAGGTGAAGATTCATAAGGCTGGACCTAAAAAATCAAGGAAAGATAGAGTTAGAGAAGCACCACTTGCATCCACAAGCAAGCTTGGCAACACAATAAAGGCTGGTCAGAACCCGATGAAGCCTAAAGTTGCTGATGCTGCAAAGGAATATGAGAAGCCAAAGGCCAAACCTAAGTCTGAGGTTAATCGGTCTAATTCGCTCATCCTCTTTAACGTACCTGTGAGCAAGGACAGCTTGCTTGAACAGCGGGCCCTGTTTGATCAGGAACAGTGGTCCAACCTGTGCAATAAACTAGGTCTGAATATTAGTTCAGTGAAATTGTGCAGGCTGTACAGGGGTGTCCACACACCTCAAGGTAAGCCACCCCCATTACGGGTTACACTGGACTCTGCCGAAGAGGCCGAAAAGGTACTATTGATGGCTCAGGTACTAGCCATCGACAGAAGCTCTAACATAAGGGTGAGACAAGACAGACCATGGGCTGTCAGACAAATGGCAAGGGAGTCACCGGAACTTTTGCCTTCCACCTCTATGGTAGTGCACGGTGTCCCGGAGCTGGAAACGGGCACTGCCTGTGAAAAACACATGCATGACGTACAGCAGTGGAGATGGCTGTCGTCTCAGATGGCCCTTGGCGCTTCTGGAGCCATCTCCGTTTACCGACTACCTCGCCCCGCTCATCTCACACTGATTAGCTCCCCAAGGCTGCTTAGTGTCACATTCAACTCCCCAGAGCAGTTGGCCATAACACTTCAACGGTGGTATGAGATCAAGGGGAAATTGGGAGGAAACATCCGATGTTGCGAAAGCAGACCTCGAACCATAAGGAGGCAGCAAACTGAGGCTTTAATACGTCCCCAAGCTTCAGTGACACTCGAGCGATGCAGTTCTGAGAATAACAGTCTGTGCCACCCAAGTGTCCTGCCCAAATCCAAGGGAAAAAACCACAATGGGCCGGTTCCATCGGAACTGGCCAATTAGTCCCAACACTAAGTTCCCTACCAGCAGATAGCTTCACGTCAACTACCCCACAACACGCTGAGGTTGTAAGACTCACTGTCAGCTGCCTGTATAGCAATGTGAGGGGGCTGAGAGTAAAAATAGGTGAACTCCGAAATCTCCAAGCACACCTACAACTGAAAATAATCATTCTCACCGAAACATGGCTAACCCCCACTATCGCCGATAATGAAATCAGTATAGGTGATATGGTTTTGGTCAGGAGAGACAGGGACAATAAGGAAGGAGGGGGAGTTGCCATATACTTTGATAGGCAACTTAAATGTGTTCGCGCAACGGACCCACCACTTATTGAACTCCCAGACTCCATATGGTGTCATTTCACCGTAGGCCACACCAAGCATTTACTTGGTGGCATCTACCGATCTCCCACCTGTGGGGCAGAGCACAATCAGCTACTGCTCAGCACTATCACAGGGATACGAGACTTGGGCTATGACCAAATCACCATTGCTGGAGATTTCAATGCCCCATCACTGAACCTTGGCTCGGGGTATGCTAAGGGAAAATTCGGCCGAAATCTACTGCAAGCTATTCGGGACACGGGACTGACTGAGAATGTTGGAGACGACACTAGGTGGGGCCCTAGTGGAAAGTCATCAAAACTAGACTACATTCTAACTAGTGACCAACTACTCGTCGAAAAGGTCCAGGTCATGACTCCTCTAGGAAGTAGTGACCATGCAGTCATAAGTTTCGACCTCGTTCTCCGTGAGCACTTGCAGTGGGACGCTACGCAACCATGTCTGTGTTACAGCAAGGCTGACTACGCTGAAATGCGGAGGCTCTTGTTCGATGCAGACTGGCCCTTAGCATGGGATGAGCTGTCTGTGGATGAACACTGGGAAGCGGTAAAAAAGATTATTCATACAGCGATCTCGGATACCGTCCCTTTAGTCACAGCACAGCCAAAAAGAAAATCATCATGGTTAAAGAGAGGCACGCAGCGTATTCTGCAAGCAAAGAGGAAGGCTTGGTTTACGTGGCGCGTATCTGGAAGCCAGATCGACCATGATGCATACCTGGAACTCAGGAACCGGTGCAATGCAAGAGTCAGGAGGGACAGAAGGTCATTCCAGGCTAACCTTGCTAAAAAACTCCTGGCAAACCCGAAGAATTTGTACCGATTCATGTCGGAAAGGAAACCAACCAACCAAGGGGCTTGCGCCTTAGTAGGCCAAAACGGTCAATATCTCACTAGTCTGGAGATGGCTGAAACGTTCAGTTTAGCCTTCGCCAAACAGCTAAACAGCAATGTGGGTATTACCGTTACGAACCAAAATGGTGGCATGACTATTTCACAGGAGGAAGACCAAATAGCCACCCCTCAAATAAACCCTGCAATAGTACTGAGAAAGCTGCAGCGACTTATACCTGGGAAGTCCCCAGGTTGTGATGACATCAGGCCATCTGTTCTGAAACAGTGCGCCGAAGCTCTCTATAGGCCTTTATGCGACTTGTTCCAACACTCCATGGAATCGGGGAAACTGCCAAAGGAATGGAAAAGAAGCATCCTTTCTCCGATCTTCAAGGGTGGGGATAGGCAAAATCCCACCAGTTATAGACCAGTAGCTCTACTCCCAGTGGTATCGAAAGTACTGGAAAGTATTATTGATGATCACATCAGGGAATATCTGGATAGGTCTAAAATACTCCATGAAGCCCAACACGGTTTCAGGAAAGGAAGATCCTGCGTCACTAACTTATTATCAGCTTGGGACGATTGGACATCATGCTGGGATATGAATGTTCCTGTCCATGTGATCTTTCTAGACTTTGAGAAGGCATTTGACACTGTTCACCATGACCTTCTCCTACACAAAATAAGCCAGGTAGGTCTAGGTAAACCACTTCTGTCATGGTTGAAGGACTACCTAACTGAAAGGCAATTTTGCACCAAGGTCAACCGAGTCCGATCATCTTGGCACAGCTCGTCATCAGGAGTGTCGCAGGGTTCTATCCTGGGACCACTGATGTTCTTGATTTTTATCAATGATTTACCATGCCGTCTAAACTGCCCGACTCTTCTATACGCTGATGACGTAAAGATATGGAGGGCGGTAAAGTGTCCGGAGGACTCAGATAGGCTGCAGGCAGATCTAAGGCTTCTGGAAGACTGGGCGGTGACCAGTGGAATGACTTTCAACCTGAAAAAGTGCAAAGTAGTGAAGTTACGCACCTGTAGACTGCAGAATGCAAGTTACACCCTGTGCAATGAAAGCTTGTCCTGCTCAACGTCGGAACGTGACTTAGGTCTAGTTCTAACGGAGAAAATGGACACAAGCGTGAATTACACGGGGGATGTAGCGAGGGCATATGCGGTCATACACTTTACACATAGACAATTAGGTGCACTCACTCCTGAGCTCTTTCTAAGGTTGTATAAAACATACGTCAGACCGCATCTTGAAGTGCATAATATCATTGCACCCCCACTGCTTAAAAGAGACGCCAACCTCTTGGAAAGAGCCCAACGACGGGCAACAAAAAGAGTGGTTGGACTCCGAAATAAACCATATGACGAAAGGCTGAAGAAATTAGGCCTATTCACACTCAGTTACCGTCGCCTGAGGGGGGATTTAATTACTGCCTACAAAATAACAAATGATCAGAATCACCCGAACAAAGGTGTTCTGCCATTGAGTAGGTATAGGCTCCCTCGTGGAAATCCCAGAAGGATAGCTCATCAGAGGGCAAGGACCCGGGTGCGCTCCCACTTCTTTTCCCTGCGGGTTTGCCGTCCCTGGAATTCCTTACCGGCAGATGTAGCTATGGCACCATCTGTGGACGCCTTTAAGCGAAGGCTGGACAACCTTGCAGTGACACAAGGACTGTATCCAAATGGCCTATCCCCTTAAAATCGCATATACCATTCAAAGATAGACAATTAAACTGGTCGTTTTACTTCTTCACATTCCCTTCAGTCTTACTCTCCTGACAGCTTTAACTACACTTATTATTATTATTGTTATTATTATTATTATCATTATTACTGGTATATATATATTATATATATATATGTATACCGGTTGACTGACTGTTGTTACGTTTTCTTATTTTTTTTTCTCTGTCTGTTAGTCTGAATACCTTTACTAATTATATCTATTATTATTATTATCTCTTTTCCATTGACGACGATACCGAAAGACTAACTGGTGAAAGGATCAACTCCATTCACAGTAGTAACAGTCTTAACACACTTCATACTACAGACGCCATATAATTAATCCCAGCACTACTCCTGTTGGAGTCAATCAAAGCTACGACAGTCGAGTGGCGGGACGAGCTACACAGACGTTTACCGAAGATCAGGAACCTCTACCTTACAATCAAGAGGCGAGCGCAAAGAAATCAAATTGGTTTATACTAGCTCGTAAAAAGATATTGGATATTGGAAATGAGGGTTTTCCTAGTGATACGAAGTCTGCAACTACTAGAAGTGACACCGCCCTGGTACTATCTTTATATTCTCTATCTATCTATCTATAATCGAGTAAACAAAAGTACCCCGTCTTACTGCATACAGCACAGACGCATCAGCAGAAGAGGCGGACATTTATACGAGTAGCGAAAGATCTAACAGCAACAAGCTCCGGGAAACCACAAAAATTATACAAACTCATCATAAAGACAGCGGATTTTTTAAAAATAGTTCTCACGTCAAACAGAAAGAACTAGCATTGAGCAGGCTAAGTTATATTTTGAATGACCATGCACTGTGTTATCCAAGCATTATGTTATCCATATCTGCACAAAACATATTGGTCAAAAAAGCTTGTTTAAATACGTCAAAACATGTTGCTACTATAATTACATTCAAGACACCGATTGAATTATTGTGAAATATAATGGAGGAACAGGTCATCAAAAAAATTGAGGATAACAGAAGGATACATACTTATCCACTGTTAAAAGTAAGACAATTAATTTAACATCATATTCAAAGCACAAAACTTACATTTGATGGCCATGCCTTTATATAATAATAATAATTTGCTTTATTCCAAAACAGTACTTGTGATACAGAATATAATTCTCAGCATTTTTACTACAGTATTGCATCCAGTTAGTACATTATCGATCGACAGAATTCTACATACATTAAGGAAATCTTAGTTCATTATGACAACAACATATTGGCATGTCGGTAGCAAATGTAAAGCTGAACAGTGTTTGAAGGTGTTAGAAAAGTAGGTGCATATATATATATATATGAACCAGTCATTACAACAGTAGTAATAGCCGGCTTTTCTCAAAACTGCTTCTGTGGCATTTACATGGTATTCTCAGCATTTGGTACAATGTTGCACTTATTTCACTAAAAAGCTTTACGTGGCATATGTAAAAAAATTGCTAACAGCAACGTCTATGCATATGTATATATATATACATAAGCGCATGAGAACATCTACTTAGCTAGTTGTGAGTAGTTGTGTTGCATCTAGGATACCTTTGGTGCATTAAAATATCCACAAATTTTCCTCATAAAGCCAAGACGTTTTTTTTACCTGAATTACTTTCTCTATCGTGATACCGGTTAGAAAATAACAGGACGGTAGTGGTGAAGATCTGTAGGTCAGATAGATGATTTTGACTTAGTTGTGTCTTCTGAGCTGGTTGGTTTGATTGCGAAGCTTTTTTCGTCCTTATAGATAATTAACATCTTCATCTCAGGTTTTAGTATGAGACCTACTTTCCCAATGATGTGAGCTTGGGTAGCAACTGTGGGAAATATAGTGTCTCACTTCTTTTTAAACATTGTTATTTGATATTGTAGTCACCTGAATTAAAATTGTCGGAGATTTTGAAGAGGGAATTAAGGGATTTTATAGGGTTGTTTTCGTCATCCAAGTGTTGCATTTGCCTCAGAGTTTCCCATTGTTTTGCCCTTTAACGTTTCACTTGGGCTGTGAGTTTTTGAAATAAAATTAAATTCAAATATTGAGTCAGTACAAACAAAATATGCATATGGTAAATAAACATGTCTTCAGGCAGTCTACAAAAGCTCAACCTCCTTCCCATTTAATATTTTTATAATAGCATAGTGATATGAATGAAGATATGCAAACTGAAGTAATGGAATTGTGTGTAACTGCATGCGAAAAATTTTCAACTGATAACGAAGTGAGTTGTTAACGCATATTTAATTTACCTTAATAAATTTCTATAATTAAATGAATTAAGCATCTGCATTTGCACTACCGACAAGAGCTGTTTTATAAAACACTTCTGCATACAAAGGCGTACCAGCAATTACATTATCAACTACAACATCTATCCTTTTTATGAAAGCATTTTAGACTTGATTTTCTAAAGTGTTTACAGCGAACAAATAGCACTGTTAACTCCTTGTACATGTGAAGTTATCTGAATGTCCGATGATTCTCCAACCGGCAAAAATTAGTAGGCCTGCTGTTATTATTATTATTTTTATTGGTCGCTTGGGTTCCGAATGGAACATAGAGCTTCAACAACATATCTTCACTTTGTTCTACTTTCTACCATCCTCTTCATCTGAGTCCACGATTGCCCAAACTCTCATCTCTTCCTCATACGACCTCCTCCATATCACCCTCGCAGCGACGACCAACTCATCACTTCCCATTTGTATTCCACTCCAGCACCTGGTGCGCGATGCCACTTGACGATTTCCTCAATGTACGCCTGTTGTTAACACATATTTTTTACTGCGAACTGTTTACTTTGTCTTATAATAGGTTTTTTCTTAAAGTTAGAGAACCTTTTACTTTTCAGTTATGTTTTTAACTTTATATCATAAAGTTTTAACACTAATGTATGTTTTGTTGAGAAAACTTGTGTCTGTATCATTTGTTCTCGAAAATCAGTCAGTAGGATGCTGTATACATTGGTAAAACTCAACTCAGGCTAACAGGCAGTACGCAAGTGATGCTGAATAAACCTGATAAGCATTATAAATACACAGCAATAAAAAAATACACCTTCATGAAAGTAGGGAAAATCCTATTAGATAAACTTCCTAAAAACGACTTTAAACAACATTCTTAGGAAGCGTAAATGATGAAACTGTTAAATTTTACGAAAATGCATACTTATAAGTCTATTGCAGAGTCAGCTACCTAGAAATTTCTTTCGTATACTACCAAACGCCTTATTACGCTACAAACTCATTCATCACAAACAAAAAATGTGAACTACTTAAATACTTGTGTTGCATACTTATTTTAAAAACATGGCACAGAAAGGCAAACACAAAGATATCTTCACGGCACAACCTGCTCAAACTCTCTTCAGGTGACTATATCATCATACAGGAAGGTGTATAAAGGCAGGCTACATAACTTACATAATTTACACGTGTAATAACGATAGACTAGCCTAACCACTACGAAAAATAAAATCATGTTTTAAGCACGTTATTCATCACACGAGTGATCTACACGGTTTTACATTTCACGAATAGTTATCGCTTGCAAATAGCATTAATTCTTAACCCTTTGTCCAATTTATAGTTGAAATAGGAAGATATAAGTGTGAGAATGTCTCGCTTGTATACAACATTTAACTTTCCCCGAAAGACAAGGTTTGAATTTGAGAACTACTAATCTTGCTTTACTGATACTAACGTCTTATTCGTTATTTTATTCCATAATGTACATATGTAAATTAAAAGTCATTATTATTTTATCCTTCAATTAGGCAGCTTCACGTTTTGTAAAAGAGTCAATGGACAAAAAGTTTGGTGCAGCTTGGCATGTGGCCATTGGAGAAGGTTTCGGTTTTGAAATTACATATGATATCAAAAACATCCTGTACATGCTCTGTGGAGGGAATTTAGGCATAATTGTTTGGAAGTGTTGCTGATGATATGTGAATACCACAAAACGCAGTTGGAACAAGAGTCTGCGTAAGGATGAAAAAAGCATTTTTTCAAGAATTTCAATTTCCCAGAAAAGCCTCTCTGTGTGAAATTTTCAAACTTTTGCTACCATTCGGAGTTTCGCTAGGTGAAAATTAAGCGTAGTGATAAATTACCTCTTAAAAAATCTTTTTTCTAATTTTGTTCACTACCTTGAAATAATCATGTAACATTTTATATTCCCCTCACAAAATACAAAACTTCAATTGGTATAAACACTCTTTTATTTCAAATTAATGCAAGTTAACAACTTCACAGTACTTTATAAAGCACGGAAATGGAGTATGTTTTCTAATACTACTTATAATGTCTTAGATAACTAAACGTTCAATTAGGGAGAAGTTACTAGCTAAACATAAGTAAAAATCTGTTCATAAATAAAAGTGGGTTGAACTTTCCACTGTACCAAATAAGCTGACAATGCATGTAAATAATCTAAATTCATACTGAGTGGGACTAATAGTGTACTATAAGTCAATAGTCCGCCTGGTTAGTGTTGTTCGTGGATAAACCGAAGGACTTACCTGAAGGTAAAATGAAACCTTAGTCATAACTCTTTTAAGAGGAACAAAAATTGAAGAAAATAACATTCACACAACGCTAACCGAATTCATCACTGTCGACAATGATGTCCAAATAATGATAGCATGACTTTATAATCTCCAGGCGAATGAAGCTCATTCACAACACAAACGAAACTGCCAACTACTCACACGTAATGCCACGCACTCCATTAATTTACATATTTCATTAATCTCCCCCAAAAAACCGATACTACATTCCAAACCTTAGCCTGAAACGCATACCGACTAATCTAGTTTAACAAAGGCCACATCTAGTTTTTTAAGGCCTCGCTCAGAGCTGTATTTATAGTATGTGTTACCTGTGTTAAGTCAGCCGACAGTTCACAGTGACCAAAACTCTACCATATCGTGCACGGATGTATGCTGCTCTGAAGAAATTCTAATATATGCTCGAATTTAAGCTATTCGTTTAACCACAGAGTACTAGGGCTACAAACAGCTTCATCTATATAAACACTGGTCTATGATTTCGATTATAAGCAAAGGTACAGTTTAGCATGCCGACCACTGACGTCAACTCAACAATAGATCATATCATCATCGGTTACAGCAAGGGGCATTCACAGAAGTACACTTCTTACCGTTCTTAAGCAAGCATTGATCAAGGTTTATAGTTTTACACAACTTACTGGTCATAGAAGGGCAATACAAAAACTCTCAAAACTTAACTTGAAAATAAGAATATCAAGAATACATCTAAAATAGTGTTGGATAGACAGCTGGAGGGATACTTCTTTTCATATCCTGAGACAGTGACACGTCTACATATACCAAAACTAACTGTATTTGTTCACAGCAGTTGATCATGGTGATCAACAGGTCTTATGACAGTATTCCGCTGGACAAGCACTGGAATCTTTTTCTCAGTAATTGCGTGGAGTATCGGATAAGGATATACGTATATTTTCACTCAGCGTCATAATGCTTGCAACACTGGTAATCCCTTAATCCATGTTTAGCTTAATAGAGCGGGGAAATCAATCAGATGAGCTAGATTAAGTAGATAGCATAGTCCTATTAAGCAAAGAATAAGATCCTCAGGATACTTCCATCAACCATTTTAATGTTTCGGATACATTTCCCACATCCAAATATCAAATCGTCACTTTAAGTCAACAGTGCACCGATATCTGATTAAATAATGACGGGCGTAGTATTTGGACGTGGTTAACGCTTGATTTATTCAAGGACCCTGATGAAATGAGAGTCGACAAAATCACAGTACGGATACAAGACTGTTTCGATTATCGCAGAAGTATTTGGCTTATGACAGGAATCATTTAGGTTCAAGTGTACCGGGCATTAACACTATTACCCAATATATGATCACGCAACATCATCACTGGAAGTACGTTAGTGATGAAGACTTTATTAAGTGGCTGTCACTGACATCATAGGGGATGGTTCACGTTTGATAAAGCCATCATACAAACAATTTAGGAAGTTAGATCTGCATCGATAAGTATATCGAAACACCAGGTTAAAAATGTCATCTACGACCACCAATCGTTTATATTTTTATGTTAGTATAAGTAGGATTGGTTTGTGAGAAAGTTAACTAGATACAGACACGGCATCAATCAATGAAGTGACTAAATGTTAACATGAGCAGTAAAGACTATCTGACTTAGATGTAATTGACTGCAAGAACTTATGTGTAAAGAACCAGATGTCGTCTATGAACAGATATAAATTGCAGCTAAGTGAAGAACAAAGTTTTTTTCTGATTAAGCCAGGCACAGTCGGTTTCAACGACTAATTTATCTACTCTTACCAGCATGTTACTCTTAACTTCAACGTATCACTTTTAGGAGAGTCAGAGAAGGTAAACGGTGATTCCAAAGTACATGACAAACCAACTAGCCCAAAACTTTATAGTCTGGAGAAAATATCTCAATGCTGTAGGGAACAAGAAAGTAGATACGGATCATTTACTCCGATATGAGAAATAACTTCTTAACGATAATGACAGTGGAAAGAAAGTGAAGTAGAAAAAAAATAAACTATAAGCACTATACGAAAACACGACATAGCCCTCATGTCAGTTGACGTACAATCAGCAGACAGAAACTATAAATAGGCACAGAAGCTTATCATTGTCTTTACCAGATGCAACAAGGCCTTTTCACTGTATCCGGCAAAATCATGTTATTGTCTGCAGTATTAGTTTAAATTAACACACGAAAATTAGATAACAATAGCATCTTGTTAAGGTAAAAATGAGTTATTTATCTAAATCCTTTAGTGATTACTGCTCAAGGGAAAATGTCACATAAACTACAACCGAAATGTGGAAAGAAAATCTCATAAATTTCATAAAAATGAATACAAACCACCGCTATGATTATCCCTTTTCTAGATGAGCAATACCGACCCTACTCCTTCATTTCGATTCATGCACATGAACTAACATTGTTTCACTGTAAAATGCTGCTACAGGACTGGGCTACGTCAACTCCCAGCTTAGTGATAGGGAGAGAAGTGATAGAACATGTTGACCACTTCATCTATTTGGGAAGTTGCATCAGCACAAACGGATTGATTGGTGACGAAATCTCAGCACGGATCCAAAAAGCTCGGGCTGCTTTCGCTAATTTACGCCATCTCTAGTGTAGGCGTGACATCCGGCTATCAACCAAGGCACGTGTGTACTGCTCAGCAGTTCGCTCCGTCCTTCTCTATGGCTCTGAAACATGGCCAATTCGAGTTGAAGACATGAAAAGGTTGTCTGTTTTTGATCATAGATGTTTACGATCTCTTTCTCGCGTTAGGTGGTATAATAAGGTAAGTAATGTTGACGTTAGGCGTAGTGTTGGGCAAAGAGGGAAAATCAATCGAAGAGGCTATAAAGTTACATAGATTGAGATGGCTAGGTCACGTGCTGCGCATGCCTAACCATCGCCTCCCCCGACGGGCATTACTAGCTCATATAGGTGCAGGTTGGAAAAGAGTAAGTGGTGACGAAACAAAAACATGGCATCAATCCATGAAATCCCTGACAGTTAAACTGAGTCAGGTAGGGAAATGCAGACTTCCGGGTTGGGGCCCGCCCTCGGGACTCTAAGAATCAATGGCTGGAGACAATAGGTGACATGGCTCAAAATCGTTGTCAATGGCTTACGCAGATGTATTCAGTCTCTTTAACCTTCGTATTCCTTTCTACCATTACTCATTCTGTTTCACTCTTATACTTGTCAAAACTCTATTGATTCTCTTCACTCATTTTCTTGTCTACCTTTGTGTGGTATTTGGAACGTGGTAACTCGAACTGCTGTACTTCGGTGCCAAGTTCCATGTTGAATCCAGCCAGCCAACTAACATTGTTTAACAAAACAGAGAATCGGAGAGAGAGAGAGAGGTATTTAACTTATTGAACTGGTAAATAATAAAAGGGAAATAAACTGTATTTAAGAAAAGAGTTTATATTCTCAACAAACTTTTATACAAATCAACACAAAGGTTAAAAAGTAAGTAAATACAATACAAGAATATTGTATCAATTGCAAAATGTTCGACAGGCATTATGTGTATATATACCCTTAAGCATTTACGACTTGTTTATTTCTATGTCAGCAATGAGAAGTCTGTAAACATTTAAAACCGAAGGACAGTAGACGGGTACGTTGGAATAGACAATTTTACAATACATATTCAACATGAGAAATAAGTACAAATGGTAACAGAATTGTGGAGGGATTTGTGTTTACGGTGTGTGTGTGTGTGTATGTATGTATGTGTTTTTCATTCGAGTGTATATAAAGACGAAACAATTACAAGGCGACCATAGTGTGAGCACAACGAAAAGCATGCACGTCTGTAAATTACTTGTATCTTAGTGTATATATGACGCTAATTTGAAGATAAAACAAAATGAAATTTCTTCTCCGGTATTTCCATATATATATTTAAGAAGATATTTCGATTGTACACATATGCCAAAGTGAATAAATCTTCTAGCCTATCGAACAAGCAATCACAGGGGTAGAGAAGAGTGGTAATGCACTATAATTTGGGTTATAGGTAATGGAGATTGTTTCAGGACATATAATGATACATTGGATCAGCATCGTCTCCTCTTTTAGGCTATAAAAAACAAACAAACAAAGTAAAACAAAAATGAATTAGCACGACTGAAGCTTACGGTGACAAGTGTTAACAAGCACAAGATTTCGGTTCAGGGTTTCCCCGACCGATAACTGCTACCTTGCCGTGGTGGTCGGGCTTGAATGCCGCAGTGACCCAACAAGCTGAACTGGCTGGGACTCATATCCCTGCAGGTCCTACCATGCCAGGAAGGTTGTTTGGATAGCGGTTAGACTAAAAGCAGTTACCATGGGGTACATGGGCTCCAGAATTCAATCGGATCAAATGGCGTATGAACCCATATGGGTCACCGGCAACCATGGGAACGCAGCTTCTGACGCTGCTCTGCTGCCTTGCGGATTAGACTCCAAGTCAAAGGCTCGGGGGGTGATCCCTTAGGAAAACCACCTGCTTCGGTTTGGGCGCCTGGGCAGTATCTCAGCCCTCACACAATATTGTGTGGCGCATCTTTCTTGGTGCCATATTGTACCAAGTTTTTTCTGCGTTTAAATAAATAAATAAAATAAATTGACTGCATTCAACCATCCGACTTTTGAATGTTTCTATACTTCACTTCATCATTTATCATACATCTTACAGTGATATGTGTACATCTCAATTTGTTCGTGTCCTTAGTTTTTACTACTTATAATTTAGGAGCAACAGTGAGCAAATATATTTATAATTTTTTGCCTATTACTCTCTCTCTCTCTCTCTCATCATACCTAAACTTGATTTTTCTTATCCCTTTACGTTCCCAGTGGGAAATAGGGCTTCAAGCTGAGGCTTGGAAATTTCGGTAGCAGTGGTGTTTATTTTCATGGGATGGGTTTGCTAGCCTTATGGCCAACCTTCCTTCTTTACCAGTCTAACTACTAGCTTATCGAGGTAAAGAAGTGCGTCGGCCGGGGATCGAACCCGGAACCACATGAGGCGTAGTTGGCTAGCATTCTACCGCTGTGCCACCGACGCACGTAAGCTTGATTAAAAGTCAATAAATAAGTTCTGTCTCTTCTTTTATTAACTTATATTCCTTTATCACCTATTTACATACTTTACAATTTCCTTTCAATAAGAATCCTCAATTTGAACATAAGTGTTTTCACAGAAGAGTTTTTGTCATCTACTTTAAGAAAATCGGGCGCTCGTAACAATGCGTTCAAGCAATAATGATGTCTCAAGTAACACATCTCTTTCCAACCTTACTTTTATTTTTATACTTAGTTTCCTGTATTTTACTTTTGCTCACCTTGACTTCTTAACCTTCGACAGCCTTTCGCCTTTGTCTGGATTCCTAACCTATCTGTGTCGTGTTGCAATTTCCTTCTTTCTTCCCTTCCTGATGATAGTTAACGAATACTGTTTGAACTTGTTAAACAAGACTTTTCCTTCCTGATGAAGTTCTTTATCCGTTTTCTACTTATATTTTTACTTTTAATCTATGTTGTTTTATTATTATTGTGTGGCGCATCTTTCTTGGTGCCATTTTGTACCAAGTTTTTCTGCGTTCAAATATAAATATATATATACTTTAAGAAAACATAAGTTACTCACTTCCTCTCTTAAATACTATCGTATTACGTAACAAACATTCGGAAACCTCACAAATAGACTGTCTTCCATAAAAATTTGGTAATTCTCTTTCCTTTTGTAATTTTGTGATTTTTTTATCCAAACATCTTGTATATTTTGTTATTTCTACATTTATAACCCCCAATTGCACAATGTCAATCTTCTTAGTTATTATAATGCTACTTTGTTCGAGTTTTATCCGTCCCCCTGTTTATTATGGCATTCTAATTCCTAATTGTAATTTTTTATTAATTTGACCCTTAACCGGAAATTATTCTGGAACTTTCCCATCCATTTGATATACGAATGTACAGCCTAGATGATGACTTCGTCGAAAAGAAAATTTTCTTCGCTGCAATTGTCTTTTTAATAACTCCTTTTGTAATTATTGCAATTCACCTAAACTCACTCGCCTTTTAGGAATCGGGCTTTCACACAGAAGCACGGCGGTGGTGCTAAAAAATTTCGCACAGCCTCTTTCTCTAGGCGTCACTGTTGCTACTATTTCAGATGACACCTTCGTTACTAGGTAAAGCTGTTCTTATACAATTGTTATCAATTAACAAATTCACT
>OX235276.1:51161851-51186859 GCA_944472155.2 Trichobilharzia szidati
GGAAGTAGAACTGACTGTCACTTTCATTATTGACCTTCACATAAGTCAAAGCGCAATCACTTCGACATGCATACTCGCCTGCATGGTGCTGAATGCTGAGATATCACTTTTTTACAACTAATTCAGGCAATCACTTTAAAAACCACTTTCAGGAGAATGTATGGAAATTCACTCAGTCGTGAAACCAAATAACACCATCACAGAAAGCACCTCTATCAGTCAATTTGAAGTCAATAAAAAACTACACGACTTTGGGATTTCTGAGGATCCAAAGGGCTATGAAATCCAAATAGGTGACAAGACGATACCGTCTGAGCACTGCTTCCATCTGCAATTCGACAAGACTACAGACAGCAGTTACTACCATCCACAGCGAAACTTGATCAATGCCATTTTCGATCCAGTTTTCAAATAGTTCTATTACTGACAATTCAAATGAAAGTATTGTTTTCACTCTGTCGAAGACAATGAAATCATAAATCTAATTCATATAAGAAAAGAACTTGGGTACTGTGGTATATATGACATGATTATGAGCAATAAATTGTGTTCGAAATGTCATTAGTAAGTAATACGGTATAACAGTGGATGATTTTGTTGACTAAATTTACTGTATGATAGAATCTAATTCAAAGCCTCATGAATACATGCATATATCCAAACCAAGTTCACTTTTAAGAGTTTGAAAAAGTTTGGGCATCAAATCATCACACACCATCAGCGCAAAGGTTTCAGTTGTTTCAAGTCTTCTTAGACAAGCACACTCTCTGATAACGGATGAGAAAGAAAAAGAAGAAGAAATATCAAACATTACTGAAACTCTCAAGCAAAACAACTACCCATGGAACTGCATCAACAAAATTAACACAGATATTAAGTATGGCCGAAAACGCACTCCGAAAACATGGACCTCAACAGTCGTCACTTCATATAGAGCAGAGACATCAAAAGATATCAAAAGAGTGCTCAATCAGCTCGACATTAGAGTTTTCTTCAAAACATCAGACACATTTCAAAGCAACCTTGTCCATATAAAAGACCAAATCCCCAAAGATTCTCTATCTAATTGTGTCTATGAAATAAAATGCCTGCTTGGAATGTGATGCGATATACATCGAACAGACATCGCTAGAGTGAAATCAAAATCAGAAGAAATGAACACCGAAGAGCATCCGTTCGACCACCGAGAAATCCGGTTGAACTAGAAAAACTTGAAAAATCATCAGCCATAGCTCGTCTGCACACTGTAGAATCAGGCCACAAAATCGATTTTGACAATATTGAAATAATCCAGATAAACTTCAGAAATCACAAAGAACGTCTAATATCAGAAGCACTTCATATCAAGTGGAATCCCAATTGCCTGAATAGAAATGATGGACTAGAACAGAATCTGATCTGGTTACAACACCTCCCTGCCCCATGAAGTGAGGAAATCAACACGAATGTGATAAGCAGGTTCACTATGTTAACACACACTACTTTTATAATTTTACACAATGATCAAATCCAACAATCTACACTTGGTTTTGTTATCTTTGCCAAATGACCAACTTGACAACGAAAAATGCCCGCAGACTAACGAACAATGATCAAGTTAGTAAACTTTGTTTTGATACCATAACAGATGTACTATTACTTTTGTTATTTCGTTTAGTGATCTTCATTGTTATTTTGACTTTCAATATGTCCCTTTAACTTGACCTAAGTCTATTTTCTCACCCCTTAACTCTGTTATATATATGCTGAGATTTTGTATATTCCGGTTTAATAATACTTTGATAAAGCTATTAGCACTAAATAGTGAAACGTCAGTAAAAACAATATGGTTTTGTTTCTCATGGATACATAATTTATAGGAAAATCAGTAATAAGAAATCACAAAGAACGTCTAATATCATCAGAAGCACTTCATGTCAAATGGAATCCAAACTGTCTGAATAGGAATGATGGACTAAAACAGAATCTGACCTGGTTACAACACCTCCCTCCCCCCCATCAAGTGACAAAACGAACACGAATGTGATAAGCACTTTCATTATGTAAGCACAGGCTGCTTTTATAATCTTATACACTTATCAAATCTAACAATCTACACATGATGGTTTTGTTATCTTTACCAATTCACCAACTTGACAACTAAAAATGACCCAAAAAGACGAACGATGATCAAGTTAGTAAAATTTATTTTGATATCATAACAGACATACTATTACCTTTGTTATTTGGTTTAGTTATCTTCATCGCTATTTTTATTTTCAATATGTCCCTTTAACTTGACCTAAGTCTATTTTCTCACCCCTTAACTCTTTGTTATATATGCTGAGTGGATTTTGTAAATTCTGGTTTAATAATACTTTGATAAAGCTATTAGCACTAAATAGTGAAACGTCAGTAAAAACAATATGGTTTTGTTTCTCATGGATACATAATTTATAGGAAAATCAGTAATATGTAGTTGAACCAGATAAATTTCCAGTAGAGGCAACAAATACTCTACATGTTCTCAAAATATCCAGGCAGCTAGAGACACGATAGTTATTGGGTTAACATATCACAATTAGCTGACCAATCGAACTTTTATTACAGTGGTGAATGTCGTCTCCATACACACCGTAATCTAAAAGACAGATCTCACAATAATAGGATACACGCTTAGTGAAATTTGGCTTTCAGTGTTCATTGGAAGGATTATAGTTTTTTTTAACGAAGCCGTAGTGACATTGCAGAAGGGTTCAGTATGTAGGAATTTATCAGTTGTTGTGAAAAGGTATGTTATTCTTTACTGTATTGAAATTCATTGTGACACTTACCCTGGAGCATAATTGCACACGATACTTAATCGGTGATGATAGTCAGGACATTCAGTAGCATAGCATCCAATATCTGTAGTTGTTTCCCAGACAAGCTAGAAGAAGTTAAAAAAAACACAAATAATAATGAAAATTAAATAGCTGAATACTGGGTTGCTTGTTATAATGAGAATAATATTGTGTTCTCCGAACATATTCGTTCAACACAAAATGATGCACAGTTTCTTGCCTTCTCTTTCCGTGATAAGTGAGCACAACATTACGATGTAACTAACGGATGTATGACGTTCAAAAACGACAGTCACTGATCCTGCAGTGAACTGACCTCCATTATTTAAATAAATAAAAGACAAAAAGAGTTACCTACAAAAAGTTGTGTTTTCGTCTCGAATCACGATCCCTATGACCAGTCATCGAATCTGCGCTTACACAAAATTCGCAATTTACAATTTACAACATTTCGAGGTGATATTTCACAACAGTTTCTTTTAAAAACTGAAGTCACTCGGATCATAATATGTGACCTGCTTGATACCGTAGATGATACTGAACAAGGTAAACATATTTAAATGAAACTATGAAGGAATGGTTGGTTAAGATAAGTAATTGTATACTGCTCACATTAACCGGGTTCACCGCTAATGATCCTAACCCTAAGTGAGCGGAAAGGTCGTTCACTGTTCATATCACTGGAATTTGGCTATCTAGGAGTACTGGTTAATATAAGTGGTATACACATACTTATCTCAGTCAATCGGTACTACTCAGTGTGTAGCTAAATTTCACACGCATAAATTACTGGCAAGCGTATCTAGTTGAAAGCAGCACATTCTCAGTTCTCGTTAGAGTCTCAGGTAAATACGAATGGTGTGATTCTTCAAATGTCAGACATTTTCTTTCATCTATTTCTTAATAGTAGTGGCGAACACTTGTATAACACATATCAGTACCATATAGAGGTCAATACCTGGGTTTCATGGCATAATAAATAATTCGCTTCAGCATTACAGTTTGTCAAATTGGCTTCATGAGCTGACGTTGGTCAGAGAACGGTTGGAAAACCTGCAGGGAGTACTGGACAGCTGTTTCGTCAGCCTAGTTTGGGACTTTTCATTAGTACGCACCCACGCCCTGTTACAAGAAGGTCCTGGATTCGAACCCAGGCGGTGAGTGCGTACCGATGAAGAGTCCCAGGACGAAACCAGGACGAAACAGATGTGCAGTACTCCTTGCAAGTTTTCCAATGACTCTCTAACTGATGTCAGCTCACGATGAAATCCTCCAACCGATCAAACAAACTACCTACAATACCGATAGTTGAAAACTGGCTTTACTTTACTTAAGAAGAATTGAAAAATAAAACATTTATCCTACAAAGAAATTTGCCAATGTCTTTGTTACCTGAGTGTAGTGTCCGCATTGAGGTGCATAACATTGTAGATTGAAAAAATCGTAGTGTAAATGTTCATTTAGCCAGGCTTGAAATCCACTTTGTTTAAATGAAGAAAAAGATAGAATAGCAAGTTGATTAATTAACACATGAGGGAATAACTAGCAAAATAAAATTTTCTTACCCAAGACCACAGTCTTTTGAAAAGGAGTTATTAAATAATATTCTGCAATATAAGGTGATGCTATTCACTGTCTTAGTCAGACATGGATTCTGGGGATAAAAAGGATGATCATCCAACAATTCCTAAAAGCACCTGCGCCCTGAAATCGATAACAGCCGTAGGTGAAGTAAATCTAGTAGCTTCCATTCTCACAATTGTCATATAACATTTTCCCTTCACTGTATACTGATAATGTTACAGGTGTGCAACATAGATGGCACTGAAATAGAAACCAAGTCGGAAATCAAATATTTTGGAGTTATTGTATCTGCTGATCTTTCCTGGTCGTCTTATATCTTGATGATTTCTAAGAAAATATTCCGTCTTACCTTCTATATCAAGAAGTTAAGACATTCTGGAATAACCCAACCCTTACTCCTACAATCCGTTAACTCTTACATCCTGCCTATTATTCTCTATTGTTCCCCCTTAGATTTTCCAGGGTTAGTGAAGAAAGAATACACCTTATTACGCAGGATGTTAAGGGTTGTCAGCAAGGTAAGCAACGTGCCACTTAACCAGCTTGTTAATATTCTGGTCGACAGGCGCTTGAACTTATGTGAAAAATGGGTTAAATCCATTCTATCTAACTCACTCCACCCTCTTCATTCACAACTCTCCCCTTGCATCTCATCAGGCAGAAGCAAAAGCCTATATATAAAACTGTATGCTCTCACTAGCAAGTACAAAAACTCAACCATACCCTACTTAGCTCGTGTTCTGTGTGATAAAGAAAGCATTAGGCGTGCAACTTATAACTTATTAAATGGTCAGTAGAACAACTGGATCTCGTCTTTCCAACTCATATCATTTATAGGTACAACGTTTTCCTTCTTTGTTTTTCTTTTCTCTTTTCTGCTTTTTGTTTTCTTGTTTTTTGTTTTGTGTTGTTTTGTTTCTCTCTTCCTTACAAACTCTACTTGAAACATTGTTCTTCGTTCTTTCACACTCTGTATATCTTGACATTTTCATAACCGCATACACCAGCAAAATGTGCTAGCATCTACTTTTCTAACACCTTCAAACGCTCATTTCAATTTTGGCTTTGCTTCCAACATGCATATATGTTGTTGTCAAAACTAACTGAGAGTACCCTTAATCTATGTAGAATTTTATTTATTGTTAATGTACTAACTGGATGCAATACTGTAGTAAAAATGCTGAGAATTCCATTCTTTATCACAAGTACTGTTTTGGAATAAATCAAATTATTATTATTAATTTTGTAATTGTCTAGAGCTGTCATTTTGTTAAAAATGCAGTTAATTTTCAGAAAAAAAGAATTATTGATATGCAGGATTGAAAATATGACTCACTGCTGACTTTGTTGGGCTATGCAACTATTATTCTATTTACTGACAGTACAAGTCCCTCGGGCCCTGAATAAAATAAAGAACTTCAGCAGCACATGTCAAGTTCACCCCGTTCTCTTCTGCGTCTTTCAGTTGGTTCCATGATCCCCTATAAGCTCACGTTTCATCTCCATATGATCTCTTCCATTCCACCACCGAAGCCCAAATTGGTGCTTCCCATTCGGGGTTCCATTCGATGTCATGACTGGCGTGGTTTAATCAACGTATGTCCAATCTATCCCTGATAACTTCTTCATATTTGTCGGGCAGTAGATTCTTGGTCATTAGCAGCCAGTTGGAAATGTATTTTGATGAACCATATGCAGGTAGTGAGTCGACCCTGGACTCTTATTCCTCATACTCGGTACTGAACATATCCACACTGTCATACGCTGCCGATCCTGGCTGGTTCTGATATCCTCATCTGTGCTGTTCGTAGCTGAAACAATTCTAATGAGGCAAGTGAAAGACATAATTTCCATCAGATTTGATGATGCGTTGTACTTGTTATTATTGGTCATCAAGTATCTTCATCACTCTATTCTTCTTCTCTATGTTGACTTGAAATTCTCTGTCTTCTCTGCCTCTTATGCCTCCTTGATGGTTTTGTCCATAGATCTCTGAGTTTGGCTTACACTAAGCGTCAATCACTCGTGAACTTCAAATCTTCTTGTTGTTTTGTCTGTTCAACGTGCGCTTGTATTCTAGTTCTACACGATCTTTGGCATGGCATATTCCACTAAAACCACTAATGCTGGCGAACTACACGTCTTACTCTCTACACGACCGATGGTGCTACCTCGACTGAAAGATGAAGTACCTAGACTAGCTAGCCACTTCAAACTGTATCTACCAATTCAACTGCGCTTGTGGTGGAGCGAGTTATATTGTCCGTTGCTCTAGGAAATTGATTTTTCGTGCTCACTCGGGAACATATCCCACTATGGCTAAGTAAAGGTGTAGTTAGAACTATTAACAGCTCGATATTAGACCATCTGGTGCAAACCGATCACAAAACCAGCGTAGAAGAATCCTTCTGTATAATTTACCGGGTGCCTAACTAATTACCAAAATCGTCGAAGCACCGCATACTCCAGACAGCAGAGGCTATTGCGATTCGCCTCAAACAACCAGTGCTCTGTGTTCAGAAGAAACAAGTGCAGCCCCTACTACTGCTCTGGGCCTCAGTAGAAACTATAAACTCATGAATTTGTAATATTATTTTTCATAATTCTTCTAAAATTCAGCTTATTTTATGTTGATGCTGTTGAGCTGTAATCTATCGATATTATTGATTCGATGTTATTTGAACAGCATTAATGTTGTTCATAACACTAATTCATTCATTCACTATAATGTAAATATAATTGTGCGTCGGTGGCGTAGCGGTTGGGACGCTCGCCAACCATGCACATGGTCCGGGGTTCTATCCCCGGCCGGCGCACTCCTTTACCTCACTTAGCCAGAACTAAAGCTGGTGAAGAAGAAAGGTTGGGCATGAAGCTAGCAACCTCATCCTGTAAAAATAAACACTGCTACAGAAACTTCAAGCCTCTAGCTTGGAGCCCTATGTTCCACTGGGAACGTGAAGGAATAAAAAGAAAATAATTGTAGAACCTGATGATGAATTTATCGAAAAGAGTACTCTTTGTTCCATGTCTATTCTTTTGAAAATTTTAATGGGCATTTTTAATCAGTTAAAACCAGATAGATTGTGGGTGGTAATATGCATCCTGTCTTCACTTCAGAGAATATACCAAATTTTTCGTTGTGAATCACTTAGAATTCTGAGTAATCATATCGTTGTTGAGTGAGGTTTATAAAAGCTGCCAAAATACTTCACGGTTAACTCTGTTAAAGGCCTTTTCAAAGTTATTTAGAGTTGAGGTAAGGTGTTTTCCGTCATTCTACGTTGTGTTCGACGATGATGATGATGATGCATAGTGTCTCAGTCTGATGCAGAGTGTGGTTTATTTTTCATGAATCCAGCCTGTTCCTGGAAGAGTTTCGTATCTAGGGCGTCTCTCAATCTCTCCAGAATATTGAGTCTTGATATTTTTTCGGAGGTGCAGAGGAACATGGTCCTAGCCAGTTCTTGCAAAGGCCTAAGTTACCCCCCTCTGGTCTCTGTCACTTTTTATATACATAATTTGAATGTTGTTTGTGCACTTCACTTGTATTCTTTCAGTATCATGGAGAAAAGCCATACAAAGCTGGAAAACGAGTAATTCTCACATAGATCTGATAATAGTTTAAAACTGAACGCATCTCTGAACATTATCCGACATGGTTAGCAGAGGGATAGTGTAAGAGAATTACTAGCTCAATTCTCGAGCATTTGGTGAACTCAGGCCGCGTAGCTCCACCGGAGTCGTCTTTCAAGATCATCTACGAAGTGAAGCCTAATGGTACAAAGGGCTTCAGGTTTTGGCTTTTGTGTATGGTGGAGGCGCTAGCAATTCACCAATACAACCCTGAACACTGTATACAGAAAAAGTTTGTTCAGTCTCTTATTCTACCTTGGTCTTAACCTTCTCACTAATCGTTCCCTGTTATAAAAATTTTTGATTTTTTCTTTTCTTTTTTGTAGTTTTTAATCTTACCTTTAGTTTGCTTTTGCTTTAATAATTAATTCACTATTATCACTCTTATATGCTCCTTTTGTATATTTTCACACCCTCTTCACACTTGTTAAATTGACACTTAAATACCTTTATTCTGACTCAATAGCAATTTTAACCTTATCAAATTTCTATCTTTTTGCCGTTGAGTACCACGTAATTTACAACTTTTAATTTTCACTTCTAAAGCCACTTCTGAGTAATTATATCAATTATGTCACCCCCTATTACTCAATAATAGACCACTATACATTTTTGGTAAGTATAAATACGACTGTACGGCAGCCTTTGAAGATGATTTCATCGATAAAGAAAATTTTCTTCGCTGAATCTGTCTTTTATTTTCTTCATGACTCAATGGGTATTTTCGGTGATTTAAAACCGAACTACTTGGGAAAGGAAGCTAGAATATATCGTAGGTATCATATAAAGGAAAGCTGGATAACAATGACTCACTATGATTTCCTATTATATTACTATTTCTAATGGTCTGACGGCTACATATGATGCTATATGCCACTTCATTTCTTGGGCATAAATTCAACCGTTCTCAAACAATGCCTTCTGTTAATCAATATTCATATTTCTCATCATTCTTCCACTGCATTAAAGCATCTAATAGCATTTCAAGCCTTTTCAAATAATGCCATAGATAGTGCTAAGACAGGCACCATTTATATGCTGTTGGTGTAGTGTATGCATATGATTTAAAGGTGCACAAGAGGATTATTGAGCCTAAGTTTGTTATGTAGAGTAATGTCTAGTTATCATTTATGTTAGCATGTTGATTATTAATTTCCCACTGTCTTAACAACTTTATCTTTAGGAAATTCATTATAATATTCATCTCTGTTTCTGAAATACTCATGAATTGATTTTTCCAGATGAACTATGAGCAGCTACTGTCTAAAATTCTCATCACTGCTACATCTCGAGCTTATGTAGAAGAGAAGTATCTTGGAATAAGCTTCAGATACACGTAATGGGTTAATTGAGTTACCCTGTTAGATTGTAATATATATTTATTAGTCTGGTTGTTTGTGATTTTCGGCGGTGTGTGCATTAACAGGTCATTTTCTATGGAAGTAACGCATATATTTTCTGTTACTCTGGTTCACCGAACAAGGCTGTCAGCAGTTTGTTTCAACGTGCTTGAATCGGTAAGCAGTTTTAGCGCTTTGAGCATAAATATGGTGTTATCCTTAACCAATTACTTAGCTCTGATTTATTATCACTAGTTAGACACTTTTGTCTTCATTCTAATTACTCATATTCATTCAAAATCATAATTCAATATGATAGTTATGTATGATTCTTCACGAAAAGAAAAAGGACTTACGATTCTACACTATCTGCACCAGCTTTATTTTGTCCGACATAGTTGAATCCGGCTATTTTGCGATCTTCAGGACTATCATGTCCATCACGACATTGGCTAGACAAAATTTGTGCCTTTTTTTCTAATTCTACATTCCATTTCTAAAGAAGTATTTGGAGTTGAAATAATTAAGATGAGGACGAGAAAAAGGGATGAAAGTAATAGTTAAGAATTCATAAATAATGTCACTCATATGTACGATAAGCAAGTGAAAAGTTTTACTATGAAGATATCACACAGTTCATTATATCACCCTTCACCAGAATTACACCCAGAGTTAATAAACTAACTTCTATTTCTTTCCAACCAAAGCTATTAGGACTAGTACAACCACAATTCACAACATTCTGGTTGTGTTTACAGGCATAAATGTATCTCAGTGAGATGAATGTATTTAAAGGCGAACAAACAGGTGGCCAATCAAAAAGAATTAGCAACAAACAACTCTGGGAACGAGCCGACAGAGAATTCCGTCTTGGTTTGTTTATTAGATGTATCACACAGTAAAACAGTATTATTTACTGGATGACAAGGTTTCGAACAAAATTTATTGTTCAAAATCATATCAGTTATAAACACACGACTTCGAAAGTTGACTTTTATAGTCTTCTTTGTTCTCTCCTATTTGTCGTCATTGGGGTAGTAGAATTTTCCAGATGTCTGGTTGGACAGATGTTGAATCATTCCTCTTACACGTGTTTTCAGTTGATTCGATAAACAAAGCTTCCACTGTCATCAATCTCTCCCTCCGCTCATCCTGTTACATTAGATTTTAAAACTGTCATTCTATCCCATCCTATTGTATGGCTGTATGTAACGCCATCCAGTAAATGATACTGTTTCACAGTGTGAAACATCTAATAAACAAACCAATATAGAATTACATACTACCATAGTGCCCAAGTTTTACACATATATTAATATGAGCCAACAGAGAACATACCACTCAGCAAATATGCCGAGAAAAATGGATATGGATAGGACACACACTGAAGAGACCGACGAATAACATCACGCACCAAGCTGGTCCTTGAGTGGAACCCAAAGGGAGAACTACGAGTTGGGTCGGACCTTTTAATTTTTGTCACTATTCCATGTTTTTTTTTAACTAGAATGTGCTATTTCAGCAACTTTAAACAAAGCACTGAAAACAAACCGCTTTATTACTTGTTAAGCTTAGGATTTCATTTACTGTGAAAGAATTCGCTGAATAGATAACAAGTAGTTTCACAATTGACAGCTGACAGTTGTACATAATCTTACTTAAAAATGCTACGCCTTTACTTTTATCTAGCAATTTTACCTTATGTTGTGGAGAAAAGGTTTTCGAGACGGCAGTCTTGAGTAATCTTGGTCACTATGACACTGTGATAGTTTTTTCTTTCTATTATATTCACTGAGGAGACAGAAAGCAGTAAAACTTGATCAATCCCATTTACATTCCATGTTATGTTCACGCATTTATTAATGCTATATTATTATTATTGTTTCTTTTAATTCCTAGAGGAACATAGGGCTTCAGCCATGCGTCTCCATTGCGTTCGGTTCTCTGCTAGAGTCTTCACCTGGCTCCAAGTCTGGCCACACGCTTTCATCTCCTCTTCACATGACCTCCTCCAAGTCACCCTTGCACTGACGACCAACTCGCCGCTTCCCTTTCGGGTTCCACTCGAGCAATGGCTTGTCTAGTGATGTCACTTGATGGTTTCCTCAGAGTATGGCCAGCCAATCCATCTCCATTTCTTCCTGCCTATTTGTTTCACAATCGGTTCCTGCTGTGTTGGTTCGCTCATTGCCAGAGATCTCTCCATGTTTCTGATCTTTTCTGGCTATCTGATCTTGAGTATTGAGCGAAGACAACTGTTAATGAAGGTCTGTAGTTTGTTTGAGATGCTCTTTATGACGCGCAGTGCAAGTCTCTGATCCGTATAGTAGCACTGACTGACTACACATTGGAGTTGAAAATCGGGATTTTATTTTTGATGCTGAGTGCTGTTGACCTCCACACAGACTTGAGAGTATTGAAAGCTTGCCTTGCTTTCCCGATGATCCTCGCTGCTTTGATATCCTCGTCAGTTCCGTCCACCTGTAGTTGAAACGATGCTTCCCAGGTGGGTGGTAAAGAGGTTGTTTCTTTCAGGTTCCTTCCATTTATGCTGATTATTGTCTGTTGTTGTTGTTCTTGCCCAGGAATCTTCATCACCTCTGTTTTCTCTATGTTCACCTGAAGTCCAATCTTCTCTGGATGCTTCTTCTGCCAACTTGTTGCTTTTCGCTTGCATATCTTCCAGTTTGTGGGAAATCAGACATATATTACAGGCGAAGTCCAGATCCTCTAAGTTGGTGTTTTGTGTGAGTCCATTTTATGCCTGTTTCCTCATCGCCCGCTGTTTGTCGCATTATTCAGTCTACTGCAATCAGGAAAATCATTGGCGATAGTAGGCAACCAGCTTGTCTTACTCCTGTCCTCACTTCGAAGGATTCCGTAAGTTTCCCGTTGTGGATTACTTGGCATGCAGCATTGTCGTACAGCTGTTGGATGAGATGTATAATTGTCGGTGGCACCCCTTGGTAGTAGCGAATGTTTATTGTCAGTGAGTATTGAATAATGTTTCATCATCCTTTCATCGAATACGAATAACTTGAACGGCAGTTATGTAGCGAATTGCAGACAGATCAAGACAGACAGACGAACTTATTCGAATTGTTGTTTGGTGAGTTAATGTGTAGTCGTGAGTCATTCTTGATAATAACTGTTAGATTAAACTCTCAATGAAGCTACAATGGAACGTATCAATCTTAACACTGGACACGTAACCCTTGAAATCGTAATTATTCTGGTTTTTCGGTTAGATTAATTTTCTCCCCCTCTCTCACTATTACATTTCTGCTCCTTATGACACTTGTCCTAACTTAACTATCTTTCATTTTTAGTGGAGTTCTGCTCAATTCTGTCAGTTATCAAATATTGGCTTGCAGAGATTTGATTGGTTTCGTCCCGGTTCCAGCCTCCTCAGCAGTATGCACCTCAGGGGTTTGCACACAACTTTTGGCTGGCTTTCCCTGGCAGTGTGCTAAACAATCTTTTGAAATGCATTTCCACAGTCGAAGGAATTTCACTCAATTAAAGCTTATTTATTGGCTATAAAAAATGGAGGCCAATAGCCAACAGATTCGGATAAATATAAGTGTAAACTATGCATTTGAAGTTTCCTTTAAACGAGTGAAATAGGTATGCATGCTCACTCTTCTGTTTCGCATTAAAGGTAATAGTATATAAGCGTTTAGTCTGTAGATTTCTGACGGGAATGTAATTAAAATGCCAGTATATTAGTAGCGTCTTTCAACCGTCTATAATTAAAAAAGTAACTTTCACTGAGTGAATCTTCTAGAAAAGCCAACTTCTGCATAAACTCATTTCAATAAAGAATTTTAATCTATAACTTACCAGTTGTTCCATAGAAACAGCTTTAGGTTGACCTTTAATTTCACCAATTACAACCATATGTCTGACATTATTATGCAGAGATAACAGTATACTTCTTGCATTGTCATCAATTATCCCATGAACAAGAGAAACCAAGAACAACAAAGATATTGTGAGTATACGCAGAGGTGAACCAGTCTGTGAAGACATTCCACGTCGAGAATATTTAGTTTTAGCTGACATTATTTTGTCGACAGGTGTATTTGTATTTCATAGCATATCTGTTTTTATATACAAGCATGAAATGTTGTTTCCTGAGACAAATATGAGTAAACAAATCACTGAAATGTGTCGATAAGATTTGACGCGTTGTAGAAATTAGACAGAAACTCTAATCCCTTTATTGACTATAAGTAGATTTGTCTAAGTAAGAAGACTTTGTCAGATTTTTGTGGTCATTTTACATTAATTAGTGGAAAAAAGTATATAGTGAATGCATAAAGAATGACAACAGGGCAAAGTTAAACTCTCATCGACCTAAAATGTATAAACACTGGAGTACCAACTAACTGTTTGAAGCAGCTATTGCTGAGATGTCGGCTTAATGTGCAGTTTATATTTAAAGATGTCACTTATAATCAAGTGCAATGGGGTCTCCATAGGGTCTCCATCAGGACCTATCCTAGCGGATGTCTTCATTGCAAGCTTGGAGAGTGGTCCATTGAAAGAAACAATCTTGGGTCTGCATATGTATAAGTGATATATTAACGACACTTTCATTGTCTGTGATAAAAATTGTTCAACTGTCAAGCTTCTAGTTGAATTTAATGGTTCTTATTCATCTAAACTTTTTATTATCAAAGAAGAATCGAATTCCGCATTTCACTTCCTGCATGTGATGTTAGATAGAAGAGATAATAGCATGTTGAAAATGTCTATTTATCGAAAACCAACATTTACAGGGCAGTACACTAACTTCAACAGTTGGGTACCTCTAGACAGGGAGAGAAATCTTATACGTTGTCTATGCTTCAGAATTCCTAAAATTTGCTCTGTAGATATGGTCGACACAGAACTAGAAAACCTTCACACAACTCTTTTAAATAATGGATACCATGAGAAGGCCTATCGACAGAAATATCAAGAATGACACCGTCCTTAGCCAAATCACAGTGTCAAAGAAGACACTGTTTAGGAGTTTGGCGTTCAAAGGTGATACTGTTGTGGAAGTCATTCAAGGTCGTTTATCTAAGTGTACTACAAGCTGTTTTTATGCAGCAGACTTACATTTGGTATTTACCAGCCGAAATATGATTCGTAAATGCGTCAAGAATAAACTACCGCTTATGTTACCTATAGATGCGTATACTCATTCACGTGCTCCTGTGGAGCTGATTACATTGGACGCTGCGAGCGTGTTCTCCGTAAACGCGTAGCTGAAGACTACCCGGTTTGGTTGATGAAAGGTGAGCAAATGCCGACAATCTCTTCAGTGTGTGAACACCTTCTGCAGCCAGGTCATTCAGCCCCACGTGATTTATTGCTGGACCAAATCCAATCACTCCAAAAGCTTGCGTTTTCTCCACTTATGAATAGCCGAAGCTCTAGCTATACGTGGATAGAAAGATAAATTGTGTTCATAAACGTTTTTTGAAACCACTTTCTTTACCTTATTCATAGTGGAACAACAGAAGGTAAGACACGGAAGCCAAGGTATATTTTTCATTGTTCAAACTGCTGTTTATATATACACAGTTTATGTTCTTTAACCAGTCATTGAGCGTGTGATTTCGGTTTACATCAAACAACATGAAACAGATTGTTCAAATATATACAGTATTCTGTTGTTAATGGGAATATGAGAGTTGGGAAGGCGAGAAACACATTCATCAACCTGAAACCAATCTGGAAATCTTCGTCACTCAGCCTGCATCAACAACAAAATTCGGATTTTCAATACAAACGTCAAGTCAGTCAGTTCTTCTATACGGATCAGAAACTTGGCGGGTCACAAAGAATATTTCCAACAGCCTGTTGCAGACCTTTATCAACAACTGTCTTCGCTCTATACTGAAGATCAGATGGCCGCTGGAAAGAATCACCAACAAGAAACTATAGGAAGAAACAAAACAAGAACCAATCGCCCAACAAATATGCAGGAGAAAGTGGAGATGGATTGGACACTCGCTGAGGAGGTCGCTGGGTGACATCGCGCGTCAGGCCAATGCTCGAGTGGAACCCGAAAGGGAAGCGGCGAGTGGGACGTCCAAGGGTGACATGGAGGAGATCGTGTGAGGAGGAGTTGAAACAGTATGGACTAACATGGATACAGGAGAAAAGTAAGCAAAAGACAGAAACAAGTGGAGTTGAAGCCCTATGTTCCACTAGGAACCCAAGGGAACAATAATAATAATAATAATAATAATAATGGGAATATGTGAGAATACTATTTCGTTGGCACACATTGTCTGTATCACACCACCATAATAGTAATATTCTTTTATTTTATTCTATTTTACCACTTGAATTCATTCCACTTCAGTGCATCTTCACCGTCTTTATTGTTATCATCATCATCATCATCATCATCATCATCATCATCATCATCATCATCATCATCATCATCATCATCATCATCATCATCATCATCATCATCATCATCATCATCATCATCATCATCATCATCATCATCATCATCATCATCATCATCATCATCATCATCATCATCATCATCATCATCATCATCATCATCATCATCATCATCATCATCATCATCATCATCATCATCATCATCATCATCATCATCATCATCATCACACCGTTTTGTAATTCATCCACTTCAACTCTACCCCCTCAGTAGTACATCATTTTAATTATCTTTACTCTATAGTTTGGTTTGTAAGGGTTTGTTATGTTTTTACGAGTTGATCACGGACTGATATTAGTTAGAGAACCATTGAAAACCAGGGAGTACTGGACAGTTGCTGTTTCATCCTAGTTTGCGAATCATCGGCAGTACGCACCCACTGGGATTCGAACCCAGGACGAATTGGTAGAAGTTAGAATTCATGAGCTTTCGAAGCCGGTCCCAGTGGCTAAATGGTATACGAGCTTACCTTGTAACCGGAAGGGCCTGAGTTCGAATCCCAGTGGGTGCGTACTGCCGTTGATTCGCAAACTAGGATGAAACAGCAACTGTCCAGTACTCCCTGGTTTTCAATGTTTCTCTATCTTTATTCTTATCTTCATATGTGTAATATTGACAGAGCAATTTCTAATGCCACTATATGCCTTTTTCCATCATATAAATACGACTGTACAGTTGGCTTGAAAATGAAGTCATTGATGAAAAGAGATACTTTATCGCTGATAAGAAAACTGTGTTATTCCTTATAAACTATCACAACCAAAATAATAGCTTTATTCTAAACAGTATTTGTGATACAGGTATGGAATTTTCAGCGTGCATTACAATATTGCATCTAATTACCTCATAAATGTTTATAAGATTTTAAAAATAAAAAGCAACAACAACAAAAAGAAAAAAAGAGAAATAGAAGAAATAAAAAAAGAACAGCATTGCATTCACATATTTAAACAATGCACCACAGGATATGAAATATGAAATTAGTGTGTAATAGAATATGTGAGTAACAGTATAATAGTAACAAAGAAAGGAGAACAAAATGCTAATGGGAACTATTTGTTTCAGTGCCGCAGTAAGTTGATCGTGCCATACCTAACAGTTTTCTCATCACATAACAGCTGTGCCAGATAAGATATTGTGGAGGTTTTGTACTTGGTAGTCCTGGCATATAGCCTCCTATAGTTGCTTCTAGTTCTACCAGATGAAATGCAAGGAGAGAGCTGCGTATATAGAGGGTGTTCGGGGTCTGATAATATAGAATTCGCTAGTTTCTTACATGACATTATATGTCTATCCACAATAGTGTTAACCAGTTGGTTTAACGAAATCCCACTTCCCCTAATAACAGCTTTTAGTGCCCCACGCAGCAAAGCAAAGTCTTTCTTAATTAGTCCAGGAAAGATTAATGGGGAGCAGTTAAGAGGGATGGATAGAATACAAGAGTTGACAAACTGAGAAAGCAAAGACTGCTTTATACCAGACTGCCTTAACTTCCTAACGTAGAACCTCAGTGAACTTGAACAACCAATCAGAACTCAGGTGCAAAAATGTCACATAATCGTTGAAAAATACACCAAAAAAAATATTTCAAACTTGATATTGCACTGCGTAGTTGTACCTTTTGGGTTGTTAGAATGTCTCCCAGTGAATGCACAGATGATCTATGGAAAAATCATACTATGCGCGATATACTCATTCATCAAGGTGACTGTAGGTCATTGTATTTTGAGATCCATTGATATTACTGACACTATTGTTTAAGCTACTCCTAGCTCTAACAAAAATCCTAACTTCCGATCCTAAATGTAACCCTAGTCGTTACCTAAACCCTAGAACCTAAAAGCTAATCTTAAACGCCATAACCCTTGTTAACATCACAGACTTACAGAAGAAGTACCTAGTAAATAAATAAGTGGAATACTGTATCTATGCACTCCAAGTCCAAGAGAGTAGGCAGGACGTGATTTAGATTGATATTTCACAACATTTCCTGTGTCTAATCGGTTCTTGAAGGTCAACTTTTGAAAGACCTTGACTTTAGCTATGATACTTTAACTTCACCGAAAATAGTCTTCTTGTTTTTATGTGGCGCTTGCATTATCCACTGCATCGGTGCGTCGATGGCACAGTGGTTAGGACTCTCGTCGACCATGCACATGGTCCGGGGTTCGATCCCCTGCCAGGGCACACCCGATATCTATGGTCGGCCTGAATTTGGGCTACCGATATCCATGCTGAAAATTCCACACTTGTAGTGAAAATACGGTGTGGAATCAAGCTGTAAATCAAAATAAAAATAAAAAAAATAAAATAGAAATTAGTGTATTTCATAGCATACCTAGTTACTCAAATATTGAGATGAATTAACTTCCCGTTATCACATCTTGTATACACCTACAATAGGATCCACCGAGCTGGAATTGTACGCCCTTTTGATTAGAACTTCAGCTTGAAATGCGGAGAGCTTGTTGTGTCTGTATGACCACATATGATATAAGTTTATACTTCAAGTGATATAGTGACAATGAAGGTTGTATCATTGAAATTAACCATAAAGGGGTTTGCTCGTATCGTGTATCGGCACTTATATTAGTCAGACAGTAATTATCTCCGAAATTGTAATAGCTTTTTCCTCCTATAAAATTAGTCATATGTTAAGTCAATGGTTTTAAATCTGCTATGGAGAGTTTGAGGCGATTAGTAAAGAGTGTTTGATTCTTTCCAGAATGATGCTGATTAGTATTTTGCTTGGGATGGACAGGAGTATAATGCCGTGCCAGTTATTGCATTGACTTAGGTCTCCTTTCTTTCTTCTTCCAATCCTCGGGTACTTTGCCTTCTTTCCACACCTTCTCCAGTAGTGGCGTCATCAAGTCCGCTGTTGTCTCTGGATCCTTTTTCAGTGATTCTGCTGGGATTCCATCTGGTTTTGTTGCTTTCCAGCTTTTAGTACCTTGATTGCCTTCAGGACTTCTGATTTCGTTGGTGGTTGGTGTTCACTGGTAGCTCTGTCTTCGTTGTTGGTATTGTTGGACGCGTTGTCGGTGGTGGTCGATTTAGGAGTCTTTTGAAGTGTTCAGCCCATTGTTTCCTTTGCTCCACTTCTTTGGTGATTGACTTTCCATTGGCATCCTTCACCGGTTTAATTTGTGTCGAACATTCCCCCGATAGGCATCTAGTTATTTGGTAGAGTGTTGCGAGATCTCCTTTGCCTGTAGCTTGTTCTGCTTTAGTTGTCATGGCTTCATAATATTTTCTTTTGTCTTCCCAGCCACTCTTCTTTACTGTTTTGTTCAGTGTATTGTAGCTTGCATTCAACTCCTGTTTTTGTTGCTCGTCGGTGCACTGGATAATCTTTTGTTTCACCATCCTTCTCTCTTCTATTAGTCTCCAAGTGTCCGTAGTGAGCCACGGTTTGTCCCGTCTCTTGATTGATATTTCATAACATTCACTGTATCTAATCGGTTCTTGAAGGTCAACCTTTGAAAGACCTTGACTTTAGCTATGATATTTTAACTTCGCCGACAATAGTCTTCTTGTTTTTATTTGGCGCTTACATTACTATTCTGCATTCCTGATAAATATGTATAGTCTAACTTAGTCACTTCATATTTGCATTGGTAACTAGTTGTAAGATTGATAGGGATTTTCACTTAGATGTGACAAATCGCGTAAGTTGGTTTAGGTAAACAAGCCAAGGGAAAATTCCAGTCCAAATAAAGACTGTAGATTCCAATAAGACACAGTCACACTTACTACGCATACATTCGGTAAAGGCAGAATGCAAAGTACAGTAGTTTCAGTGTTACTTCAATAATTAGACTCATGGGGAACTATCCTCAAATAGATCAGTAATGCTGTAACATATTCCAAGTGGTGAATACGATGAGTGATTATAGGGAAAGGATTTTTGGAATTATTCTGATTTTGACACATTATATATGACATTCATAAGTCTCTGCAATGCTTTTTGAATGCGTTCAAGCCTTTCCAAGATCACTTCCTATCACAAGCGTCACTAAAGAAATGTGCTTCTGACCTTATCGTCCCTTAGCCTTATCCATCTGAACATAACACGGAAAACATTCATACCTGTAATTTTGCATGACTGATTCAGGATTATATATATATATATTCATGGAATATTCCATTGTAACACATCGAAAATGCAGACAAGTGATTCAGTGAAGAGACTCTCTACAATTAGTTTATTATAATTTCATCTCCTAAATGTTTATTGTGCTATTGTTGAAAGTATTATGTTGGAATATGCCAGTGAATAGTCTTTCCTATTTTTAAGTGTCACAGATTGTATACGGAATACTTTGTTGTTCTTATGCGAATGTGTATCCTACAGGGTTTACTGAAATTTTATTTGGAATTCGGACCTCTGAATTATATTGTCATAGATTGTTTACAGGATTTTATCATGAGGTGACATTGGTTAGAGTTCCTTTGGAGAACCTGGGAGTACTAGACAGCTGTTTCATCCTAGTTCAGGACTCTTCATCAGTGTTCAACTACCAAGGTTCGAACCCAGGACCTTCTGATTACAAGGCGAGTGAGCTCGAATACCATTAACCCACTGGAACCCAATCCAGTGGCCCATGATTTCTAACTTCAGCCAATTCACGATATAGCGCAACCGCTAGCTAATGTCTTCGGCGAGTATTTGTTCTCACACCCGACGTGCTGCATCCTACTGGCCACGACTTCACACTGGAACACCAGGTAACTACCTACCTGAGTAGGTATGGCCAGGCGACAGTGAGCATCTCATTGATATTCGAGTTTAGTTTGATGCCAAACTAGCCGGAAGTTATGAGGCTGTCCATGATCACAGGTGTTTTCGTTCTGTTTTATTTTTTGTTTTAAGTGGAATAATACTATGTCAAGTGAGGAAGTGAGGGGAAGTCAGTATTTGAAAGTGTAAAAATGCATCGATGCAAATGGATATGACATGTGCTTAACCTTGACTACCCAGTATAAAAATGTGATACATATGCGGTTAATGCCAACGTAGGAAATCAATGACATTTTGTAGAGATCTTTGTTTGATGACTATGTATTGTCGATTCTCAACGTTCTTAAACAAAGCTGACAAGCTGACGATCAAACATGAACAGGAATCTCCCCTTCCAGTGTTTTGTTTACAGTCACTGATGTAGTGCACTTCGATTTTTAAAGTATGCGATGCTAATGATAAAATTAATATGATTTCTAGTTAACTAGTACGTGACTAAATATACGTGACGGATTCGCAGACGTAATCCTGATTCACTACCTCCCATCCATCCATTGCAAGACAGATTTCCAAATCTCGCTAATAGACATAGTATAAATAGGTCATTACACCATAATGAAGCAAGGTGATCAGAATACTGAAGTCTAATGTATTGGTAGAAAGGTGCTTGTCCATCTGAAGAACAAATCACCTTGTTTCTCTCGGAATTCCTTGTTCCATATTATTCAATAGATACTTCCACCTGTAACTTACTGAAGTCATCTGAGATTTCATGATGTGGGAATGAAAAACTGTGAACTGAAGGACCGATCCACTGATGACAGTCGATGAAAATGAGATTAACATGCTAATGATCAATGTAGCAATCTCATTTCCGCCAAATGTCGTCAGTAGCAAGTAGATTCGAATGTGACAGACAGATAACACAAGACAGGTCGTCATCTGGTCACAAAAGAAACTGATTTCATTTTGATGAAATTCCATTCATGAATAATGCACACACCTTCCGAGCACTGGTAAACACACTCAGGACTCGGTGAATGAAGTGATGAATTCTATGACAATATAATTCAGAGGTTATTGAAGATAAAATTTCAGCGAACCCTGTAAGATACACATTCGCATAAGAATAACTAAGGATTCCATATACACTCTGTGATGTTTACATATAAAAAAATCCCATTCACGTGCATACAGCTACGTATTATGTTTAGAAGTATCACACAATACAGTTAGAATATGAAATCAGAAGTGTCGCTGATTCACCTATCACATGATACGACAAAACATCACACAATGCAGAATTCACAAACACTGACCTAATTCCTGCGGATCAAATCTTACACAAAACACAGATTAATTCAAAGCTGATGAGCAGTCCAGTAGTCACGTACACACACACACACACTCGGTGACAATAGCAGATATATAGGCGAAACACACAGTCAACGCGAATTCAACTCATCACTCAGTTCACTGAAGCATACATCGAGTATGGTTGGAAAGCTGTCAGCTGTGTTACTCTCCCTCGTCATCCTGCTCCACAATCTCGGTGAGTGACACTATTCCTGTCCCTGCATATCAGACACCACCTCTGAATACATTCACAACTCATCGCTGTGTCACTTCACTCAAGCCAACCACTTGTTATCTCTCTACACCTAATCCTAATCTACACCCAACCCACCCACAAACTACATCATCGCACTCACCCACTCACTCTATCATTCGCTCACCAACTCCTCAACTCACACACTCAACAACACGCAATCTGTAATTCTGTATCTATCTCTCCATTCCATCTTCCACATTTCAGCTGACGTTCACGCCTGTTCGCCTTACGGAGGACCATGCACAAATGTACACGACTGCTGTTGGTTGGCCAAGTGCAGAATGGACTCACCGACAAATGGAACATGCGTTCAATGTCATCCGGACAGGTTCTACTGTCACAATGATGAACAGTGTTGTTATGGTCGATGTGTTGACGGTCAGTGTTCAAGCAGACAGCAGTGATGATGATGAAGCCTAGTCGACATGCCTACTCACCTCACCTGTCGAGGATCGATTGACTTCGGCCACTTTCGATGTCCCGACTGTTCGAGAGTGAATAATATTCTCTAACTGTCATCCTGTGTCTTCTTGATGTCTTGTGAATTTCGATTTACGATGTCCACGTTCATTTTTCGTGCACTTGTAGGAATGTAGATGTGCTGTATTATCATGATGACTGTGAGTGTGTGATAAGTAGTGTTGGTGTTGATAGTTATTTTCCGAGTGACGGTGAAAGTGTGTAGGTGTTCTATTTTCGAAATCCGAATTTGTGTGTGTGTATGGTAGAAGTATCACATTCAGTGTTTTTATTCGTTGAACCGTCAGTAATGCTCTGATGATACTCTTGATATTTGTGTAATTAATATTTTCGTAGGAGGGCACTGTGTGACAGCAGGATGGAATGGTTGAATATTTCGTCTCGTAATGTGACTCATTTTATGATTGACTAGATCTCATGTCATATTTTTCTATTATTCGGTAGTATACTGGTGATGAAATATCACTCCTTAGATTATCGACATCAGTGAGAATGCACTCATAGATTCTAAGTTACATTCATCGACGTTTGTGTCTGAATGATTTACATGGTACGGGAGAGCGATCACTCGTGTGTTTTTGCTGATGGTATCTCTCTAGGTGGGAATCGTGACCCTAGACAAAGCCTCCGGAATGTGTTAAACAGAAACACTCGTATATCTGTCATGAAATTTGCTCTCGTGTAATGTTTCATGATATTTGCGAACTCATCTGCATTAACCTACAGCTTAGATATACAGAGTATTCAAGTGGAGCACTTCACTAATTTGAGGATCTCGATCGGTCTTATTGAACAGATATTTGACGTATTCTCACACAGGGATCGTGAGGCATTTGCTAGTTTATTCTTCAACTCTGCAGCAGTCATCATACCTGTCATTCCATCGAAGCATGTCTCTGTGACACACTTGCTTAGATTGTAATGAATGGAAAGGCGAGGTGTTATTAGATGGTTGGAGGCAATCGGCAGGAAGCCTTGGACCTTGTTTTCGTGCTAGTTGGCACTCAGCAGCAAGGCGTATCCGGAACCTTGAAGGAACTGTTGTCCCTTCTGTGATTCGAACCCGCGTCACCCAGTGCTGCAGTCAGAGACGTTACCACTGAGCTATTCAGGCTAGCGACTGACCTCCTGTAGGACTGTATTGGATATTTTTTTTGATTGCACACTAGTCAGTAACTAGTGTAATGTGTCTAGTCCTATCTTCGGTGCAGACTGAATTCTGTCAGTCATGCAAACATGACTAGCCTTGCTGATGAGTGCCAACTAGCACGAAACCAAGGTCCAAGGCTTCCTGCCGATTGCCTCCAACCAACTAATACCAACAATTCACAGTGCACCGTAATGGCGAGCCACCTAGCATGGTGGCCACATTGCAAACATGACTGATAGAATTCAGTCTGCACGGAAGATAGGACTAGACACATTACACTAGTTACTGACTAGTATGCAATCAAAAAAAGGCGAGTTTTCTTCGACCGATGATGTATGCGTTCTATTCCGACTGTTATATTGCACTTGTTATTAAGTATGTAATATTGAGTTTAGGCGCCTGAACATCTTTCTCGTAACAATAACCACCAAATTTTCAATTTGCTTTTTATTTTTTTTATTTTGCTTGCAGCATGATGCCACACCATTTTTTTAGTACAAGAAGGGAATTTTCAGCATAGATATCGGTAGCCCAATTTTTACTGGCCGACCATAGATATCGGGTGTGCGTCCACAGGTGATCGAACCCCGGACCATATGCATTGTCGGCGATTTTCCTATCCACTGTGCCACCGATGGACATTATATTTGATCCACTAGCCAACTCATATTGCACATAGAAATGACACTATCGCAGTCATGTCTCAGCTGCGCCGAATACGCCGTAATCCTGCTCTAGAACATTCAAAAGTCCATGATTGCAATATATTTACGACACATGGGTGTATAATATGGTCTCCATTTAGGTCATTCTGTAGCTTTACAGGAGTGTACATAGGAATTTAAATATTACCATAGGAAAATCAGAACGGTTGTTATCGCTAGTTAAATCAGACTCTACAGGCATAAATAATTTCGCGAATGTTAGACTACAAACAGCCAGTGGAGGCAGAGTTACACGACTGCATCTTTCAGCAATATATCACGCTACAGTGATTAACAAGAACGAAGCTAACATCTTGGTGCAGAAAACGAACATGCAATTTCATTGTTTACTCTGGCCTAATTTATGGTTATCAGGGAAGCAGTCATCTGATATTGGTTCAGTCCACTCTTCAATCAAATAATTATCCAAAGATTTTATAAAACGATAAGTATGAATGGAAGCGTGT
>OX235276.1:51787358-52077145 GCA_944472155.2 Trichobilharzia szidati
AGATGGTTAAGGGAAAATGATAAGTGAAACAATCTCTGAGAAATATGACTGCATAATTTGCTTATCGAATCGATAACTGGAACGTTGGAAAGAACACTTCTAGGTGTAATTTAATTTGCCTACAGCCACTCTCACCTTACCAAGCTACCAACACCTGCAATAATGTGATGTAAACACCATCCTTCCCTCCCTCCTTCCCTAACTGAGGTTACGAAAGCTGTCACCAGTCAGGAAAGTTTTATACCAGAAAGAGTGTCAACCAGTGGTGTTCGTCAGAGTAGAAGCACACCGTTCGCACTTATGTTTGACTTCATCGTACAATTATGTACTGATGCACACCACCATAAGTGACTTCAGCGACTCAGACGTTGGCTTGTTACCACTAAGGGAGTCATCTCGTTGACTCAGAATACGCCAACGGTAGTGAAGACGCTGACAAAACGCCGTTGAGTATACTCTGAATACCTTAAGGGGCAGAAGTCTGCGAATATTTGTCATGCGATTCACACGCTCCTGTCTAATGTGAGATGATCAGGCTACAAGACTGCTTTAAACCGAATCCTAGCTGAAGTGGTAATTGGAGCGTGTTAACAACTTCACTGATTTGGTAATTCACATCAGCCAGCCCCAAAGGGTTGATCGCTGACGAAACTAGCACTTTACACAATCTCTGGCTTAGCAGAATTGATATACGGCTGGTTGGCAACAAAATGGCATATATACTGCTCACAAGTTGACTCCGTCCTCCTATATGGATGGAAGTGAGTAATAGCAATTGAAATTGGAGAACATGAAAGTCCTGACCAGCTGTCTCACGTCAAAGCTGTCTGAGTTCTACCTCCAGTGTTAAGTTGCATAATGTGGTGAGCATTATTGAGATTAGCTTTCGGTCAAGTTATAAGTAGGGAGGGAAAATCAGTCGATGAGGTTGTGACGTCACACTGATTGAGATGGTTAGTACATGTGTTACACATGCATGAATAACCATCACCTTCATCGACAACGGTCAATGTTTGCTTACATGGAATGAATCAGTTTGGAAATGAGCCAGCGGTGGTCAAAATATAACGTGGCTTCATCAGTCAATGGAATCCACAACACTTAGTTCAAACCAACCACGTTGGGAGGTGTGGACCTCCTGAGGGACTGGATGGGGTCATCAGCATTATAACAATCAGCGACGGTTGTAGACAGTTGATCATATCGATCAAAATAGTTCTGAATGGCTGGTGCAGATGTATTCACTCCTTGTGATTTATAGTATCCAATAAAACTATATTGCTCTGCCAAAATGCAATTCTTCTTTCCTCATTTTTCTGTTTATCATCTGTCAATGTTTTGAATTTCCCTAATCTCTTCTATTGATTTGTGTACTACAAAGAGAGAGTGTGGCAAATCGAACTTCTGCACATCTGTGCGAAGTTCCAAGTTTAAAAAAGCCAATCAGTCTAGTCAGTCAGTCATTGAGTCACTTTCTAATGTCGGATATCCTACATTTTATTGGAAAGAGGTTGACATTGAGCTGCTGATATCACATGAACAAATTTTCACATGATTCATACATCGTTCGGTGGCAGAATCAAAAGCAGTGTGTATATCGCATATGACACGAGTTACCGTGATGTCAGAAGAACTACATGCTGATTAACCCACACACGAGTTGTCAAGGTAAGGCATATACACACAGACATACATCGAATTGATAACATACAGAGAATGACATTCAATCCATCCAATCAGATTCCACATAGCAATATACGACACAACAACACATCACACCACATCATGTGAAATCTTGATTACATCAGTGTATTCTCATCGAATTCCTGTTGGTGCAAACTCACATGTTACGTGGATGGATTGGTTGATCCTGCAGACCGTCATGCACACACGTATAGTTGATGAGAATTGTATAAATTGAGCACAGTCGACGCCATTTCAACTGACTTCACTGAAGTGCACATCAAGTTGGTCGAGTATGCTACACAAAGTTTCAGCTTTGTCGCTCTTCCTTGTTCTTCTCCATCACATTGCTGCAGGTAAGTGGTAGCACTCATCGCACAGTCAACACTGGGATGACGACTATTGCCAGTATAGTTTCTGTCAAACACATTGCTTGTTTTTCACTTGTCTCATCACCATTCAGTTCATCTCATACTCCATCTTTTCACTCACTAGCTGTAATGTAACCTTTCTTGTATTTCACAGCTGATGATAGTGGATGCTCAAAACTTCATGTGGTTTGCCGCGATTCAAATGATTGCTGTGATTCACTGTGGTGCTTAATGGTATATCGAGAAAGCGGTTATTGTACCGAATGTTTTCCATTCCGGTACTACTGTGATTATGACAAACAATGCTGCTCTGGTCGGTGTGTTGACCGTCATTGTACTAAGTGAGAAGTGAAATGAGAGACGTGATATACCTCTCTGTTGAACTTTGTAAAATTCACTTACTTCAATATTATTGTATCTTCTAATTATCTGAACAAAGTTTTCTCAGCTTGTTACGTCTCTTTTGTCTCTCCTTGTTTCGTTACCTTCCGTTGTGTTAGTTCTCTTTACAATCATGATTGCCGTGAAGGTGAACGGAGTGACAGTAGAAGTAGTAGTGGTTATCTGGTGACTGATTACTGCATTATTCGTTTGGTTAATATGTTGTAGTCGTTTCGAATTTCTTGTTGATCGCAAACAAAGTCGTATTTAATTCAGTAATATATTTGGTTAAGTTACTGACCGTGACATTCACATTCACTAAAGTATCAAAAAAGTATCAAACCCAAATTAGTTATAAGCACATCATTTGTTGTTTTTCAGTCTCTCGTGGCATTTCAGATAGTAAGGCGTTTATTGCTCTGCACAAATAATCATTTGCTTGAGTGTTGGAATGATGGGAATGCTTATGAATTTGTATAGTAGCCCGATGACTGCAATCCAGTTATACCAGACAAAATTCAACCGACTGTTCAATTTGCAATTTTGTTTGATAGTTAACAAGCTCACTTTCGTTTCCGAAGTCGATCAATATTTTGTGAGTTTGACTCGATGAATCATTGACCAGCTCATTCGGACTCACTCTAGTTGTGTGTGCAAACGAAGTGTCGATGGAAGCTTTTCCGTATTAAGTAAGGCAAAGCTGATATGTGGTGTGCATTGATATTTCCACTCAACTTATTATGTATCTGAAATAACACTATATCCCCTTCATTTCTTTTCCGGATCAGATGCATCCAATTGGCGCCATTATTATTTATTATTATTGTATCCTTTAATTCCTAGAGGAACATAGGGCTTCAGCCGTGCGTCTACATTGCGTTCTGTTCTCTGCTAGAGTCTTCACCTGACTCCAAGTCTGCCCACACGTTTTCATCTCCTGTTCACATGACCTCCTCCAAGTCACCCTTGCATTGACGACCAACTCGCCGCTTCCCTTTCGGGTTCCACTTGAGCAATGGCTTGTCTAGTGATGTCACTTGATGATGGTTTGTTTTCTCAGAGTATGGCCAATCCATCTCCATTTCTTCCTGCCTATTTGTTTCACAATCGGTTCCTGGTTGGTTCGTTCCCAAAGATCCCTGTTGGTGATCTTTTCTGGCCATCTGATGTTGAGTATTCAGCGAAGACAGCTGTTAATGAAGGTCTGTAGTTTGTTTGAGATGCTCTTTATGACGCGCAGTGCAAGTCTCTGATCCGTATAGTAGCACTGACTTCACATTGGAGTTGAAAATCCGGATCTTATTTTTGATGCTGAGTGTTGTTGACCTCCACACAGACTTGAGAGTAGTGAAAGCTTGTCTTGCTTTTCCGATCCTTGCTTTGATATCCTCGTCAGTTCCGTTGGCCTGTAGTTGAAACGATGCTTCCTATGTAGGTAGGTAAAGGAGGTTGTTTCTTTCAGGTTCTTCCCATTTATGCTGGCTGATTGTTGTCTGTTGTTGTTGTTGTTGCTGTTAGTGGTGTTGCCCAGGAATCTTCATCACCTCTGTTTTCTCTATGTTTACCTGAAGTCCTATCTTTGATGCTTCTTCTGCCAACTTGTTGCTTTTCGCTTGTATATCTTCCAGTTTGTGGGAAATCAGACATATATCATCGGCGAAGTCCAGATCCTCCAAGTTTTTTGTGTGTGTCCACTTAAGGCCTGTTTCCTCATCGCCCACTGTTTGTCACATTATCCAGTCTACTGCAATCAAGAAAATCATTGGTGATAGTAGGCAGCCAGCTTGTCTTACTCCTGTCCTCACTTCGAAGGATTCTGTAAGTTTCCGTTGTGGATTACTTGGCATGCAGCATTGTCGTACAGCTGTTGGATGAGATGTATAATTGTCGGTGGCACCCCGTAGTAGCGAAGTAGTTGTCAAATCACCTCTCGATCGACGCTGTCAAAAGCCTTTTCAAAGTCGATGAAGTTAAGATAGAGAGGTGACTACCATTCAAGGCTTTGTTCAATGATGATGTGTGATGTGGCAATCTGATCAATGCATGACTTGTTCCTCCTGAATCCAGCCTGTTCCGGTCGAAGGTTTTCATCCAGGGCATGTTTGATTGTCTCCAGGATGATGCGGCTTAGTATTTTGCTTGGGATGGACAGGAGCATAATTCCGCGCCAGTTCTTGCATTGACTTAGGTCTCCTTCCTTTGGTAGTTTGAATAAGTATCCTTTCTTCCAATCCCCAGGTACTTTGCCTTCTTTCCACACCTTCTCCAGTAGTGGCGTCATCAAGTCCGCTGTTGTCTCTGAGTCCGTTTTCAACGCTTCTGCTGGGATTCCATCTGGTCCTCCTGCTTTTCCAGCTTTTAGCATCTTGATTGCCTTCAGGACTTCTGATTTCGTCGGGGTGTTGGTGTTCACTGGTAGCTCTGTCTCCGTTGTTGGTATTGTTGGGCGCGTTGTAGGTGGTGGTCGATTTAGGAGTCTTTCGAAGTGTTCAGCCCAGCGTTTCCTTTGCTCCACTTCTTTGTTGAGTGACTTTCCATTGTCATCCTTCACCGGGTTGATTTGTGTCAAACGTTTGCCCGATAGGTACCTAGTTGTTTGGTAGAGTGTTGCGAGGTCTTCTTTGCCTGCAGCTTGTTCTGCCTCACTTGCCATGGTTTCATAGTACTTTCTTTTGTCTTCTCTGGCACTCTTCTTTACTCTTTTGTTCAGTGTCTTGTAGCTTGCGTTTAAATCCTGTTTTTGTTGCTCATCGGTGTACTGGAGAATCTTTTGTTTCACCATCCCTCTCTCTTCTATTAGTTTCCAAGTGTCCGTAGTGAGCCATTGTTTGTCCTGTCTCTTCTTTCTGCCTAGAACTTCCATGCAGGTTTGACTCCACACTGTCTTCAAGTTGTTTCAGTGCTTTTCGACGCTGACCTCTTCGCCAGTGTTGATTTGTGTCTCGGCTTTGTCTTTTATACTTGCAGTGAAGATACCCTTTGTGTCCTGGTCCTTCAGTTTTTGAGTGTTGAACTTGGCTTTTGGTCTATCTGCAGCCCCTGATTCTCTGAAAGCTTTTAATTTGATTTGGATTGTGCCTTGTACGAGATAGTGGTCTGAGCCAATGTCTGCTCCTCTTCTTACTTTCGTTTGCTAGATATGTTGTAGTCGTTTCGAATTTCATGGTGATCGCAAAAGCAGTCGTGATTAGTAAGTGAAGTTACTGACCGTGATATTCAAAATGGCAAGTTTTAGTTGTACTAGTAATAGCATCAGTAGTAATTTGACCCTATTTACTAATAATCTTATCATCTCTTGTTCAGTTTATCGTGCCATTTCATATAGGAATGCGTTAATTGACCTGCACAAAATGAATAGTATCACGAATAAGAATATCAGATAAAAAATTCTAAACTGCTTCCAGCATTTTAGCCATTAATTAAGCAATGACAAGTTAATTAGAACCGACTTTGTTCATAACGATGCGATGTGATAATTCACACAGTACTCATGACTTTCACAACATCTGTCAGTTGATTTTCAATAAGACGCACATCTTCCATTTCACACAGGAGTTTGATGATTTACAACTGGTGAGAGAGAATTACCAAAGTCGCGTAGCTATTCGTTTCGGAAAGAGGATCAACTTGTCTTCATGTGACATTAGATAACGATTTCGGTGATGAAGATGAGACCTCTTGATTAGGATTCAGTGAAGATGGAAAAATGAATAAAAATTAAACGGAGTTATGATTAGGTTACAAGTTGTGAGAGGACAGTGAAGATATGGCAGATATCGTACCACAAACGTGAAATAATGGTTGAGCAGGGATGGATAATCTGAGCAACGTGATCACCGTATAACGTTAATAATGAGTTGCGTGAGTGTTAGAATGACGAAGAATGCTTATGACTTTGAATAGTAGCCTGATGACTGCAATCCCCTTATACCACACATATTTCAACTGACTGTTCAATTTGAAATTTTGGTTGATAGTTAACAAGCTCAGTTTGGTTTCGGAATTCAATCAATATTTTGTGAGTTTGACTCGATTAATCTTCGACGGGTCATTAGGACTCACTCGAGTTGTATGTGCAAACGAAATGTCGATGGAAGTTTTTTCATATTAAATAAAAAAAGCTGATGAGTGGTGAGTGTTGACATTTCCATTCGACTCACTATATTACTGAAATGACGATATATCTGTGCCAAACATATAGTTACTTCGTTTCTGATATACTACTTATATCGGATTATAAGTAGCACTTACCACACTTGCCCCCTCATTATAAAGTCTCTCCTGTAGCCGCCTTGATCGCCGTACAGACGTGTCATCCTGCTGCTCTTCTGGTACCTCTTCTTGATATTCTTCTCTCCATCTTTGTAGCAGACTGGCGTTTACTCTTTTCTCTTTATCTCCTCTCTTTATTATGTACACTGGACCAAGTCTCGATGTGACCACATATGGTCCCTCCCACTTCGGCAGAAGCTTTCCTGATCCTGGTCCACTTCCGGTAGTATACTTTCGTTCTCTTCATTTCACCTGGTCACCTACTTCAAGGAGCTTCCAAGCTTTGATTTGTTTCTTGCCATAATTTTCGATGTCTTTCTTGCGCTTCTCTTGTATATTCTGAATAGCTTGTTTCCGCTCATTTGTCCATCTCTTACTGTTCCATTTTTGTTGTTGTGGCCAAGTCTTATGGTGCACCGGTAAGCGTGGTTCCCTCCCATACATCAGCTGGAAAGGCGACTTTTTTGTTATCCCTTGTACTTTGGCACGATGTGCTAGTAATACCAACGGTAAGTCAGTTTCCCAGTTGCCTTTTTTCGCAGCTAACCATTCCTTGAGTGTACGATTGTTCCTTTCGGTTAAGCCGTTTGTCTGCGGATGGTACGGAGTTGCTCTAATCCTCTTAATACCCAGTGCCTCCAGACGAGTCTTGAACTCCTCACTTTCAAAACAGGGGCCTTGATCTGTCAATATCATTTTTGGTACACCATGATCCGCCACAATATGTCGAATGACCGCCTCGGTTACGGTCTTGGCGCGCTGATCTGGAATCGCTACAGCATTTACCCACCGCGTGGCGTGTTCCGTCATCATTAAAATGTATTGATTTCCACTTGCTGTTTGAGGGAAAGGACCCATTATGTCCACGGACCATAAGTCACCAACCGCCGTTACGGGTATCGTTTGTAGCTGTGGTCGAATTCACCGATCACCCTTCATCAATTGACACTGTGGGCAAGAGAGTACGTAGTTTGCAATATCGCCTCTCATGTTTTGCCAGCACGCACTTTGGCCCACTAGGTCGTATGTTCATGCAATTCCTGTATGGGCTAGTTGGTGGCATTCTTGAATGACCCCACGACGAAGGATTTTTGGTATCACTGTAACCCAGCTACCATCACTGTCTTTCCAAGTTAGGACGCCGGCAGCGTTTAGTTTGAGTCTATGTTTTTGCTGCAGTAGCATCTTTAACTCTTTATTCTTTGCTGCCATTTCAATTTCTTTCCCTTCACGTATCATCTGAATGACTGTCTTAAGAGTAGGATCCGACTTCTGGTGGCGAACAAGTTGTAAGGGATCTTGCTCCAAAGCGTTTACTGCATACGCTACCTCTGGTAGTTCAGTCTCATTATCTGATCTCGACAAATAGTCAGCTATTACATTTTCTTTTCCTGGAATATGTCCAATCGTGAAGTCATACTCTTGTAGGCGTAACATCCATCGTGATAACTTCCCTCGTGGATCCCGTGCTGTTTTCAACCACTGAAGAGGTTTGTGGTCGGTCTCAATGTGGAATCGGCGGCCGATCAGATATGGTCTCCATTTTTCTAGTGCCCATACAATGGCTAAACACTCCTTTTCCACCGTAGAATACTTCTGTTCTGCAAGTGTCAACACACGGCTAGCGTATTCAACAACCCCATCCGTTTGTCTTAAAACAGCACCTATACCATAATCACTGGCGTCTGTCGAAACTGTGAACTGCTTCCCCGGCGCTGGCAGTTTCAACGTCATCTGTTGACCATCTAACAGCTCTTTAATTCGCTCAAACGTTTGCTGTGCCTCTTCCGTCCACATGAATTTCGCGTCACTCAGCAACGTATATAGTGGTTTTGCTGTCTCATTGAAATTTTTGACAAATCGGCTGTAGAATGCCGCTCTTCCCGAAAACTGTCTCAGCTTTCGCTTTGAATTTGGCACTTCGCTGGTTTTGACCGTCAGGATCTTCTCCGGCAATGGCCGTATTTCACCATTTCCCACTTTGTAACCTAGGAGGATAACCGTGTTTTTAGCTATTTGGGACTTGTTCTTATTAATCCGCAGTCCAAAGTCATCAATTCTCTTTAAGATAGCCTCGATGTGGTCTATATGGTCGCTTTCTGTCTCACTATACACCACTGAGTCATCTCCATATACTTCTACGTTCTTCAGACCCTTCAGTAATAAGGTCATTAATCTTCTGAATGTAAATGGGGCACCTACCAATCCAAATGGAATTCGTTTAAACTGGTATTGTTTCTGCTCAACTGTGAAAGCTGTTTTACTTCGATCACTTTCTGCTATTGGGATCTGCCAGTAACCCGATCGTAGGTCGAACACGGTGAATAACTTGGCTTTATGAAGGCGATCAAGGGTTTCTGTTACGGTAGGCATTGCACACTGTTTTACTTCGGTGAGGCTATTCAGCTGTCTGAAATCGACACAAAACCTATATTTCCCGTTAGCTTTCTTCACCAAAACGAATTGGCGAACTGTACGGGCTGTCGGCTTCTTCGATTATTCCGTCGTCTAACATTTCTCTGACTTGTCGGTTAACTTCTTCTTCAAGGTGAACCGGAACTCGTCGCGATGGAAAGACTGTCTTCCCCGTATCCTTCAGTGGGATGTTATGCTTTACCTTATCACAATAACCGTGTGGGTCTCCATCACTAGTGAATAAACCGGCATATTTATTCATCAACGTGGTTAGACGTGGTGCATCTTGCGGAACAATGGTTGTGTTTTCCACCTCAGCGACTTCACTATTCTCATGTATCGCGAATTGCCCGTGTTTTGTGACCACTTTTCTATTCTTCATATCGATTACAGCTCCTACTTCTCTGAGAAAGTCTGCTCCCAAAATCGTTCGTCTTATATCAGAAGTTACAATAAACGGATATCGTATTTTTCCTGCTCCAATCTCTACAACGCAGTCTGAAACGCCAAGAATGTGCAACGGATGTCCTCCTACCGTCTGAACTGCTAATGTGCATGGCCTTATTTCCTTATTTCTCTATCTATCAACGAAACTGCGGCCCCTGTGCCGATCAAACAAACTATTTCTTTTTGGTTCACCCGTAATCTCCCGTACACTGGACCTCTTTCGACTAACCCGACCACCTCCAAACGCGAGTGAGAAAAAGAAGGAAGACTGTATCGTTTAAGGTTTTTCTGCCTTCGTTTCGGGCAGTTTCTCTGCCAGTGACCGGTTCCTCCGCGAGCAAAGCATCTGTTGTTTGTTCTTTTCTTTATCTGCATAGCCGCAACCTGTTGTTTCAACTCTTCAATCTGGTCTTCGATCTTCTTGGAATCTTGGCCCTTCGACATCACTGGAGCAACATGCGAGGTCATTATCTGCCTTGTCACCTTGGCCATTTCATAAACATCCATTGGCTGAGCTGCGTTAACTAGCTGCAACTGATGCGCGATATCTGTCGGGACGCATTCGAGGAACTGAGATGCAAGCAACTGCTCCCGTGAATCTTCGTCTAGGGTGGGTAACGCGCGTCGCAGGTGATTCGTCAGCGTTACTGCGAGAACCAGCGGATCCCCATCCTGGCCAAGTCTCAGCGTCCGAAACTTCTGCAGTGCCTCTTGTCTGTCCGCAGGGCTGTCGAACTCGCACACGAGCCTCTCGACGACCTTGTCCCACGCCGCCTCACCTTCCAGCTCACGAGCGTTGTCGTACGCAGCCTTCGCGCGGCTCCTCAGCAGCGTTCCCAAGACAACCAGCTTCGCCTTCTGCTCCTGCACTCCAACCAGCTCCGCGACAGCTTCGAAGTCCCTGAGGAACGCCCGCACATCTCCCTCCTCGAACCACTGCTGCCACGGCACCTTCATCTCCGGCAGAGGCAGCGACACCAAATGTGAAGAAGACAAGACTGAGGAGGCTGATAGGAATGTTAATTTCGTGAAACGTATGGTACATAGCTAAATTTTGTATACCATATTCTTAACCGGCCATTTGCACATCATTTACCACATCCTTGACGAATTGGTCAAATATCGTCTCATTCGATAGCTTCTTGAAATGTGCATCATATGGCAACATCCTTCTCATGGTTCTCTTCTCTGATTGCCCTTTCCAGTGTGCCAAACATATTGTTACTTCGTTTCTGATAAACTAATTATATAGGATTATAAGTAGCACTAACCACTTATCCACTTCATTTCTTCTGCCTTTAATTGGCGCCATGGAAAATACAAAATTATACTTTACAGTGTTGATCGGTACTATATCCAAATCGCCTATTACGTAAATGACGATAGGGCGACTGTCTGCACATGATCTCGTCTAGATGTGGTTACTGAAATATCGCTTAAAACAGCTCATGTATTACTAATATTTCCGATTCGACAATAAACTCATCATGCTAAGTGTCAAATTGAGGTATTCACGAGTATGTGGTGTCATCTGATGGTTCGAAATTTCATAATAAACACTCAATACAAAGAATTCAATTATACGAACGAAGAGCACTTCGTATATATCAAAGTCCGGACTTCATTCCCTTTGAAGGTAGGTGAATAAATATATTTGACGTGAATTTTCGCCTAAATCCTTCATCTCTAAATAACAAATAAAGGCTAAAGATCAGACATCAGCATGATAGAATTATAAGTGAGTATTTCACTCCACTTAAAAGACAAATTTCGTGGACTTTGAAAGGAATACTAAAAAGACTCACAGGGTTGGTCAGATCAAATGTCAGATTTATTTATCTCTACACTCAAACAAACTAAGATCTGATAATTTGACTCTACAGATATTTTTATCATGATGTGTTCGTGTGTGTGTTCTCACCTTATTTATATTCTACCACCTATCGTCAAGAAGCGAATAGCTATTTGAACATCTGGGAACGGCCGTAAATTTAGTCAGTAGGAGGAATTTGACATTGCTGCAGAATATGTCCCCATTATCAGATAAATTTATTGCATGAAATATTGATAAGTATATGACGTTCCGATTACAGTGTATACCTAAAAGTCATAATATAATACTTTATGTTGTCTCACTCCCTGATGCTTCGCTTTTGCGATATTCCATCTATCCGTAATGAGCACATCATAGACTGTGAGTAATAAATAGAGCTCTTAAGAGTAGAGGAGAAAATAATTATTGTCGTACAGCAATTAGATAATTTAATTTTATAACGATGATGAATTGTTAAACAGAGAATAAAATGTACAACTACATCACAGCAAGATATTGATAATACAGTTAGCATTACAAATTAAATTAAATATGATAAGGTTATGTTAGCAGTTAACCGGTATCACCGATGGAGACAACTATTCTACGTTGAGGACGAAGGCCAAGGGAAGGAGAGAGACTGAACAAACGTATCTTGAACACAGAGATTGGGTTGAAAAATCTTTATGGTAACTGCCTCAGTTAAGCTCAGCAACTGAAGACGTACCAACCTAGGGAGTTGAGATGGCAGGCACCCTGTATATAATCGTAAAAAGCTGAATTTTTGTTAATCTTGACCCCTGTATAAACTAGGTGTGCCCGTATGGAATTTCTGATTGACTTTACGACTCCTCTAACTAACGGCGTTGGACAATGGTCCAGAAGTAAATATATCAAATGAATTAGGTCTGTAAGGGAACAATGGCTATTTTTTATTTATTGTTTCATTTATTGTCATTTGGAGTGGAACATAGGGCTTGAAGATAGTGCTTTGAAATTTCCGGAGCAGTAATTTTGTTTTAATTGGGTGGTGTAGCTTGCTACACGCCCAACATTCCCTCTTTACCAGCCTTACTACTGGTTCTGCGAGGTCTATGAGATCGTCCGTGAGGTTTCGAACCCCGACAACATGAGTCGTGGTCGGCGAGCGTTCTACCACTGAACCCGCAATAGTTACTTATAATCCACCAACGCTGCTACCAGCCAACTTCAGTGATTTACAACCAACTGTTAAGAAGCTCAGTATAACTCTGGTTGACTTGTATAGAACCTGATGAATATAAAGTCATCCCTGGATGGTTGTTCAACACAAAACGAAATCGGAGATCACTTGCACTGGTTCACGTCAGGAAATGTGGGATGACACTGAGCTTCTAACATAAAATGTCGACACCTTGCATGACCCAGAAGTCGGTGGTACAGTGGTTAGGACGCTCACCAACCATGCACATGATCTGTGGTTCGACCTCTAGCCGACGCACACCTGCTACATTTTGGCTACCAATATCACATGCTGAAAATTCCATACTTGTACCAAAATACTGTCTGGAATCAAGCTATGCTAATATAAATGAAATAAATAAAGTCAATGTAAGCCAGATTCGAAATGAATGACATTATCGCTCATGACACGGATTACTTTGATGTTAATTAATCTGTATAGCTACTAGTCCACTAAATAGTAAAAATCATGCTGATCGGTGATGGAATATTTCCTGCGTGTGTGTTGACATGTTGAACAGATACTAATTGATCACTCTCCAGAATTCCCAGCTCCCTTTCATTACGAGTCCATGGTGGTCCTCGTGTGTGTCAGCCATTATTTCAAGCCATAAAAGAAATACCAATAACATTCAGAGGGGGAATCGTCCCTAACACATAACTACGCAGCACTATTCAGTTACATTCAGCAAAGAACAACGCGTTGATACCTGGTGCCACTTACTTTCCTTTCAATCCTTTACCATCATTTTATGAGTGTTTTAGTGACTACTAGTAAGTAGTATGAGTTGATTTCTTGTTTATCTGCCTGTTAATATGTAACCACAGTCATCGAGTTACATTGGAATTTATCTCACTTATTGTATAGATATTCCTTTTGGACTGGCGTAATTATCTCCTTACGATTACCACTTTGTTTTCCTTACATCTTTTCTCTATGTGCCACTCTGCGTTGACTATAGTTTATTTGAATCCCTATGATCTTGACCTGCACATTCACACGCTTTTTATTCCACCACGCAAGTGAACTTGGACAGAGAGATCTTCGGCGTTTTTTTTCTCACTGACGCCTGGTGACAGCCTAGACACTTCAAAATTTCAGGTTCTTTTATTATATCTATGCGTATTACACAACTGTATTTGAGACAAATTCTGTCTTCAGGATTTTACGCCTAAATAGTTTAATAAATCGACGGTTTGGTTGCAGATTTTCCTTCGGGATTTCTTAGAAAAACAATTTACACCACGTTGGAAATGGAATGGCGAAAACTAATTCAACAAAAAAATCTCCAATGAGTCATATAAAAGAAAAGGAGTTCAGTGAAGAGTTACTCTGTTCGGCGATATCATCCTCAAGCTGTACAATCGCATATATATATAAACATGTGTTTATGTGTGTCCACCAGTTAGACTGCAGCTGCGGAGCAAGCTACATTGGGCGTACAATTAGGTAGTTTCATCGTCCTATTTCTGAACATCATCCAGCGTGGTTAAGCAAGGGACAAACAAGACCTATTCGCAGTTCTATTTTAGCACACCTTGTTGATACGTAGCATAAGGTTGATGTGTGCGTCGGTAGCACAGTGGTTAGGACTCCCGCCGACCATGCGCATGGTCCGGGGTTCGATTACCTGCCGACGCACACCCGATATCTACGGTCGGCCTGTAAAATTTGGGCTACCGATATACATGCTGAAAATTCCATACTTCTACCAAAAGGTACTGTGTGGAATCAAGCTGTAAACAAAAATTTTAAAAAATAAAAAAAATAAATGAAATACTACATTTAAAATTATTTATCGCATTCCTACTAATCTTAACTTTGCTCTACGACTTCATCTTCTACAGACAGCTGAAGCAATCGGAATCCACCAAAAGAAACCAAGCCTATGTGTACAGAGGAAATTTGTACAGCCACTTTCCTTACCGTGGCCATCGTTACAAGACAGAACTACGTCGCCCCCCTCCCCCTCCCCCTAAATCTATTAAATTATAATTGTCCAAATTATTTTATTTTTTTAATTTTGACCATTTTATCTTTAATTACGTGTTATCCTTGTAAAATTAATTTATTCTATCCATTTCTACCTTTTAAATGTGTGTATAGATTTTCTTCCTTAATTATCAACCCATTGACATTTTGACACTGTTTAATTATTGTTAACAAATATATCAGTGCCACTTGTTTGGTAAATTGTTGTGTATTGTAAAAATGCTATATATATTAGAGTAGAGCCAGAGATGATCTAATTGAAAAGTAAATATTTCTTCTCTCAATCTTTCTGTTTTCCAAATGTCTAAATGGGGATATTTTCTATAATAGGAATGATTCAACACCTGTCTAACCGGACATCTGGAAAATTCTACTACTCAAACGATGACAAATAGGAGATAACAAAGAAAACTATAAAAGGGAAGTTTCGAAGTTTTGTGATTATAATTGATGAAAAGATTATGAACAATACTAGATTATGTCCGAAGCGTCATCCAGTAAATAATACGACTGTTTCACTCTGTGACACATTTAATAAACAAACTAATACGATTTTACTGAAGATATCCTTTCTATTCATGCTGAGTGTTTACAGATGTCAAATGTACCACACATTTGTAGTTATGTAGTAGCTAATATGCAGTATGATTCTCTCGAAAGGGGAACAATATAAAGTTGTTCGCATTATATACAAAATTGAACAAAGAATTGTTCTTGAACAAATTATTATTATTATTGTTCCCTCATATTCCGAGTGAATTATAGGACTTCAATGATATATCCCCACTCTGTTCTATTTTCCATTATCCTCTTGAGCTAGGCCCACCTTTCCCCCATAGTGTCGCCTCTCCTCCGCACACAATATCCTCCATTCCACTCTCCCACTGACAACCTACTTGTCATTTCCTATCCAGATTCCACTCGAGAGCCTGGCACACGATGTCATTTGACGGTCCCGTCAGCGTCTGTCTAATCTGTCTCCATTTTCTTCTGAATACTTGTGATCAATAGGTTCTTGGTTGGTTTGTTCCCAGCCAGAGTTTCTCGTTGTTAACTCTTTCTGGCCCCTTGATCTTCAGTATGGAGCCAGCGAAGTGGGCAGCTCTTGATAAAAGCTTGAAGCAGCCCCTTGGAAATCTTTTCCGTGATGCGTCAAGTTCATAACCCATTTAGAAGAACCGACCTTTCATTTATGTTGAAAATCTGAATCCATCTGGTTCCTTATGCTGGCGGACTGCAGAAGATTTCCAAACTGATTTCAGACTGATAAATGCGTATCTTGCTTTTCCGATTGCGGCTGCCTTTGACATCTTCATCCGTCCTCCCAAGTGATGAAACCGTATAATGCATTCTATCTGTTACATGAAGGTGACTTCAGACGTACTTTTCGCCACATGCTTGATTTTCGCTGTAATGTTAGTAAGTCAGTTGTTGAATTTTGAGAATATTCACGTGGCTTGGTGGTGTCACCAAACTACAGAAGCCTACAAGGAAATCACCTAAATAAGACCCTGACAAATCTCTATCGACCAATCAGATACGTTCGAAGTAGAAGTGTGTAATTTAGAAGAAAACGTTTATATAAAGCCAGTAAAATGTTAAAAATTATATTACCTTGGGTAACGTTCTTATAAATTTTCCAATGAAACCTTACAATTTCTCATAGGATTCCTCATAGTAAGGTTAAGCCAATTTCTGTACATAAATTCGTCGTGATAACTGTATATCATTGTGTTTTTTGACCCACCCATCTCTCTGTTTCTCTTTATAAGTTGACTCTGGAAGCTACCGATGGAATTTGTGTGAGTCCGATTCAAAGAATTAACAAAATCATCCGTATAACTGACCACGTTTTCAATGTAACCCTGGGATGACAGTTGGCTACACGTTTTCTGCCTTCCAATGAGAATATAGTCTAAGATACATATAATCTAAGCCCCGATCGAAAGCTGCTACCTTGACGTCGTGGTCAGGCTTACGCATATCCTAATGAGCCAACAAGCTACACTGGCTGTAACTAATATATACGCAGGGGAATCATTAATATTCATTATTTATTTCACACACTAGCATAATCATTGATTTCACGCATCTGCGTGATTATTGATTTAAATTACTGAATTCCCAAGGTCGTTAATATTTTTAAAATGTGACATTGAGTTTCCTAACTGTATAAATACGGAGTTGTTGTTTAACATTTTCGACTGTTGTTTGAGACAGTAAAAAGCTCTCATATCAACGTCCAGTCTTCTCTTTTATTTGTCTTGCGTGCCCGGCGGTATTATTGTTGTTGTTGTTGACGTGCGATTAAGACAGATTAGCCAGCGCATTAGTTAGATTCGCTCGTAGTCTACAAGGTCCTCATATTCACATACATAACAAATTTGGCGACGGGTTTGCTGAAGATGGACCCACTGCGTTTAGAGAAACTAATGGAACAGCAGCTAAAATTGATGGAAATGCTTGCTGGTCTACAAATATCACGCTCTGCTGATTCATCTACAGCCAACGACAGCATTGGTAGTAGCATCTCAGAATTTGTTTATGATCCAGATGCGAGCGTAACATTTGATACCTGGTTTCGCAGATATGAAGACCTATTTCGAGTAGACTTTGCGGATAAAGATGATGCCTGGAAAGTACGGCTTCTACTTCGTAAATTGGGAGCAGATGAGCTAGATAAATACTGCAACTTAATTCTGCCACAGAAGCCCGGTGAAAGATCATTCGATGAAACTGTCCATACCCTTCGTCATCAGTTTGGTGATCAGAGATCGTTATTCAACATTCGATATCATTGCATGAAACTAGTTTTGAACGAAAATGATGATATCCATACTCAGTTGGGTATAGTCAATCGCACGTGTGAACGTTTTAAATTGAAATCGCTTTCAGTTCAAGGTATTGATTTTCATTTGTGGTTTGCAGTCTCCCAAATTTGCTGATATACGCACACGTCTATTAAATCGTCTGGAACAAGATCCACGAATGACTTTGAAAGACGTCGGTGAAGAATATCAGCGTTTAATCAACATTCACAACGATACCGTCTTGGTGCAGTGTGGCAGCCAAAATGCAGCAGAAGTGCATGCGGTGCATCCAGTACCGTCGACATCAACCGCACCGCTTCATCCTCAGCATAAACCACCATCAGCCTGCTGGCACTGTGGCTCCTGGCATTTTGCAAAATTGTGCCCATTCAAACAGCATAAATGCCGTCAATGCCATACTGTTGGTCACAAAGATGGCTACTGCAAACGCAACAACCGACCCAGACGGCGCAACAAGCCCAAGTCTTTGGGTGTTACTGCCGCATACCATATTAGTACTCCAGCACCTCGCAAATATATCGATCTCACGATTAATACACGACCGGCACGCCTACAAATCGACACAGCATCCGACATTACAATCATATCAAAGAAATTATGGCAGAAGTTGGGATGCCCTACCATAGAGAAGACAAATCAAATAGCAATTAGTGCATGTGGTGGAAGACTTCGATTGAATGGAGAAATTAAATGCAGCGTTAGTTTTCGCGATAGTCATTTCATCGGCACATGCTACGTCAATAATTCAAACCTTGATCTCTTGGGTTTAGACTGGTTCGAGAAGCTGCACCTGTCAGAAATTCCGTTAAGCAGTGTATGCAATAAGGTCGAAAGTATTGAACCCTCAACAAGAAAGCCAGAAATCAGAGACAGATATATTAAACCTAAGCCCATTAGAAAGAATGACGTGATTAATGAAAAACCAACTTCGAATCGTCATAGTGAGTATGGCTGCGCCAAAAGTGCTTCGATGTCTGGTAGCAACAAAGTAGCAACTGTTAGCTCCAGTAAGAGAGGCTCTGCTCAAAAACTGAAAGTGATGTCTGTCATGGCAGCCAAAGATCCGCCACCAAGAGCATGGCCCACGTCAAAACCATGGTCCCGCCTACATGTGGATTTTGCTGGGCCGATAGAAGGTATATACTACTTGGTTCTCGTGGACTCTTACTCAAAGTGGCCGGAGGTAGTACAAGTGACACCACCTTCTAGCAGCAGAACAGTATCAGTCCTGGAAAAGATCTTCGCATGTCACGGTATACCAGAAATCATCGTATCTGACAATGGCAGTCAGTTCACCTCACAAGCGTTCCAGGAATTTTGCAGGAGAAACGGCATACAACACGTGCGGACGCCACCTTATCACCCTCAATCCAACGGTCAGGCAGAAAGATTTGTCGACACCTTCAAACGAGTTTTGTTGAAAGCAGGGGGAGGGGCGAAACCGGAAGCAATACAAAACTTTCTTTTTGTATACCGAACTACACCACTGACAGAACAGAAGAAAAGCCCTGCAGAACTTCTAATGGGTCGAATGCTACGAACTCATCACCACTCCATGTTACCATCTTCGTCACATCAACGAAGAAATAGTGTGACGTATTACCGCAAGGCTGATGCTGTCTATGTGCGCGATTATCGACCGAGGAACAGAAAATGGGCCGAAGGCTTGATAGAATGTCGACATGGAACTCTAATGTATAAGGTTAAAGTTGGGGATGAATGGTGGATTAGACATAAAAATCAGATACGACGTCGATATACTACATCCCAACAACCTAAATTGCCACTGGAATTACTACTGGAAACTTTCAAAATACCACCAGTCAAACCAGAAGCAAAACAAGAGATGCTACCCAGCCGACGATCCCAGCGCAAACGAACACAAACAATTCCTTTCCAAATCGACCCCAAGGAAAAAAGATACTAAACTGTTTGCAAGATTCCTTTTAAAAGGGGGAGGTAATATATACGCAGGGGAATCATTAATATTCATTATTTATTTCACACACTAGCATAATCATTGATTTCACGCATCTGCGTGATTATTGATTTAAATTACTGAATTCCCAAGGTCGTTAATATTTTTAAAATGTGACATTGAGTTTCCTAACTGTATAAATACGGAGTTGTTGTTTAACATTTTCGACTGTTGTTTGAGACAGTAAAAAGCTCTCATATCAACGTCCAGTCTTCTCTTTTATTTGTCTTGCGTGCCCGGCGGTATTATTGTTGTTGTTGTTGACGTGCGATTAAGACAGATTAGCCAGCGCATTAGTTAGATTCGCTCGTAGTCTACAAGGTCCTCATATTCACATACATAACAGTAACTATTGTTCCTGCAGGTCCTATCATGCCAGGAAGATTGTTACGATAGCGACTACACTAAAAGCAGTTACCGGCAATGTGTAGGAATTTTTCTCTTTTACACTATGGTGGGGGTCTGTGGGTGAAGTCGTACTGCTGGGGAACAGGGGTGTAATAGCAGTAAAGTGTTTCCCTCAGATGACCAGCATGCCAGCAAGCGATGCTGTCTCTCCACTCTGAAGAGTGAGAGGTGAGAAAAGGTCGACCCCAACAATTGTACATCCCGACTTACCCCATGGTGGTCCTTAACCTGAGGTAAGTACTAATACGGAATCAATTCAAGAAACCAGTTCATATAGGCCGTGTGCGACCAGCCTCAAGCAGTTGTCGCCTTGGGATTTGCAGTTAGGCAACACTAACCCTCTTTTTGTTTCAGGTACCCGAAGAATCAATCAACTTCCACGGTGTGGGCAGCCAGTAAATAACAACAATCCACACATTTCCACAGGCACACGAAGCCCTCCTGATTATCATTCTCCTTTAACCCTGTCATCCTCATCAGCCTACTTCCCTACTGCAGTCAGTACTATTCTGCAGGTTAGTGAGTCATCTTTACTTCACTCTGTGACTACACACAACGAAGAGACATAGAAACACCCTCGACATACAGTCTGAGCAGTACTTGAATACTAGATATGGGTGAAATTTGCTATGTGATTATTGTACAGCATCCATAATTCTGCCTATATGCTCTGGACTCATCCGACTGGTTGCTAAAGGTCATTAATCAATTCATTAAGTTGTTTCATTTTCTGCCGTTATCGTTTACAGTCACCATTTGGCACCATACATTGCAAATGTAAATGATAATTCTAAGGACTGCATAACTCCTTCTTTTGTATCTTTTGTAAATGTATTTTTTTTGTAATGATATATTGGGTCACGAAACAGCATTAACATACACATTATCGGAGGAATTTATGTACAGAAACAGGTTTGGACTATCACTGAAAACTCCAGAAAGAAATGAGGAGGTTTTCTTGAAACACATACAAGAACATTACCCTATATAAGTATTCTTACAAACATAAAGCTAGATTTCTATAAAAATATCTTTTAAATCACGCCTATGCATTTTGGATTCATCTGATTGGTTCATAAAGACTTATCAAGGTCATTGCGGCGGTCGTTTCTTGGTGACGCAAATGACTTTAGTTACCGATATACTAAGCCTTAATTGTGTTTTATTTCCACTTAACAGTTCCTCAGAACCTTCTTTTCTCCCTGAAATAGCTTTCAATGGCAAAGTTAAAGTATTACGATCCCCGGGATGCAAACGCACGAGTGACGTTGAGTCGACCAATCATAAAAATAAGTGATCCCTACTCAAAAGATGACGTTTATTTTCAAAAAGATGCAAGAAAACACATGGTACCTCCCTATGGCATGACTTAGAAATACGCCCCAGTTATACTAAATGTAAATTCTTAATTTGAGCCAATTTCTATACATATATTCATCAAGGTGACTCAAAATAAGTTCGTTTTGCTAAACATACATTGCTCTTATCCTGCTTTTCATTCTATTCCAGAAACCCACTATTGAACTGGTATGAGTCCCAGGTATGAGGTTGACGAAATCATCAGAATGGTCAACTCGATGATGGATATATTCCAAATCTGTGTGAATCGTAGTGCAAACGATGGCCAGCCTTTGAATAATGGGTAGAAGGTTGTTGGTACTACAATCTAGAATCACCACCTCCATTACCCCCTTCTGAAATTCAGTGTCATAAATACCCAGTACCTAAACGTTGTTGCCTCTAGGGTGACCATGGTCATATTTTCTTCTTTATGAGAACTGTTCCATCGATATGAACAGTCACGCCAACTCCTTCTAACAGCGGTGTAACATTATTCAACTCCCAGGGCGCTATATCTCCCTAATGTTGGAATCATTGTACAGTAAACACCAAGGTATTTTCTCTCTCCACGGAAGTCTATCTCCCTCAGGAATACAATATCTACTAAGGTCACATAAACAGTATATTCATCAAAAGTATTTTCGATTTAGCAAAGAAAGTTCCCAGAAAACAATGAACTGAGTGTGCAGCTCACCAACACGAATGCTCATTCGTTTCTTACATTATGTGCACCTAAAAACATGTCCACGACCAGCTTCTGAACACCACTGCAGGCGCATGGAAGCACTACAAGTACATTTGCGGCTAAGCGCCATCAATCCATTGCCTGAAGAGTACCTAAAACCGTTGGTGAATAGCGTTTATAATAGTGCCTTATTATAATGACAGGTCGCGTTATCCAACCACTAGCAGGCATTCAAGGTCAGTGGAGCGTTCGCAATCTTGGGATGCGATACTTTAATTTAGCTGTTTCACTAACGCATGGACATGGCACTTACCTAAATATTTGGTAGTTCATCGGTTGACGAAAACCACCTACAGAAAACCAACCAAAATTTTGAGTCCCACTAAACCGTGATGACAAACTTAGTTACGGACTTTACAATTTAACACTAATATGGACATATTCGACTGGTTTTGCTTTATTGCATATCCTGGCTAATTGTAAAGTCGCAGTCAGTTGATATGTTGGCTTAATGACAAATTTATTTCATATCGTGGAAAATACCCATCGGAACATTAGATTGAAAAGAACAAGAAGTTCAGAAGCATAGATATCATTTCGGCGATTTCATTCTCAAAAGCACCTGTACAATCGCATTCATATAGATTAGTTTACACGGATACAATTACTATTTGCTTAATTCCATATAGTTACGAAGGTGATAATAATTTTCAACTTGATTTGAAAGTTTGAAGGTACGAATATAGATTACAAGGGACTGAGAGGCAAGATTGCATAGGATTAGATAACAGTTACAACGTATGCAGAATTAATATTTGATAACTGGAGAAATTAATTTTAAAGGCGAATTAAAGGTGATAATTATTTTCAACTTGATATGAATTACAAGAAGCTTCGAGACGAAAGTTACTTAGGGATAGAACGAATTACAGGTGTGAGCAAAATGAGCATGGGAACAAATTGAAATCAAGATTTTTAACTTGAAATGTAAGTTAGGAGGTGTCAATATACATTACAAGAGGCATAGAAACAAAAATTTAACACAGGATTAGAATATAATTGTAAAATGGTTATTCTAAACGGATTACAAGTGTGATCAGGAGGAGCATGGAAACAAACCTAAAATAACTGATTTTATAACTGAAAAAAATGGGATGAATTGAATGAAGACGAAGAGAGAAAATTACACACACAGAGGAGAAACCAAAAAAATGGAAGGATAAGGGAACATACCGAACTAGGTCCATGGTAGTTGTAAAGGCTAGACTAGTTTCATTTTGAACACATAGCTCCGGCTTTTCGATGCATATGGCAAGAGCTTCCGCAGTATAAAGAAGTCGGAAACACACTGCATTTGGTAGATTTTTGTTTACTATGTAAATGACTCTGAATGATGAGTCAGTTGAGATACTGTGACAGGTATTGACAAGGTGTTCAGCTATTGCGCTTCACTTACTTGGGAAGTACCATCAGCCCGACGAAATCTCAGCACGAATACAGAGGGCTAGTTTCGCATATGCCAGTTTACGCCGTCTCTGGCTTAGTAGACGCGATATCCGACTACCGACCGAATTCGGACACGCCAAAGAGCGTGTGTACTGCTCAACAGTCCGCTCCGTCCTCCTTTATGGCTGTGAGACCTGGCCATTGAGAGTGGAAGACATGAAAAGATTAGCTGTCTTTGATCATAGGTATCTGCGTTCTATCTCCCGTGTGAAGTGGTATAATAAGGTGAGCAATATTGAGGTTAGGCCATCGGTCGAGTGCTACGTAAGGAGGGGAAATCAGTGGACGAGACTGTGAAATTACATCGAATGAGATGGTAAGAACATGTGTTACGTATGTCTAGTCATCGCCTTCCTCGACAATGGGCAATGTTAGATGATATAGGGTCAGGCTGGAAAAGAGCTAGCGGCGGTCAAACCAAAACATGGCACCAGTCAATGAAATCTACAACAGTTAGAGTAAGCCACGTAGGAAGGTGTAGACTTCCTGACTGGTGGGGGCCTTCGGGAAGGTAAAAACCACTGGTTGGAAACAATTGGCGACATGGCTCAAAATCGTTCTCAATGGCTGGCGCAGATGCATCCACTCCTTGTGACTTATGATTTCCAATGAAACTGTTTTGTTCTTCGTTATTACTATTCCTTTGTCTCACACCTCTGTTTACTGTTTATATTATGCACTTCTCCTACTTCCTTCTCTTGGTTTGTGTGCTACATGGAGTGTGGTGACTTGAACTGTCGCACATATGTGCAAAGTTCTATGTCGAAAACCGACCGACCGACCGATGCTGGATGATGTTCTCTAACACGTTTTGATAAGACCTGCATAGAACGACCCTATGTACCTAGCTCCGCAAGAGCAGGTGAACTGATATATGCACAATGAAGTGGTCATATGCGGAAGTCTGTCCTTCCCGTTGCTCCGAAGTAGTGGGCGGCTAGAGAATATCAGTTATCAAATATTAATTTTGCATACGTTGTAACTGTTTTCTAATCCTATGCAATCTTGTCTCTAAGCCTCTTGTAATGTAATCTATATTCGTACCTTCAAACTTACATATCAAGTTGAAAATTATTATCGCCTTCGTTACCATATGGAATTAAGCAAGTAGTAATTGTATCCGTGTAAACTAATCTATATAAATGCGATTGTACAGGTGCTTTTGAGAATGAAATCGACAAATTTATTTATTTATTTTATTCCTTTGAGTTCCCAGTGGAACATGGGGCTTCAAGCTACAGCTTTGAAGTTTCGGCAGCAATGGTGTGTATTTTTACGGGATGTAACTGCTAGTCTCACACCCAAACTTCCCTCTTTGTCTGGCTTATGACCAGCTAAGCGAGGTTTAGGAGTGCGTCGGTAGGGGGTAGAACCCCTGGCTGACAAGCATTCTACCTCTGCGCCAACGACTCAATTATGACGAATTAAACTTGCTGTATTCTTTCTAAATGAAATGCTATATGCTCAGAAGAAGTAATTGGAAGATGAATTAAGCATTATATATATGATACTTTGATCGAAAATAGCTATCACGACAAATTTATCAAGAAACAAATGACAAAGAAAGCGGCGGTAAAGGACTACTTACTATCCGTAAACAAGAAACCTCTTTATACATACGACTGCAATTCAAAGGCGATATACCTAACGAAATAATTACGAAGAAATTAAGAAAATCAGTCCAAAGAACTTTTCATGCTGGCGAACTACACGTCTTATTCCCTACACGACCGATGGTGATTCCTCGACTGAAAGATGAAGTACCTAGACTAGACTAGCTACTTCAAATTGTATCTACCAATTAAACTGCACTTGTGGAGCGAATTATATCAGCCGTTGCCCTAGGAACTTGATTTTTCGTCCCAGCTCGAGAACATCTCCCACTATGGCTAAGTAAAGATGTAGTTAAAACCATTAACAGTTCGATATTGGACCATCTGGTGCAAACCGGCCACGAAGCCAGCCAGGATTGAAGAGTCCTTCTCTATAATCTACCGGGTGCCTAATAAATTGCCAAAATCATCGAAGCACCGCATGCTCCAAACACCAGAGGCTATTGCAATTCGCCTCAAACAACCAGTGCTCTGTGTGTGCAAATGAAGCAAGTCCAGCTAGCCATTGCTACTACCCTGGCCAGCCTTCAGTAGAGACTATAAATTCATGAATTTGTAATATTATCTTTCCTAATTTTTCTGACATTCATTTCATTGTTATGTTGATGCTATTCAGCTGTAATCTATCAATATTATTGATTCGATGTTATTTAAACAACGGCATTAATGTTGTTCATTACACTAATTCATTCATTCATTCACTATAATGTATGTATATAACTGTAGAGCCTGATGAAGAAGGGGTTATCGAAAAGAGTAGTCTTTGTTCAATATCCATTCTTTTGAAACATTATACAATTCACTCCTGCCATACAATCGCTAGCACTATACTCTTCCAACTGAGTAATACACATAAATTTGCTGCAACTTTAATCAGAAACTCTTGCTTCACATGCGCATGCGCCTATGTACAGTGTAAGAGAAGTGTAAGAATGCAGTAAATTTAAAATTGTATTATTAAAAATTTCAAGACAAAAAAAATGATGCTGGAATAGTTTGGTGTATTGCCTGAAACGTAGTAATAAGCCAAAAGTCAAAAAACGGCGTCGATAACTCCAAGAAGGAGAGAGAGAGAGAGACACGTTTACTTTTGTGTTTATTCACCAACTTCTTCTAAAACTCTTTTGACTTTATCTTCAATGTGTTTAGCAGTTGTTTGTACTTCTTCACGTAACAGATGAACCTGCATTTGCCAAGATCGAGCTGCTGATTCTTTTGCTTTGAGGTAAGACTATACAGGAAATAAACACACACACACAAGGAACAAATATATTATTGCATACATATTGATTTTGAACAGGAAAAAATACTGAGCTCAAGTGAATCATCATTCACTCGGTAGAACAAACTCGGCTGATGAAACCACCTAGTTCTACAGGATCTATTGACTCAAAGCCTTATTATAATATGTAGGTGTTAGAGAGACACATCACCAAAGAAAACGAAGAGATGTCGATGAGGTCGACTACATGCATGCATGCCTTCTAAAGAATTATGGTGAGTTAATGAAATCAATCAAGATAACACACCTACTCTGTCTCTTCCACCCACTCCTCTCTGTCTCTATCTCTCTCACTCACTCTATCCTTTTTGCATCATTCTGCAGAGTAGATGAGTTTCTGTCTACTGGGTTCAGCTTCAATTCCACTCAAAATTATTACAATTATTACTATCATCATCATCATCATCATCATCATCATCATCATCATCATCATCATCATCAATGAGAGAGCCACGCTTCGTCGAAATTACAATTTTTTCCAGTATTTATTCATTCCATTCATTACTTCATTCACTTATCTAGGGAGCATTGTCTCAACTACAGGCACATGGAACGGACAAGGATGTCAAATCGAGAATCGGGAAGGCGAGAAACACATTTGTAGTGACCCGTTTTATTACTCATCATCGTACTATACTTTCATTGTGTAATTGTACTTCGATTTGTTTATTACTCTAAATCTTGCATGTTAACAATTGATACTTTTTGTACTCGCTCGATTTTTGAATTTTGATTGCTGCAATAATACACTATCGTATTCCTTCGCAAGTGCCTTTTGAGTTACGTTGTGGATGTCGAGTAATCGCAACGTTAGGACACAAATATAAACGCGAAGTGCTAAGATATACGTGTACTCTAATTCAGTCAAAATAAAGCAGCAACACATTTATCAACCTGAAACCAATCTGGAAATCTTCGTCACTCAGCCTGCATCAACAACAACAGTCGGATTTTCAATACAAACGTCAAGTCAGTCAGTTCTTCTATACGGATCAGAAACTTGGCGGGTCACAAAGAATATTTCCAACAGCCTGTTGCACACCTTTATCAACAGCTGTCTTCGCTCTATACTCAAGATCACCAACAAGAAACTATGGGAACAAACAAAACAAGAACCAATAGCTCAACAAATATACAGGAGAAAGTGGAGATGGATTGGACACTCCCTGAGAAGGCCGCTGGGTGATATCGCGCGTCAGGCCAGCGCTCGAGTGGGACCCGAAAGGGAAGCGGCGAGTGGGACGTCCAAGGGTGACATGGAGGAGATCGTGTGAAGAAGAGTTGAAACAGTGTGAACTACCATGGATGCAAGTGAACAGCACAGCAGAAGATAGAAGCAAGTGGAGAGGTGCAGTTGAAGCCCTATGTTCCACTAGGAACCCAAGGGAATAATAATAATATAATAATATTTATTCATTCCTGTCTATGCATGCAGGAACATACCAGTTGTACAGGCATGGACAAGTTATTTATATAGATTACATAAATTGGGTTTATATGGTGAATTTACACGATTGCTGGCCTGGTCGACTTTAGTCAGTTGGAATAATCAGCTAACTAGTAGTCGGTAAATGTAGCAAATCAAGAAAAATATGGAAATGCTGCCTTCGCATTGATAAAAAAACAAACCCCAGGTCTGTGTTAAATGGATCACAAATACCTGGGGGTGGGGGGGAGGGTAAATGTGAAGCTTGAAGCCACTTCTCCTAAATAACTTTGGTGTGTACAACATCGAATCTTATTTTTGATTTATAGTCAAAAGGTGAGTTAATCTAAAATCAGTAGTATATTTGTATCATTTCTTCAGCAGTGTAGTCGTAGCATATAACATCAGAAGTGAATTATTTCTTTGAAGAGAGAAAGAACGAACATGTTTGCAGGATAATACAAACTCGTTTTATTTCGTGCATACTCATCAACTAGCATACATCCTAAACAAAATCAAATCATAAGTTTCAAAAAAAGTTTTGGCACATACTTTTTTCATAATTACTTGGAGCTATAGATAGAAGGTATAAGGAACATAATTGCAGAATTTGATGTAAGTAGACAGATTATTCAGTGTCAAAAAACAACTAACTATATATAGTGGAATTAGATAAGAGGGGTAAGAGTTCAGATTTCTATTGGAAAACAGACTAGTTAGAGGCATAATACAGGGTCAGGGTCAGAGAACAGAGTGAATTTACACATCTTGTGGTGGGGAGTTTAAGAGGGTGGGGGTGAATAGTGAAGTAACATTTTTAACTTAAAAAGACAAACAATTCAGGTTTTCCAATGGTTCTCTAACTAATGTCAGCTCATGATGAAAATCCTGTAACCAATCAAATCCCTACAAACCGACACTTGAATAACAAACAATTCAGTAGATTTAGAAACTTGAAGGTCAAAATTGAATAGAATGTTACGTAACAAGACAAACACACAGGCATACTGACAGGAAGGCAAACCAAAAATAAAATAAAAGAGTTAGGGTTACCAATGTAGTGAAAGATTAATCACACTATCTTTCTGTATACAGAGGTCTGGTCGAAATCTCTTGGTAGCAATGGCTTCTGCGAAGCGAAGTAGCCATGGGTTTCTTTGTGTATTGATTATTTTGAAGGCTTGGCTAATTTCTACTGTGTGTCCTGTGTCAATAAAATGTCTGGCGATTGCACTCGATAACATTTTTATTCCTTTTGTACAGAGATTCTTAGGAATGTGCTCAGAAAATCTAGTAGATGCTGTCCTCTCAGTCCTTCCTATGTACTTGCTTCCGCAAGTGCACGTGAATTGGTAAATGCAGTTGGAGTTGACGTGAGTAGGGTACTCATCTACTTTTGACTGGGTTAACGAACACACAGTGTTGTGAAATAGGATCAGTCTGGCGGCTGGAAACGTTCTTTTTAATGCACCTGTGATTCTTTTTTGTGTTCTTGTGGATACGTCTTCCCTTTTGTACGCTAGGCAGATGAAAACTGATTTCTTTTCAACGGTGTCAGGTTTCGGTTTGTGTGCTTCTTCATTTCTATACTTTAATATAAACTTTCGAGGATATCCACTCTCGATTAGGTTCTTTTCGGTGATCGCAAGTTTTTCTTCAATCTTGTCTTCTGAACATATTTCTTTGGCTCTCCTGAAGAGCGTTTTTACTAGACCTCGTTTATAACTGGTTGGGCAAAAGCCTTCCTGTCAGTATGCCTGTGTGTTTGTCTTGTTACGTAACATTCTATTCAATTTTGACCTTCAAGTTTCTAAATATACTGAATTGTTTGTTATTCAAGTGTTGGTTTGTAGGGATTTGATTGGTTACAGGATTTTCATCATGAGCTGACATTAGTTAGAGAACCATTGGAAAACCTGAATTGTTTGTCTTTTTAAGTTAAAAATGTTACTTCACTATTCACCCCCACCCTCTTAAACTCCCCACCACAAGATGTGTAAATTCACTCTGTTCTCTGACCCTGACCCTGTATTATGCCTCTAACTAGTCTGTTTTCCAATAGAAATCTGAACTCTTACCCCTCTTATCTAATTCCACTATATATAGTTAGTCCCGACCGAAAGCTGCTACCTTGACGTGGTGGTCGGGCTTGAACACTGCAATGACCCAACAAGCTATACTGGCTGGAACTTATGTTCCTGCAGGTCCTACCATGCCAGAAAGGTTGCTTGGATAGCAGTTAGACTAAAAGCAGTTACCCAATCCAATCCTATGATTTCAAATACATCACAAAATATCATGCCGGATCGGTCGGGGCCCGGATTAACAACGACCGCGCTTTCTGCTGCCGTGTCACAGGGCAGAAGTGATAAATACGCTACTGAGACACACCAAATAAAAAAGAACAAACAAAAACAGGCCGTGTGTGACCGGCCTCAAGCAGTTGTCCCCTGGGCTCTGCGGTCACGCAACCAACTTCCACGGTGTGGGCAGCCGGGAAGTAACAACCGCCCTCACAATCCGAAGTGCACGTGAAACCCCTCTAATCCTCGCTCATCTTTGTCTTCATCTTCATCTCTATTATCTTGCCTTCCTTCTACCAATGCAACTCCTCTACTTGATGGCTCTTCACTTCCTCTTCAATCTGTGTGCACTGACAACGATGGAAGCCAAAAAGCCACCATCGATGGTCTCCTAAAACCACGCCACCAATTTTATATAGGAGCATTTAATGTTAGGACACTTTGCCAAATAGGACAACAAGCATCACTAGCCAAGACTCTGGCATCCCGAGCCATTGATGTATGTTGTGTTTCAGAAACACGCATACAAGACCCAAGTGTGGTTATTCACCTAACCCCACCTGGCCAACAGGATGAATCTGCAAAATTCACCTTGAGGGTGTCAGGAGATGCGACGGCTAGCTCACGAGGATTAGCTGGTGTTGGGATAGCTTTAAGTACTAGAGCAGAAAAGACATTACTTGACTGGATCCCGGTAGATAGCCGAATGTGTGCTGTCCGTCTGAACGGATCAGTGAAAAGGAGAAAGGACTGCACTACTCGCCGATGCCTTTTCGTAATCTCCGCCTATGCCCCCACTGACTGCAGTTCGGATGAAACGAAGGATGAGTTCTACCAAAAGCTGTCTAGTTTGCTGCGAAAGGCTAGACGCTCAGATATAGTCGTTATAGCTGGTGACTTTAATGCTCAAGTAGGGAAATTGTGTCAATCTGAGAAGAATGTCGGTGGCACATACGGAATTCCGTGCCAGCGAACCGACAACGGTGACCGTCTCCTACAGTTCTGTTCAGATAATCATTTGTATCTTGTAAGCACTAACTTCAAACACAAGGAGAGACACTGTTTGACCTGGCGACCCCCATCATCAAATCAACGCTGGACACAAATAGACCACATAGCAATAAGCTATCGTTGGCGTGGGTCGGTAGGAGATTGTCGCTCCTTCTGGAACACGTGTGTAGATACCGATCATGCACTGGTCCGCGCTCGTATGTGCTTACGACTGAACGGACGTAGGAAACAGCTGGCGGTAAACCCATCACGTCCCCAGCTCGACCAGGGAACTAAGTCCCTATTTGAGGAAGAACTAGCTAAACACATATCTGAGTTCGACAGCTGCGCTCACCCTGAAGAAGCCTGGAAGAATATTCAGTCAGCCATAGATACAGCTGTAAAAGCTGTGAATAAGGTAAATCCAAAGGTGAGTAAAAACCATTGGATTTCGACTGCCTCATCCGAACTGATAGATGCTAGAAGACTTATACCGGCGAGCTCCGAATTCAATGAGGAGCGAAAGCTGCACAAAAAGAAACTTACGAAAAGTCTCCGCAAGGACCGTGAACAGTGGTGGTTGACAAAGGCGAAAGAGATGGAAAAAGCATCGGCGATAGGCAACACCAGACAACTATTCAGGCTTATCAGGGAAACAGGTGGTAAAAGGCAAATGATAAGCGAAACAATCTCCGAGAAAAATGGCACCATAATTAGCTCCCAGGATAGACGTCTGGAGCGCTGGAAAGAACACTATGAAGAGCAGTTTAATTGGCCCACAGCCACACTTAACCTGCCGGACATCCAACACCTCCCTGAATGGGAGATAGACACAGGTCCTCCGTCCTTAACTGAGGTTACTAAAGCTGTCACCAATCTGAAGCTAGGCAAAGCAGCGGGACCTGATTTATTGACTCCAGAGGTATTTAAGTACGGAGGAGACAGTTTACTGTCTGCGTTAACGGAGGTTCTAGGCAGCGTCTGGGAATCAGAGGAAGTCCCATCGGGTTGGTGTAAGTCACTGATCATCCCGATATACAAGAAGGGGGACAAGTCGTCTTGTGATAATCACAGAGGGATTAGCTTGACTAATATAGTATCTAAAATCCTAGGCTCAATAATACTGCGTAGACTAAGTGGTGCTCGGGAGACACAAACACGAGAAAACCAGGCAGGTTTTAGGCCAGGTAGAGGGTGTATTGATCACATCTTCACCCTTCGACAGATTCTAGAACATAGGCATTCCTACCGGCGTCCGACAATCATTATATTTCTTGACCTAAAGGCGGCTTTCGATTCTGTCGACCGGGAGGTTCTCTGGCGATGCTTGGCTGTAAAGGGAATGCCAAGAAAATACATTGCAATGATTAAGGCACTCTACTCGTACTCATGCAGCCAGGTGAGGGCTTATGGCGAGTTGTCATCTGAAGTGGTGACGACTAGTGGCGTCCGTCAAGGATGCCCATTATCCCCATTCCTATTCAATTTCATCCTAGATGTACTAATGGATTTAACCCTATCACACTTCAGCGACTCAGGGATTGACTTGCTACCAGGGAATAATCTCGTTGACTTAGAATATGCGGACGATATAGTCCTTCTAGGCGAGGACTCTGACAAAATGCAGAGTCTACTGAACACCCTGAGCAACAATCTCCGTATGTTTGGCATGCGATTCGCCCCTGTAAAATGTAAGATGATGCTGCAGGATTGGACCTCATCGACCCCTAGATTAGAAATAGGAAGTGAAGTGGTAGAACACGTTGACCGCTTCAATTACTTGGGAAGTACCATCAGCCCCAACGGGTTGATCTCAGACGAAATTTCAGCACGAATACAGAGGGCTAGGTTCGCATTCGCCAGTTTTCGCCGTCTCTGGCGTAGACGCGATATCCGACTATCGACCAAAGGGCGTGTGTACTGCTCAACAGTCCGCTCCGTCCTCCTTTATGGCTGCGAGACCTGGCCATTGAGAGTAGAGGACATAAAAAGGCTAGCTGTCTTCGATCATAGGTGTCTGCGTTCTATCTCCCGCGCGAAGTGGTATAATAAGGTGAGCAATATTGAGGTTAGGCGTCGAGTGCTAGGTAAGGCGGGGAAATCAATCTACGAAACGGTGAAATTACATCGACTGAGACGGTTAGGACATGTGTTACGTATGCCTAGTCATCGCCTTCCTCGACAATGGGCAATGTTAGCTGATATAGGGCCAGGCTGGAAAAGAGCTAGCGGCGGTCAAACCCAAACGTGGCACCAATCAATGAAATCTACAACAGTTAATCTAAGCCACGTAGGAAGATGTAGACTTCCTGGTTGGGGTCCTCGGGACGGTAAAAACCAATGGTTGGAAACAATTGGTGACATGGCTCAAAATCGTTCTCAGTGGCGCAGATGCATCCACTCCTTGTGACTTATGATTTCCAATTAAACTGTTTTGTTCTCCGTTATTACTATTCCTTTGTCTCACACCTCTGTTTACTGTTTCCATTATGCATTTCTTCTACTTCCTTCTCTTGCTTTGCGTGCTACATAGATTGTGGCGACTTGAACTGCCGCACATATGTGCAAAGTTCTATGTCGAAAACCGACCGACCGACCGATATATAGTTAGTTGTTTTTTGACACTGAATAATCTGTCTACCTACATCAAATTCTGCAATTATGTTCCTTATACCTTCTATCTATAACTCCAAGTAATTATGAAAAAAGTATGTGCCAAAACTTTTTTTGAAACCTATAATTTGATTTTGTTTAGGATGTATGCAGTTGATGAGTATGCACGAAATAAAACGAGCTCGTATTATCTTGCAAACATGTTCGTTCTTTCTCTCTTCAAACTAATAAAAGGAACCGGTTGTATTAAATTAATTCTACTTCATGCAGATGAATATTGGGCATAGTTAAGCAGATTTGTTTTACTGTACCAAACAGATGATGATAGTTCTCCAAAGTTGGGCATTACCGCTATTTGCACCTGCATCGGGTAAGTCTGTACCTGTAAGTTGATTAAAGCATAGGAAACTGTTTGGAAACCAGTTGTATCTTCATTTTAGGTTATGAATACCTGCTCGTACAGAATGCTATTCAGCGTCCTTATTTGGTTGGTTACCCAGGATTTTTTAGGAATGCTAAGGCAAACAGAAGAGACGAGGCAAGCGGCAAAGTACCAGAAAAAGACAAAGTGTGTGCACATAAATAGAACTTTAATGTCTGTATATATGTACATGCATACAATCGGCGGCCTCGGACTGAGGTTTCGTGCTAGTTGCCACTCACCAGTCAGTCAGCAAAGCGTATCTGCAACTGCCTTGAAGAAACTCATTTCCCTTCTGTGATTCGAACCCGCGTCGCCCAGTGCTGCAGTCAGAGAATGGTAGCCACATTGCAAACCTGACTAACTCACAGAATTCAGTCTGCACCAAAAATTAGTGAGGACTAGATACATCACACTAGTTACTAACTGACTAGTGTCCAATCAAAGTATTCTCTCTGTCTTTTTATAGACCTATGCAACCAGTCTGTTTATCGTTTATGCAGAGTAACTACTGAAGTTTTACGTGTTCTCTGAACTCTTAATGATCCTCCAACTGTAACCATAGACGAAGACGAAAGAATTGGCAGAAAAATGTTTATTTGGAGTTTGGTATATATATATATATATATATATATATATATATACATATACATATATATATATATATAATATACATATATAGCCAAATACCTTATCGCTAACACCGTTTGCACAGATCCACCGTGTTGTGTTACTTCTGGCCTTCCTTCATATTGCATTTCTTTGTTTTCCTTTCATGTCTCACATGTACCCCCACAACACTGTATCATTTGCTTTCTCGGACATCAAATGTATCTCCCTGCTATTTGACGTTTTCATACCGATGATCATCTCTTTATCTATACATATATATACTACTGACAAATCTTATCAGTAGTAAGTGCCATATAATCAGTAGAATGTTATAGTCTGCATAAAGAGAGCATCCAAAGCTTACACAACTCAGGTGAAGGCTGTTAAATTTCCCAATTCAAAACAAAATATACGAATCAACACTTGCTGAACAAATATCACTACCTACCTGTACACAATAGAGATAGGTATACAAAATATCTCCACATTAGAAAGAAGAATCAATCGAGAGAGCATCGAGAAGCGTGACCACATGGAAACCATCAACCAATAATGGCAGAACAATGAAGAACTTTACAAACATACACACATACAGAGAGACGTAGATCAACTCGAATAACCACACAGACCTCACAACATCATCACAGAGGACAAGAAGATGCAAACACAGTAGATCTACCTCACATGACCAATTACAAAACCTTCCATAGAAGCCAACAACAATAACGACAAGAAACAGATCGTTTGTCCATATTTATATGAAAAGAAAGCTTCAGAGATTATAGATGCGATAGACTAGTCTCAGAGAATTTATGCATCCAGACATTAGGTGCATTATTTAATTGAATTTTAGATTTTCCCGTCGATTGATTGATTGGACCGAAGTGCTCGGTCTTAGGTTGACATGTCTGTTGACTTCTTGTGCAGATGCTTCGACGATGTCTGGGCATGTAATTAGTATTTAATCGGTGGATGGTGACTAGCAGTGGAATCCAGGATAATGCGCATTTCGTCTTGCACAAGAAGCCGACATGTCAACCTGAGACCGAGGAGAACTTTGGTCGAATCAATCAATCGACAGGAAAATCTAAAATTCAATTATATAATTAATATGACCCGTTGCACAGAAGGTGGCCAGCTCTCGTGGCCCAAGTGGTCTAGTGGATAATGCTTTGGCGTCTGAAACTATGGGCACTGGGTCCGAGCCCTGGTGGGAACAGCATCACTCACTGACTGGGGAATGCAGGTACATCCAGTGACGAGTTCCAAGTAGGACGAAATGCACGTTATCCTGGATTCCACTGCTAGTCATCATCCACCAATTAAATTCTAAGTAGATACATTAATTTTTTTATTGTATTCTGAAGAATACAGGAATACAAAAGTAGAACACATGAGAAACCTGACATTATCTACAAAATAAACGACAGCAACCAACGCAAAACACTAATGTATACACAGTCATAACACTCTTTTTCTTTTTTGTCGAAATGCTTTCAAACTAGGGAAAATGAGCAAATCTTTCCATACACGAATTTATAAAGAATTTTAAAAAAATGGGTTTAAGGTGTTTGACCTTTACGTCAGTCAACAATCACAACTGACATGAAAATGCAAGTTGTCTTTGACCACAAAAGTAGGCAGCCTATCTTCCACCTCTACCACCTCTACCATAATATCGTAAGCAACAATGAGATGAAGAGGGCAAGCAAGCCAATCGATAAAGTTGGAAAGCTATATCGATTGAAATGACTACGACACATGTTATGCATTCAGAGCCACCGGCCTTCCTCTTCCAGAAGTAATAGCTGACACACACAGTTAGGTTGGAAAAGAGTCAAGAATGATCGAACCAACACTTGCCATCATTCCAAGAAACCTTTAACAGCTGCTATGGGTAAACCATGTAGAAAGGTGTAGACTAACCAGTCGGGGGTTGTCGAAATGTCAACAGTTAGTGTTAATGCAGTTCACCATTGTGCAGTGAGTAAGAGAAAGAGAGACACAGAGGAATAATTACAGTGGAACAGAGGACGAGAGGGGGAAATGGAGAGAAGAAGCAGGACTTAAAATAATATTGAGGAGCCCTACGTCATCCGTACTTCAAAGTAACACAGACATTAGGAATAAAACAAAAGAAACTTAAAGGCATCATTAACACAATATGAAGTATGTACATGATGATGACGATGATAATGATGATGATTGCATTCCCTAAAAGAATACTGAAAATCTTTATTTAGAAAACAAACACAAAACTCACTTCAATATACGGTACAAAGACAGATAATTGTTGATTCACTGTTTCAATGCGAGAATCCCACATCAACTTTTCTTCCATTATTCGAGCCAACTTTTCCTATTTGAAATTTTTTGATAAATACAAGAGAATTTATTTGCATGTTTGTTTGTTTGTTTTTAAAAACTATCTCAGTCTAATTGTAATGGCTGAAATCAGTACAAAACTGCAAAGTAGACACTACCAAGTGTCCTTGTCTTAAATTGTAATTCAAGCAACTGGCTAGCCAGCTAGCTAGCTACTAGATGAAGCTACACACACACACACACACCGATAAATGGTAATGGGTGCTCGATGTCCGGAGATGACAAGGTGATCGAGGATCGAGCTGTTGCTATTCTTCTTTTCTCCCCTGGCTGGCTATCTAAGCTGGGCAGTGTTCCAGAATAGGTTTGTGGACTTGACGTTGCGTACGGCCGATATACTTTGCTCCACACGAGAGCAAGTAAATTGATAAATACACATTGAAGTGACCAAAAGCGGTATCTTGTCTTTAGAGTTAGACTGGATTAACTGTCTGCAGGAAAATGTGATGCGTAGAGTGGCTGTTGGAAATGTCTTCTTCAGACATTTAGAAAGGCGGTCTCTGAGAATTTCCGCTACGACATCACCTTTGAATTCTAGGTTCATGAAGAGAGTCTCCTCAGGAACCGTTGCGATGTTTGACATCGGAGGCTTCTCCTTCATGTTTTTGTCTATGAATCTTGGTGGATACCCATTCTCTAGTAGGGTTTCAAGTAGTAAATTTAATTCTTTCTCTACCATGTCTTCTGAGCAGATTTTTCTAATCCTTGAACACAATGTGCGTACCAGGTTTCTCTTTGGGATCAGTGAGACAAAGCTCTGGAAGTTGATAAAGTGTTCAGTCCATGTTGGCTTGCGGTATATCGATCTTTGGATCGTATAGTCGTGTCTTCTGGTGAGTAGTACATCAAGGAATGGAAATGTGCTGTTCGATTCGCGTTCTAAGGTGAATCTTATTGATGGATGCGCAGCGTTGAAGAATAGCAACAGCTCGATCCTCGATCACCTTGCCAATTCTACTTCACACAGAATGTTTCAAATATTGATTCTCTTCACATCCTCACACAAATCAGTGTTTCTCCCCTCGTGTATCTTTAAATCTTTCAATCAAGTACAACCACTACTAGTCTCGGCTTCCAAAGTAACTGGTAACAAACACACGCACACACACCGGATCACAACATAATGCCATCCTGAAAAGCATTTTTCACTTTCCTAGGGAAACTGTGCGTCGGTAGGATAGCGGTTAGGACGCTCGCCGACCATGTACATGGTCCGGGGTTCGATCCCCGGCCACAGACGCACTCCTTTACCTCGCTAAGCCAGAAATAAAAGCTGGTGAAGAGGAAAGGTTGGGCATGAGGCTAGCAACCCCATCCTGTAAAAATAAACAGCACTGCTACAGAAACTTCAAGCCATTAGCTTGAAGCCCTGTGTTCCCCTGGGGATCGTGATGGAAAAAAAGGAAACTGTGCAGATGGTCGTGGCCGAGGAGGAGGCGGTGTCAGCGGAGGAGCTATTTCGCCTCCACGAACTGTGCAAGTTGCAGATTGTGAATTTCATAATAAAAAAATAATATCAACTGAGATGCTTGTGAATGACAAATCTACTATTAAAAGATATGAATACATGAAAAAATGAATAGCAGAAACAGAATACAACAACAGATAATACAATAATGAGTGCGCATATCGCAATGATTCAACAAGCTACACTGGCTGGAACTAATGTTCCTGCAGGTCCCACCATGCCAGTGTAAAATTTCTTACCCTATGCTGAGGGACTGTGAGCGAATTCGTGTTGCTGGAGAACAGGAATGTAACAGCAGTAAGGTGTTTCTCTCAGATGACCAACATGTCAGCCAGTGGTGCTGTCTCTCCACTCTGGAGATAGCGGGTTTAGAAAAGGTCAACCCCAACAATTGAACATCCCAACTTAATCTACGGTGGTCCGTAGCCGGCGGTAAGTTACTAACACAGAACCGAACAAAAAAACCAGTTCATACCGACCACATGTGTGACTGGCCTCAAGCAGTTGTCCCCTGGGCTCTGTGGTCACGCAACACTAATTCTATACCTATTACAGGTACTCCAAGAATAAATCAACTTCCACGGTGTGGGCAGTCGGGAAGTAACAAACGCGCACACACTTCCAAAAGCACACGAAGCCCTCCTCCTGTGTGCAGTCATGAAGTGGCGAGGGGGAGGGGAGATGATAACTACCACCACCACCACCACCACCACCTCAATACTAACAACACAATAGAATTGTAAGCTAACTCAGCGATCAAACTTATTATCTCACCCCGTTGAGATTTCTTCTCATTCCTTACGTTTCTCCAGTGGAACCATGGAGCTGCTTCAAGAGCTCTTGACATTTTAATAGCGGTGGTTTCGTTGTTTATTTTACGGGATGGAGAGTAATGTCGGCCAAGAATCGAAACTGCATCCCGTGAGTCGTTGGCGTGTATTCGTATTCCACCTATTTAACTACCAACGCTCTCCCTTCACATGAGTGCAATAATATATACATATATATCACTTAAGTCAGATGGTCGTATCTATGAGTTAACACACGTAGTGTAGTAAAACGGTGAATAATGACCCGATCCACGTTAATTCCTTCCACAATATATATAGCATAGTGTTTATCTGCACTGGAATGAGTATACTGCTCTAATAAGTGCTTTATTACATATTGGATAGATACACAGACAGAAAGAGATTATAAACATCTTAATGTATATGAACACCATCATTACATCAAACGCACATGCCATGAAAGTAGTAGTAGTAGTAATAGTGTGGTGAGAGCCGTCTGCTAGCCAAAATTGGAAGACACCAATTTATGTCAATGTTTACGTCTCAGGTCGAGGAAAATCAAGAACAAAGCCCAACACCTTGAGGAACTCAATCAACCAATCACAGCAGACTTAGCATCGGTGGATACGATTCGCAGATAAATCAACGGACTGTCTAAGAAACGGCAACAAAGAGATGACGGAATAAACTTCAGCAGGAAAACAACCAATCCAAAGACGTTACACCTATCTGTTAACAATAATGAATAATAATGTAGATAAAAATCTATAAATATCTGTTGATTTTCTCAATAAAGGATCTCTTGCCTGGCCCCTTGTCTTATGTCGTTACAGTAGTAGTAGTAGTAGTAGGTAGTAGGTAGTAGGCAGTAGGTAGTAGTAGTAGTAGTAGTAGTAGTAGTGTGGTGAGAGCTGGCTGCTAGCCAAAATTAGTACACAGTAATTTACGTCAATGTTTACGTCCCCAATATTGGTCATGAGAAAAATAAGAACAAAGACTGATTCAACAACCAATCACAGCAGAGTTTGCGTAGGCAGATACAATTTGAAGATAGATAATCTGAGCTTCAAGAAACGGCCACAAAAAGATGAAAGATTAACGTTCAGCGAGAAGCCACCAATCAGAAGACTATTTTTGTTTGCTTACAATAATCTATAATAATGTACATGAAAAGCTATAAATATCTGTTGATTTCCTAAATAAACCATCTGTTGCCTGGTTCTTGTCTTCTGTCGTTACAGTAGTACTGAATTACAAACTGTGACTTAGAATATTTCAGACTACTTGTCCTGCTGTCCAAACGACGTAGTTATCGTTGTAAACTCGACTCCGTGTTTCAAGTCAAACAATATCCCTGGTTAAAGTGAGTGCATTCAAGTATATTTAAAAGTTTACAAAGAATACAAATTATACATATATGTATATTTGCATACATACATTCGTGCGTCGATGACGTAGCGGTTAGAACACTCACCGACCATGTACATGGTCTGGGGGTCGATCCCCGGCCACAGACGCACTCCTTTACCTCGCTAAGCCAGAAATAATGCTGGTCAAGAGGCAACGTCGGGCATGAGGCTAGCAACCCCATCCTGTAAAAATTAGACACCGCTACAGAAACTTCAAGCCACTAGCTTGAGACCCTATGTTCCACTGGGAAAGTGAAGGAAAAAAAATACATACACTCAATTCTGTTTTTCGCTCTTCTTCTTCGCGTAATTGTTTTTTTAAATCTTCCAAGCGTTCATGTTTCTCACTGCATAGTTTAATAAATTCTTCTTCTGACTTTTTAGCAGAATTATCAATTTCTGAAAATAATTCATCTAGTTTAGTCAATTCATTCTTCAGTCCTATCAATTTGGCTTGTGCATCAGGCAAATTCTGAGTTTAAAAATGCAGAGAGAAAAAGAAACAAAAACAAAAATACACTTGGTTATATATATAGGTGATAACATTTCAGACATACAAAATACATCCTACAACACACAATTTTAGATATAACAATCTTGGCCTGGTTAGACTTGTTATCCATTTTGGAAAACAGTTTTTGCAGGTTAACAATTTCAAATCTATAGTGCATGGAAAGCAGCATGACTTAGACAGGTGTATGTTAAGTGTTCGACTCCTAGCTTAAAAATATAAGGAGTGAAGTGGTTAGTGGAACTTGTTGACCTTTTCACTTAAATTGGGAAATTGCATCAACCAGTCCCAACGGGTTGATCGCTGATGAAATTTCAGCACAGATACAGAAGGCCTGTCTGCCACTTGTCAAGTTACACTCTCTCTGGCTTAGAAGGCGTGATATCCGGCTGGCTGATATCCAACCAAAAGGCGTGTGTACTGCTCTGCAGTTCACTCCGTCCTCCTTTATGTCTGTGAGTGAGACATGACCATTGGAAGTGGAAGATATGAAATGATTAGCTTGCTGTCTTTGATCAAAGGTGTCTGTGTTCTATCTCTCACGTGTTAGGCGGTATAATGTGGCGAGTAAAATTGATCTTGGCCGTTGAGTGTTACGTAAGGAGTGGATATCAATCGACAAGGTTGTGAAGTTACTTGTCTAACCATCGCCTTCCTCTACGTTCCAATGTTAGCTGACATAGGATGGATCAGGTTAGAAAAGAGTCAGTGGTGGTGGTCAAACCAAAACAAAGCATCAGTCTATGAAATCAATAACAGTGAGTTCAAGCCAGCCACGTAGGAAGGTGTAGACACTCCCGACGGATTGGGGTGATCGGGATAATTAGAACCAGTGAAGGCTGGAGACAATTGGTGATGTGACTCAAAATCGTTCTCAATGGCTGGCTGGCTGGCTGGTGTAGATGTATTTTCACTCTTTGTGACCTGTCATATCCAATGAAATTCTGTTCTTCATCTCTCTCTCTCTCTCTTTAATCTCTTTTTACTCTCTTATCTTGCTTTGTCGGCTATGTGGAGGAAGAGAGTGGGAACTCGAACTGTTACACAACACATCAGTGCAAAGTAGTTCTATGTAGAAACCAGTCAGTTAGGAATTAGGACACTGCCTAATCACACACTCCCTAATCAATCAATATTATGACTTAAAGCTTCATGTACAACACAACAACATACAAAAGAATTTTGTGTAAAATAATTCCATAAAACTTATATTATTCTGAGATTTAAAATATACAACCAAAGGACGTGTGTACTGCTCAGCAGTCCACTCCGTCATCCTTTATGGTTGTGAGCGAGACCTGGCCATTGAGAGTAGAGGACATAAAAAGGCTAGCTGTCTTCGATCATAGGTGTCTGCGTTCTATCTCCCGCGTGAAGTGGTATAATAAGGTGAGCAATATTGAGGTAAGGCGTCGAGTGCTAGATAAAGAGGGGAAATCAGTTGACGAGACTGTGAAATTACATCGACTGAGATGGTTAGGGCATGTGTTACGTATGCCTAGTCATCACCTTCCTCGACTGACGGGCAATGTTAGCTGAAATAGGGTCAGGCTGGAAAAGAGCTAGCGGCGGTCAAACCCAAACGTGGCACCAGTCAATGAAATCTACAACAGTTAGCTTAAGCCACGTAGGAAGGTGTAGACTTCCCGACTAGTTGGGGTCCTCGGGAAGGTAAAAACCAATGGTTGGAAACAATTGGTGACATGGCTCAAAATCGTTCTCAATGGCTAGTGCAGATGCGTCCACTCCTTGTGACTTATGATTTCCAATGAAACTGTTTTGTTCTCTGTTATTACTATTCCTTTGTCTCACACCTCTGTTTACTGTCTATATTATGCACTTCTCCTACTTCCTTCTCTTGCTTTGTGTGCTACAAGGAGGGAGCGTGGCGACTTGAACTGTCGCACATATGTGCAAAGTTCTATGTCGAAAACCGACCGACCGACCGACCGAAAATATACAATGAGAGTGAGAATGACAGAGAGAGACGGAGAAAAAGATGAACTTACAGAATTGTTAATCGATGCTTTAAGGGTTTTTACTTCATCAATCAACTGCTGAACTTTCTCTTCTTTAGCAGATATAATCATATTAAATTGATCAGTACAATGCTTGACAGCTTCAATTAATCTGGGTATTTCTTTGGAAACATCAAATCCTTTACGATATGTGCATATATCTAAATTACAGTTTTCAGATATGGCTGAATACTGAGGTAACTACACAACAAAAAACAAAAATGAAGCATAATAGTACTACGGTAATAATAATAATTATAATTATAATAAGAGAAGAAGAACAACAGCAAAAGTATAAGGAGGGATTTCTTCATCATTTAGACATCTACGGGGGTGAGATCGCTAGTCTCACGCGTCCAGTCTCTCCACTTTACAGTGGTTACTACTGCTGGCCTGGTGGGTGGCTAAGTGAGATGTCGGAGTTCTACCAGTGTCAGGTGTGTCATTCGTGAGTATTCTGCCACTGAACACTGAACCAGCAACGACGCGTGGCGACTTGAACTGCCGCACATATGTGCAAAGTTCTATGTCGAAAACCGACCGACCGACCGACTAAATAGAATGATGACACTAACCAGTCTGGATATTTGTCATTGAAGAAATCAACTGACAAACTACTTATTGAAGCAGGATATATTGTGTAAGAAAACAAAAAATCGTAATACTCAAGAATTAGTCTAGACAACTAACAATTAAAGTTCACCCCCACCCCAAAAGTATGGTGGAGGTATGTATGTACTTAGAACGCAGGATATAGATAGATTTTTCAAACATATTAACTTAAAGGTGGAGGCAATTCATCAATTCACTTATGAATTAGAAAGTCAAGAAGGGGAGCTTCCAATGTTAGATTGCAGCGTAAAAAGGAGAGAAGATGGGAGGTTAAACATTAGTGCTCACAGGAAACCCACACATTCAAACAGATATTTGGATTTCCGATCATCCCATCCTATGTCAGTAAAAATAGGATTAGTGAAATGTTTAAGTGACAGAGCACAAAAACTAAGTAGTACCAAGGAAAATCTAAGACAGGAAGTGTGACATATAGGAGAAGCCTTAAAACTTAATAATTACCCTGATAAATTAGTCAGAAAGTATGTAGGGAAATGTAAAAATAAAATAAATAATGATAGTATTCATAATGATAATAATAATAATGATAAAATTAATGATGACATGCTTGTCAAACATGCGCAGAATAATGAAAACACCAACAATAAGGAATGTAAACCATCAGTAGTAATTCCATAGAAAGAAGGAACCTCGGCAACCTTACGTAGAATTCTTAACAAGCAGGAATAAAAGTGGCATTCAAACCCACAAACTCAATTAGAAACAAGCTTTGTCGGTTAAAAGATTAATCCTGTGGAGCCTTTAAAACAGAACAATTTAGTTTACCTAATACCCTGCGATGATGGTCAGGTCAAATACACGGAATAAAGCAGTAAAACAGAGGCAGTCAGACTAGCCGAGCATAAAAACCTACCAAAATTTAGACTAGTTGACCCGAATAAGATAAGAAATCTAGAGAATAGTTCAGCTAAAGCACTGCATGCAGTTACACACAACCATACAATAGGATGACAGTTTTAAAATCTAATGTCACAGCAGGGTGGAGGGAGAGATTGATAACAGAAGCTTTGTTTATCGAATCAACTGAGGAGAATACGTGTAATAGGAATGATTCAACACCTGTCCAGTCACATATCTGGAAGACTCTACTAACCCAACGACGACTAATAGGAGAGGACAAAGAAAACTATCAAACTCAAGTTTCGAAGTCGTATGATTATAATTGATATGATTATGAACAATAAACTGTGTTCGAAACTTTGTCATCCAGTGAATAATACTGTTTCACTGGGTGATATATATCTAATAAACAAACTTATATGGAATAACAATCAAAGAATTCCAGCTAACAAAACAAATCATCAAATGAAATCACAAAAGTTAGGAGAAAAAAAGTCATTTCATTCAACGGATACATATTACACTTCAATGAGGATGTTAAAGCCAACGTGGATCGTAAAGACCAAAAAACACACACGTATTATACTTTGAAATCAGTGCAGAAATCACCTACTGCACTCTGGCATAAGGAATCAGATCCGAATTTTCAATGCTAATGTGAAGTGGGTTAGTGTTTTCAATATGATTCGGAAGATGTGACGCATGTGTCATTATTGTAAGGCATTTCTAAACGTCTACAAACCTCCATCAACAGTTGCCATCCATCACAAAGGATTAGCAACACTAGCCTCTGAGGCAACAAACCAACTAACAACCTATCCCTCTTTAAAAAATGCACACACGGAAATCAATTGGATATACGCTGAAACCCCTAGAATGGCAACATCCACTAGGCAGACCCTCGAGTGGAAGCCGGATGAAAAACGACGACGAGTATTTAGGCGTCGTCAAGGATGACATGGAGAAGGGGCAGTGAAACTACAATTTAACACTGTACGACAGGGCTAGGAAGTTATGTTCGCCCAACAAGATAGAAGAAGAATTAAGCTTTGTTGAAAAATGCCTTAAGGAGAACGGGTATCCAAAAGGATTTATCTTAAAGTACAGCAAAGAAAGAGATGAGAAAGAGAAGCATCCAACAGTTGAAAAGAAGAAAGTATTCATTTGCCTCCCATACAAAGGAGAAACAGTATCGCAAAAAATTGAAAAAAGGATGAAAGGAGCAGTCAAGAGATGCTTCCCTGCAGCCAATCTAGTGACACTATACAGTACTACATGCTCTATAAGCCAATCGAAACTGGATAAATACCCTGCTGATGTTACCTCCAACTGCATTTATAAATTTACGTGCACCTGCGGCAGCAAGTACATCGGAAGGACAGAAAGAAGGGCTTTTATCCGGTTTTCAGAGCATATTCCAAGAAACTTATGCTTAAAAGGAAGCAAATATTTACAAAGTGCAATTACCAGACACCTTGTGGATACAGGCCATTTTGTTGAGATTTCCAAATCCTTCAAAATATTAAACATACAAAGGACAGCGAATCTACTACGATTTGCTGAAGCAATTGCAATCAAACGTCTCAGACCAAACTTATGCACACAGAAAGAGAGTGTAGTCAATCTCTCACTCATACACACTAGTGAGGTCAACTCACTAAGCAAGTTTTCAAATTGATGAACTTTGACCTTGTTGAGTTGCCATGTTGACATTGTTTATTAGATTTCTCCGTTTTCTGCCTTCTCTCACCCCCCCTTTTTCTTCCTTTTTTCATAGTTTGATAGTATATAAATTGATGGTAACTTAAACTACAAAACAATTTTAATCCTGATATTCCGGATGCGCTTATCTTATAATGCTTTCTGCATTACCTTTCAAACAATGAAGTATGAAATGTTATTAATTATAACCATTGTAATTTCAGACAGTGGTTTGCAGCTGATGAGAACCTGTGAAATAGCATGATTGCATCATTTTATACTGCAAATCTGGTCTTTCTTTCTCTATCGATTGTTTATCAAGGGAATCAAATTGTATGAAATACAATTTAACTATTTGCATGGCTTACTAAACCGGTCTGTTACACAAAATGAAATCATTAGATGTCCTTACAAAGGTTGTGTACATTGACTGACCACCAGCCAATGAGTCAGTCAGTCAGTCATTAGTCTGGTATAAGTGACTACTCTTGAGCATTAAACATCACTCATCGGTGTACAAAGCAAGACTTACAAGACAAGATACTGATTAAAAATCATTTCAAACCCTATTCATTAGTTAATTAATTAATTGATCAAAAAGATAAACAAACCCTCAAAGTTCCCACAAGACGATTATAATCATCCAAGGTTGGCGCAATCACACCTTCACGACGAGTGTAATCTAATTCTTTTTCTTGTAATTCCTTTAACAACTCTTCTTTAACACGTGTTCTAGCCTCAAAACGTTCACGCAGCACACGATACTCTTGTCCCAACTTTCCATAGCTAGACACAGAAAAAAAAAATGCATTCATCAAATAGAAACAGTAATATTAGGCAAAAGTATTCATTCACTTAGAAACAAAGTGCATTTTTGTAGCCTAAAACAAACTAAGCGTCGGTGGCACAGCGGTAAGGACGCTCGCCGACCATGTACATGGTCTGGGGGTCGATCCCAGGCCACAGACGCACTCCTTTACCTCGCTAAGCCAGGAACAAAGCTAGCAAAAAGAGGAAAGGTTGGGCATGAGGCTAGCAACCCCATCCTGTAAAAATAAACAGCACTGCTACAGAAACTTCAAGCCTCTAGCTTGAAGGCGCCCTATGTTCCACTGGGAACTTGAAGGAGTAAAAACAAAAGCAAACTAATGCCCTACTCTAATCATCTAATATTGCTTATACAGATTTTGTTACTGAGCTATCTGCGAGGTAACAACTCTCCCAAAATATATAAATAGATTCATTAGATTCACTACTTGGAAGCAAATTTCTAGCATATTGGTTTGTTTAAGCACTCCACTTACACAACTCTACGACCACAACCACCACCCAGAATTGACCACAGGGCTTCATCCTTATTCCATCAACTAAGAGGTTTCTACGGCCAGATAGTACACACCATCAACCTTCACATAAATATATATAAATATGCCTCATTGGTTGTTAATTATGACTATGTTATACTCCACAAAAAACACAAATACAAAAGACTATATTTAAAGATCATGGAAGCAATTTCATTTTTCAACCAGATAATATATTTTACAAGTATTGGTTTGTTGTAGGGATTTGGTTGATTGGTTACAGGATTTCATAATGAGCTGTCTTCGGTTAGAGAACCAGTGGAAAACCAACAAGTAATACTGCGAGACAGCTGTTTCCTCCTAGTTTGAGATGTTTCAGCAGTACTCACTCACCACCAAGGTTCGAACCCAGGACCTTCTGGTTACGAGGCGAGCTACCTCGTAGACCATTAAGCCACTGGGACTCGATCCAATGGCCAGTCCAAGAATTCCAACTTATGCCTATTCACAACATAGCACGACTGCCAGCCAATGTCTTCAGCGAGTATATCCTCACGCCCAACTTTCTGTAAACTACTGATCACGACTTGCCCTTAGAACCCCAGGTAACTGCCTACCTGAATAGGGTCAGTCGCTAGTGAGTATCTCATTGATATTCAAGTATTGGTTTGTACGGATCTACGCGCTCTCCTTGTAACAAGAAGGTCCTAGGTTCGAACCGTGGCGGTGACGGCGTACCGATGAAGAGTCCCAAACTAGGACGAAACAGTTGTAAAGTACTCCGCGGTGGTTTTCCAATGGTTTTCTAACCGATGTCAGCTCATGATGAAATCCTGTAACTAATATACTATAGCCGTGAAATAAATGTGTGGCGTGTGCTACTGACAAGATATACCAGTAGTATATTACGAGAGACGTTAATCACCGAACAAAAATATCAAACAACGGAGTGATAGACTTAACATCAAAGAGAGAAAGTGAATTAGTGTGGCGGCAAAATATGAGAGACACGAAAAGAGGATGAAGAAACACAATACGAAGGAAAGGCAGAAGTAGCACAATATGGAAGAACTGTGCAAATGACAATTTTCAGATAAGGCGTATATATATATATATGTATATATATATATATATATTCCATATATAGCGATATCAAATTCCAAATAAACATTCTGATACTAGGCCTCTTGTCTTCTACCGTTTGTTTATGAAAGTGAGTAGCATTCCTATATTGTCTGCTACTACAAATGTAATGTCCAGACAGAAAAACAAAATAGACGGTATATACATCGTGTAACACAACTGTGTAAGATCCATATGCACCACATCAATCATTATTGTTATTATTGTTCCCTTGGGTTCCTAGTGGAACATAGGGCTTCAACTGCACGTCTCCACTTGCTTCTGTCTTCTCCTGTACTTTTCACCTGCATCCATGGTAGTCCATACTGTTTCAACTCTTCTTCACACGATCTCCTCCATGTCACCCTTGCACCGACGAACCACTCGCCGCTTCCCTTTCGGGTTACACTCCAGCACTGGCCTGATGCGCGATGTCACCCAGCGGCCTCCTCAGTGGGTGTCCAATCCATCTCCACTTTCTCCTGCATATTTGCTGGGCGATTGGTTCTTGTTTTGTTTGTTCCCATAGTGTCTTCTTGGTGATTCTTTTCGGCCACCTGATCTTCAGTATAGAGCGAAGACAGTTGTTGATAAAGGTCTGCAACAGGCTGTTGGAAATATTCTTTGTGACCTGCCAAGTTTCTGATCCGTATAGCAAAACTTACTTGACGTTTGTATTGAAAATCCGAATTTTGTTGTTGATGCAGGCTGAGTGACGAAGATTTCCAGATTGGTTTCAGGTTGATGAATGTGTTTCTCGCCTTCCCTCCCGATTCTCGATTTGACATCCTCGTCCGTTCCTCCTATCTGTAGTTGAGACAATGCTCCCTAGATAATTGAATGAATTAACCTCTTTCCAATCCCTTCCGTTGATGGTGATTGGCACTGGATGTTGCTGCTGTTGTTGTTGGTTGGTTGGTTGGTTATTTTCATAACCTCCGTCTTACACATCAATCTTGAACACCTCAAAACACAAGATTTCAACTTGGAATATAACATCAAGTCTTCATTCTATTTTTCCCTTCAAAGTTGTTGGGACGATGGGGTAGGAGATTTCCTGTCTGCATTCATCGGTCGGTCACTGGGAGTGCAAACACGCTCACGTGTTTAGTCCTCAGTGTTGGTGCCAACTGACCAACTGATTCACTCACCTAGTGGATTCCATCAATCAAGTTTTCATAATGTGGTCACACCAAGCAAGAATTATTCTTAGGTGGTTGGAAGCAATCGACAGAGAGCCTGATATATATATATATATCGTGCTTTCTGCCACTCGTCAGTTGAGGTGTATTTGTATCCTCGAAGGAACTCATCACCACCACCCATCGGAGATTCTAATTCCCCTCACGTAATGTTCCATTTACAGATGTCACTATCAAGCTATGAGAATCTCAACAGAACAGATTTCATTCCATTTTTCAATTAATGAGCGGATATATATATATATATATCTGTCTATATCGTAATGTGTCGTAACATTAAATTTTAACTGTGGGTTATCTAAAATACGTCCAAATAAGCTAAAATGAGCCAATGTTCAGGACAACACTAGGTGACACAATAATTACGCAATAATTAAATTCTACATAAATTTCCTCGTAGAAACAAAAAATTCTATAAAAAAGCAGATTACAAAAGGGGAAAAGAAACTTGGGAAGCATTGAAAACAAAATACACCCACCCACCCACCCAGCATCGTCTTGTTGTTTTAATTTTGCACGTAATTCAGCCAACTTCAATTCACTTTCTTGCAATTCTACCTCAATGTTTTTTACACTCTTCGTTAACTCATTCTCCATAGACTAGAAGCGAAAAAAACAAAGTAAACAAATGACAATAAACAAAGAAATCCAGTGATTTCAAGATAATGTAATGCATCCCCAAACTGACTTCAGTTAGAGAATCACTGTGAAGTACTGGACAGCCGCCGTTTCGTCCTTCTCTGCGACTCTTCGGACAGTGCGCACCGAGTGTTACTATATGCACAGATTTGATTTGCCTTCCGGGTTACATCACCAAGTGACTTTAGTTAGAGACACATTACTTACATAAGAGAATGTTAATCAATAAACACCTACGATTTCATTCATGCAATCAGGAATTTTACACACACACACACACACACGCATATGGGGTGTGAGGACTACTGAGTGGTGTTCGGACAGTAGATCAACTAGTTGGAAGTCGACTGTCTAAACTTATCAGTCACACCGTTCTACCGCTTACAAGCAACACACTCTCAGAGAAATGTCGTGCATTGCTGTACACCAAACAGCTATGCCCATCATCTTAAAACATTTCGAGATACCTTCCATATTATGCAAAATCATATTACTACAACGTCCAAATTGAAATCTTTACTAAATATAACAACTGTTCCACGTGATTCGCCTGTACTGTTAACATAATGGTCTCACGATATAAGTGGAAGATTATCAAGTTTACAGTTTATATGCCTTCAAATCTTTAAAAGTCTTAAAACTCCAATATCCTTGAAATTGGTGCTGCTAGATAATAATAAAAAAAAATACTGACGATACTGATAAAAGCAGATAAGATCCTCTTGAGAAAAAAAAATATGTCTTTCCCTGCTACATGAATGTTTCCCAGTTCACTGCATCTAAAAACATGAAAACCGAGATTAAATGTTACTCTATTACGACGACAAGAGGAGAAAAGAGTCGGTGTTCAGTATAAACCGAACATTTGACCTCAACTTAGATAAAAGGTCAAATAATCGCATATTTATTCGTATATACTATCCAGTCAGACACAGCTTAAATATTTTAAACTTCCAAGTGAATGACTTCCATCTCCCAGTCGAAATGCTCTGATGTGACCACGCATTCATAGCCTGCTTCTGGTCAGGTAAGTCCTATTCATCATGGTGGGGGTATTCCTTACAATAGTAAAAGGGTTAATGAGAGCCTCTGGAGATCACAACCGAACTACTGGACATGCAGGTCTATCTAGGGGAGCTAGAAAACCCTGTGTTCAAACGTTGAAATGAAATCTGCACGCTGTAAATCTCCTCATACGAGCTTGCCTTGTAACCAGAAGGACCTGGATTCGAATCTCAGTGGGTGCGTACTGCCGATGATTCCCAAACTAGGCTGATGAAACAGCTGTCCAGTACTCTCTGGTTTTTTAATGGTCCTCTAACTGACATCAATCCGTGATCAACTCGTCAAAACAAAACTAACCCTTACAAACCAAACTATAGAAAATCTCCTTATTCTTGGTTTTGAAAATTCTTTGTATTGATTTTATTCCTTTGCGTTCTGAGCGGAACATACGGCTACAGCTTTGAAATCTCAATAGCAGTGGTGGCACTCTTTCACGGGTGGGAGAGTTGTGCTAGCCCCTCGTCAAACCTTCCCACCTCATTGCACTTACTACCTAGAGAAGCGAGGTTGAGGAGCATGCCCGTCGGACAAGGATAGTACCCCGAACCACACGCATAGTTGCCGAGCATCCTACCGTTGAACCACTAACACATGAGGCTTTGACAAACAACACACCGCCAGTGTTCAACTGAATGCACCGAGGAGACGGGAAGGCAACGCACCTTTGAAGTAGACATAGGCGCTGATAGGTATATTTGGTCTCCCTACGAACTCTAACACTAATCCAACTCCAATCAACATTAATATCTCACCAATTAAGGTTATCATCTAACTCTAACTTGTCTGTAGCCTAAACAATAACCTTAATCTTCCCTAAAAGCCAGCCTACCTTAAAACTTACCAGATATCACGTTTAATATCGTAACATTTCATTTAGCGTACTGTTTTCATGAATTGTGATATCATTCGCCCAGTGCCTCTCATTCACTAATTTTCTGACTGAGTATTCCAAAGTCATTGATGCGTTCGTGCCACTTCAGTGTCTAAAGTCTAACTCCACCATTAGACTGATTTAGTATCACTAGATAATCACTCAATAAAAGAAGAACGTATTTTCTAAACAACCAACCTCATTACAAGTAACAATTACAGTAGAGAAAATTAAAACAACCAGTCCCTTTGATAAATTTGAATAAGGCATTAAGAAGACAAATTTCGCCGCCAGATGATACCGTCATTTCGTAGTTTCTTTACAACCGCTTTACAACTTACATGGTTAACAATAATAAAATAAAGTTCATGACAATTACTCAGTTAAATAAAACGTTTTCCTGGATATTAATATGACTACGAGAGATGACGGAACGATTCAACGATCTATTTTTCGTAAACAGACATGGAGTGAACAATAACTTCATTTTACCAGTTTTGTTCCTATCCAATATAAACGTTCCCTAGTGAAATGTCTGTTCTCAAGGGCCCGAAAAATATGCACGAGTGACACAGTGATGGATGAGTTTCGAAATATACATTCAGTTTTTATTAGCTAATGGTTATCCAGAGAACTTTATCACTTGTCACAGTAAAGAAAAACCACATCTCGAAAAGACAGCTTCTGTACCAAAGAAAGCTATCTATCTTTATTAACCTACCATTCAAGGGCGACCAGATTATGCAGTTGACAGCTAGCTCAGTGACTTCGGTCAGCCATCAAACGCACATTCTACGCCACCGCATCTCTTTTTCTCACTTGACGAACATTTTCGATCCCTGTACCTACCTACGATTAAAGGACGAAATTCTGTGGACTCTACTTCAAACTGTATCTACAAGTTCACCTGTATTTGCGGTGACACCTATATAGGTAGAACCAACAGAATGTTGCAATGTGGTCGTCGAAAAGGACATGTTCCAAAATGGCTACTAAGTCATATAGAAAATCCCAATGCAATAATTAATCTGAATAGAAATCCAGCAACATCCATTGCAAAACACTTATTAATGTCAGATCACAAAATCAATATTAATGACTGTTTTACAATTATTTCACATAACTCTAATTTGAGGTCGGTTATTGCAGGTGATAGAAGCACTTTGGATTAATCACATACAGCCTAAATTGTGTGTACAAATAACAATAGACTTCAACCTTCTCGTCTACCATGGACTACTTGACCTATCTAAATATGATTGGTCATTAGTAGGTACTTTGGTGTTTTTTATTTAACTGAGTAATTGTCATGAACTTTATTTTATTATTGTTAACCATGTAAGTTGTAAAGCGGTTGTAAAGAAACTACGAAATGACGGTATCATCTCGCGGCGAAATTTGTCTTCTTAATGCCTTATTCAAATTACAGTAGATATCAAGGCCGTAAAGCTGCGGCAGCATACAAACGGGTTATGCACTTCAGCTATTCTCCATTATCTCATATTCACCTGTGTAACATATGTGAACATGCTTAGACAAACGTGAAAATGAGAAGGAGAAGAAGAAAAAGAAATCACAAAACCAGACCAGTTTTATCCCATAGCAAACACACCCACCTTAATGCTACATATCTGAGGTTCAATATTATGCATCTTTTCATTCAACAATTGGATCTTAGAATTCAATTCGTCGATTTCTCCTTTTAACACATTTTCTTGATTACAGTTACTCTTCAAACTCATCAGCTCCCTGTCTCTTTCATTCGCTCGATCACGAGCTTTATCCATATCTTCATCACTTGGAGCGCCCAGTGTTATACTGATAGATGATTTCAGACCCTAAGGACAAAGAAAGCAAGGAAATATTACTTTTATTATTATTATTATTATTACCATCAGTATTAGTGGTAGTACTAGTAGTATTTACTTAGGTTCCGAGTGGAACACACGGCTTCACAACAGGACACCACCATTTCATCCTGTTCCCTGTAGTCACCATCATCTAGCTCGACAATTGCTTATAAACTCTTATCCCCTCCAGGTCACACTCGCACACCCAACGCATCGTTTCCCATTCGGGTTCCCCTCGACAGTCTGGTACGCACACAATGTCACTCAATGGTCGCCTCACTCAGTGTACACCCCCATCTATCTCCATTTTCTTCAGCCTATTTGTCGACCGATTGGGTTTTTGGTTGGCTCCTTGCTAAACACAGAGTACCTTGTTGCTTATACCTTCTGAACATCTGATCGCCAATGAGAAGCCAACCGCGGCAGCTGGTGACTACAGTCTGTAGTAGCCTGTTCCAGATGCTTATGATGACACGCCAAGTGCCTGAAGCAACATATAGAATCACTGATTCATTTGATATTGGTGTTAACAATTCGATTTTTGTTCAATATGCTTAGCGCGCAGTAGACTTGCAAACTGATTTCAAAGTTATGAAGGTGTCTACCTTGCATTCCCACTGCTGGCTGACTGGCTTTCACATCCTCATTCGTGCACCACACTGTCCCTAGTTGAAACGATTCTAGCTAGATAGGTGAAAGAAATGACCCGCTTCAAATTTCTCTCCTTAATAATGATTGATGCTTCTTGTTGTTGGTGATAGCGGTTAGGTGTCTTCACCTAGGTCTTCTCTACGTCCACTTAAAGCCCTTTCTCTCTGCCTCCTCTTCTACCGACCTGTTGGTTTTCATTCAGCCTGTGCATCTTCGAGTCTGTATGACATCAAAGATAAATCACCGGTGAAGGTCAAGTCTTCTACAGTCTTCTCGCTCCTACGCACAGTCTCATGCATGATCTCCTCCACCTCCAGTTCATTTGTCTACTTGTAACTACCCGTTCCTAGTCCCATCCTGGAAAAAAAGGAGGGAATGTTGGGTGTAAGGCTGGCAAACCTTAGCCAGGAAAATCAACCCAATCGCTACACAAACTTCAATGCATAGCAAAAATACCAAAAATAAAGAATAATACCTAGATACATCACAAACACACACTCACACGGTCAATGTCCAACATTCATGAATGATAAATACAGTCTTTACGACTTTCTTTTCAAAAATGCAAAATATTAAAATAAATTCTAGATTCCTTACACGTGAAAACTTTTGCAGAAAATTTGCCAACAATTACCTGGCCCTCAGTAGAGACTATAAACTCCTAATTCTTCTGACATTCAGTTTATTTTATGTTGATGCTGTTCAGCTGTAATTTATCAATATTATTTAAACATTAATGTCGTTCATAAGACTAACTCATTCATTCATTATAATGTATATATAATTGTAGAACCTGATGATGAATATATCGAAAAGAGTACTCTTTGTTCCGTGTCTATTCTTTTGAAAATTACCTATACCACAGTTAACTACTTACTACACGTCAACTTTGAGGAAAATAATCTCCAACTTACTGAAACTTTTCCACGTTCACACTTTTCCACACTCATGTTATCATGTACACAGTAGGCGTGAAACTCAATCCAAACAGTCTCATACCTTGGATTGATGATTTTAATAAACTTGTACATCTATTTCCACTCCCCCAGTCTATGTGCATACCAAACGCACAATAAGTTCGGTGAACGCATGACATAGACACCACAATAACCGTTCCGCATTGAAGAATTAGACCATGAGAAGATAATGACATCAACAACAACAACAACGACACGCTTCGATTTCTTAATGACTGCATCAGCAAAGTCTACACACATTAGTACATTATTTACACCAAAAACTACCAACTTTGTGAATTGTATTGAACTCGGTCCAGCAAACCTTTAGATTTTCCTACACCCAACTCTTTTTTGTCATTTAACACAATCCAGTTTGAAAAAAAAAGATATGAGATGGTTCAAATATTTTTTCGATCAATTACTCCAAAAACCTCAGCCTATCTCACGACATACTCTCTCTCTCTCTCTCTCTGCTTACCCCATGATGGCCACACAACAACAAAAAGCTCAAATGTCGAATGTTATGTAAGGATAAAACTTGGACAGTGTGGTCATGTACAATTACATTATTTTGACAAGATCACACCGTATTATATAGTAATATTTACTGGTAACCACATTCCGAGCACAGTTTATTGCTGCTCATAATCATATCAAGGTACTCACTCACACAACTTTCTTGCTTCATTTACATACACGAGTAAAAATTAATGATTAGACATTTGAATAAAATCAATATAAGATAAAGTACATTCGGAAATAATACTATTAGTGTTATCAATCAAATACAGTCAGATGGGAAATAAGATGAGTGTTTTTATAGTAAAATAAATAAGTAACTTGTTAGAATGTTAGAATGTGAATTGATGGAATACATTTTAACATTATTTATTATCCTCCTCTGATTTGACTGACTGGTGGTAATAGTATCTTCTATATCTCTGGTATTTGCGTTGACTCACTTCTACTGCATGTGTTGGGTGTAGGGAGACTCGATGAACCAGGCAGGATTCAGTAATCAATCTCTCTTTATCTCCACCTACCTATATCACTCTTTAGAATTTTGACTCTGTCCCTGCCACCCACCCTATTGTGTGGTTGTGTGTTAATGCATGCAGTGAGATTACTGAGTTTTTTTTCTAAATTACTTATCTTCGTGGGATCAATCATTCTAACCTTAGCTAAGTTGCTTACAGGATTTCATCATGAGCTGACTTCGGTTAGAGAGCCAGTGGAAAACCAACAAGTAATACTGCGAGACAGCTGTTTCGTCTTAGTTTGAGATGTTTCAGCAGTACTCCCTCACCACCAAGGTTCGAACCCAGGACTTTCTGGTTACGAGGCGAGCTACCTCGTAGACCATTAAGCCATTGGGACCCGATCCAATGGCCAGTCCATGAATTCCAACTTATGCCTATTCACGAAATAGCACGACTGCTAGCCAATGGTCTTCGGCGAGTAAGTGTCCTCACGCCCGACTTTCTGTACCCTACTGGTCACGACTTGCCCCTAGAACATACCTGAACAGGGTCAGTCGCTAGTGAGTATCTCATTGATTTTCAAGTATTGTTTTGTAGGGATTTGATTGATTGGTTACAGGATTCTTGTTTGGTCTGATAATCTCACTACCCCTAAACTACTAGTTTGACCTATGTATTTGACTTAAACAGTCATTGCAAGGTATTTTGTAAATTATGTTATTTTGTTTAATTGGGTCTGCCAGGTCCTTTAGCCTATAAGCTTTTCCTGAGTGAGTTTGTAGGTTTGAATGTCTCCCTAATTCCTGCTTTATTAAGAATCCTACATAGGGAGGGTTTCAGATGTCCCGTTCGTGTATATGGTAAAACTGTAGATGCCTTATATTCTTTCTCATTTATGTTATTATTATTAGCTCCACCCTTATTTTTATTTTGCTTTTGATCATTTTTATCTTCCTAATGAATTTTATAGGATGGTTGAATGTTATCATTGCTAAAACCTCTCTTATGCCCGTGTACACGTTTCACAGACATTTGCGCACAGAACACAAGATGAACGACATCGACGACTGATAATACTGTGGTGAGAGCTGGCTGCTAGCCAAAGTTGGTAGACAGTAATTGACGTCAATGTTTATGTCCCCAATATTGGTGGTGAGAAAATGAGAACAAAGGCTTTGCGTAGGCGGATACAGTTAGCATATGGATGATCTGACACAGCCACAAAGAGATGCAAGGTTAACTTTCTGTGAGAAACAACCAATCAAAAGACTGCATTTTCTACTAACAACAATCTACCATAATGTATATTAAAATCTATAAATATGTGTTGATTTTCCATAATAAACGATCTGTTGCCTGACCCTTGTTTTCTGTTGTTACAATACAACTTACCAGAATAATGGATACCATATCACTTGAAAAGATCACAATCACAAGTCTTTTGTATCCACCCATCATCTCGATCCGACAACTCTGACTATCCTACACTCCAACCTCCATCACATGTGTAACAGGATCAATTTCATATGGAGTAGTTAAACACTCAACAACAAAAAAATAACACAAAAAACCTTAACAATTATAAAAACATACCTGAAGTACAGAGTCAGTAATATTAGGGACTCCGCGTTTTCTCTTAAACAAGGATAACTTCAATTTATGAATAAACTTGTTGACTGTTGCTTTCTCAATGGAATTTCCATCACCTTCAGCAACGGGAATGTCAAATTCACTGAACTAAAACAAAAGAAAAAATTTGGTATTCAAGTATTGGTTTGTAGGGATTTAGTTGATTGGTTACAGGATTTCATCATGAGCTGACATTGGTTAGAGAACCATTGGAAAACCTGCCATGGAGTACTGGACAGCTGTTTCATCAGTCTAGTTTGGGATTCTTCAGCAGAAGGAACCCACCGGGGTTCGAACCCAGGACCTTTGGTTACAAGGCTAACGAGCTCGTAGACCATTAAGCCACTGGGACCCGATCCAATGGCCCACTAGTTCTAACTTCTGCCAATTCACGATACAGCGCAACCGATAGCCAATGTCTTCGGCGAGTATTTGTCTTCACACCCGACCTGCTGCACCCTACTGGTCACGACTTCCCACTAGAACCCCAGGTAACTACCTACCTGAATAGGGCCAGTAGCCAGTGAGCATCTCATTGATATTCAAGTATTGGTTTGCAGGGATTTGATGGGTTACAGGATTTCATCATGAGCTGACATTGGTTAGAGAACCATTGGAAAACCTGCCATGGAGTACTGGACAGCTGTTTCGTCCTAGTCTGGGACTCTTCGTCAGCACGCGCCCACCGGGGTTCGAACCCAGGACCCTCTGGTTACAAGGATTAAACGGATATGCATAAGTGATTAGAAAACAGTAATTACTTGTTTCGCATGCACCACGCCTTCTATTAACCAAATCATTGCGGTTACAACGGAATTCCATGCCTGAGGAGCACCAGGTGCGACTAGATGTAGTTTACTCAGAGGGTTAGGATAGCCAAACTTCTTAAGAGTACTGCACATAGAAGAAGAAGAAGAGAATTAGTAATTCTTTTAAAAAAACAAAACAACGAAAATTAAAATGGATTTCCCTTACCTTACAAATACTGCTTCTGTTTTCATCCCACCACCTTCAATGCGAAATGTATCATCAATTTGACGAACAATATGCTCAAACATTGAGAATATCTCTTTAGAATTCAGTGTCGATGAAGCCTCGGGTGAAGGACTGTTGTAGTTTGTATTTATTAAAAACTGTTATTTCCATTTTGGTGAGATAATTCTCAACTATACTTTTCTCTTACTTGCATTAAACTTTCAACCGATTCGTTATTCTGTGATTTGTATTTCACATCACGATTTACAGGATTTTGTTCTTGTCCAATAACAGACGTTGGTCTGGAAAAGTAATTATCAAGTCGTATGACGGCAAATAATTAAAAAAAAATTTTACCTTGCCTGACGACTCTTTCTATCCGGTTGAAGACTGTAGTTACGACGCATTATCAAATCTAGATAAAAAAAAGTTTTCAGATAGTTAAAAAGCGAAAATATTACAAATTCAATATTTGTAGGTTCATGAAGAATAAAAAAACTGACTAGTTTCAACATTTACACTTACATGCACACTGACTGACTGACTGACTGACTGACTGACTGACTGACTGACTGACTGACTGACTGACTGACTGACTGACTGACTGACTGACTGACTGACTGACTGACTGACTGACTGACTGACTGACTGACTGACTGACTGACTGACTGACTGACTGACTGACTGACTGACTGACTGACTGACTGACTGACTGACTGACTGACTGACTGACTGACTGACTGACTGACTGACTGACTGACTGACTGACTGACTGACTGACTGACTGACTGACTGACTGACTGACTGACTGACTGACTGACTGACTGACTGACTGACTGACTGACTGACTGACTGACTGACTGACTGACTGACTGACTGACTGACTGACTGACTGACTGACTGACTGACTGACTGACTGACTGACTGACTGACTGACTGACTGACTGACTGACTGACTGACTTACTTACTTACTTACTTACTTACTTACTTACTTACTTACTTACTTACTTACTTACTTACTTACTTACTTACTTACTTACTTACTTACTTACTTACTTACTTACTTACTTACTTACTTACTTACTTACTTACTTACTTACTTACTTACTTACTTACTTACTTACTTACTTACTTACTTACTGACTGACTGACTTGTTTCGACGTAGAACTTTGCACCGATGTGCAGTAGTTCAAGTTGCCACACTCCCTCCTTGTAGCACACAAAGCATGAGAAGAAAGTAGAAGAAGTGCATAATATAGACAGTAAACAGAGGTGTGAGGCAAAGGTATAGTAATATCTATGATTTATATAGTTTTATTAGAAATTACAAATTACAAGGAGTGAATGTATCTGTACTGAACAAAAGAGTAAAGAAGAGTGCCAGAGAAGACAAAAGAAAGTACTATGAAACCATGGCAAGTGAGGCATAACAAGCTGCAGGCAAAGAAGACCTCGCAACACTCTACCAAACAACTAGGTACCTATCGGGCAAACGTTTGACACAAATCAAGCCGGTGAAAGATGACAACGGAAAGTCCCTCACCAGAGAAGTGGAGCAAAGGAAACACTGGGCTGAACACTCCAAAAGACTCCTAAATCGACCACCACCGACAACGCGCCCAACAATACCAACAACGGAGACAGAGCTACCAGTGAACACCAACACCCAGACGAAATCAGAAGTCCTGAAGGCAATCAAGATGCTAAAAGCTGGAAAAGCAGCAGGACCAGATGGAATCCCAGCAGAAGCATTGAAAATGGACCCAGAGACAACAGCGGACTTGATGACGCCACTACTGGAGAAGGTGTGGAAAGAAGGCAAAGTACCTGGGGATTAGAAGAAAGGATACTTATTCAAACTACCAAAGGAAGGAGACCTAAGTCAATGCAAGAACTGGCGCGGAATTATGCTCCTGTCCATCCCAAGCAAAATACTAAGCCGCATCATCCTGGAGACAATCAAACATGAAAACCTGGATGAAAAACTTCGACCGGAACAGGCTGGATTCAGGAGGAACAAGTCATGCATTGTTCAGATCGCCACATTACGGATCATCATTGAACAAAGTTTGGAATGGCAGTCACCTCTCTATCTCAACTTCATCGACTTTGAAAAGGCCTTCAACAGCGTCGATCGAGAGGTGATTTGACAACTACTTCGCTACTACGGGGTGCCACCGACAATTATACATCTCATCCAACAGCTGTACGACAATGCTACATGCCAAGTAATCCACAACGGAAACTTACAGAATCCTTCGAAGTGAGGACAGGAGTAAGACAAGGCTGCCTACTATCACCAATGATTTTCCTAATTGCGGTAGACTGGATAATGCGACAGACAGTGGGCAGCGAGGAAACAGGCATAAAATGGACTCACACAAAATACTTGGAGGATCTGGACTTCGCCGATGATATATGTCTGATTTCCCACAAACTGGAAAATATACAAGTGAAAAGCAACAAGTTGGCAGAAGAAGTATCAAAGATAGGACTTCAGGTAAACATAGAGAAAACAGAGGTGATGAAGATTCCTGGGCAACACCAACAGCAACAACAACAGACAACAATCAGCATAAATGGAAAGGCAGATGGAACTGACGAGGATATCAAAGCAAGAATCGGAAAAGCAAGACAAGCTTTCACTACTCTCAAGTCTGTGTGTGGAGGTCAACAGCACTCAGCATCAAAAATAAGATGTGAATTTTCAACTCCAATGTGAAGTCAGTCAGTGCTACTATACGGATCAGAGACTTGCACTGCGCGTCATAAAGAGCATCTCAAACAAACTACAGACCTTCATTAACAGTTGTCTTCGCTCAATACTCAACATCAGATGACCAGAAAAGATCACCAACAGGGATCTCTGGGAGCGAACCAACCAGGAACCGACTGTGAAACAAATATGCAGAAGGAAATGGAGATGGATTGGCCATACTATGAGGAAACCATCAAGTGACATCACTAGACAAGCCATTGCTCAAGTGGAACCCGAAAGGGAAGCAGCGAGTTGGTCATCAATGCAAGGGTGACTTGGAGGAGGTCATGTGAACAGGAGATGAAAACGTGTGGGCAGACATGGAGCCAGGTGAAGACTCTAGCAGAGAACCGAACGCAATGGAGACGCACGGCTGAAGCCCTATGTTCCTCTAGGAATAAAAGGATGCACTAATAATAATAATAATAATCTGTGCTAGCCATTGACAACGATTTTGAGCCATATCACCGACTGTCTACAGCCATTAGTTTTTACCGTCCTGAGGACCCCAACAACCAGGAAGTCTACATCTTCCTATGTGGATTTCATTGACTGATGAAGCCATATTTTGGTTTGACCACCACTGGCTAGCTCTTTTCCAACCTGACCTTAAGCCAGCTGACTAACATTGCCCGTCGAGGAAGGCAATGGCTAGGGATGCGTGTATAACACATGTCCTAACCACCTCAGTCGATTTAACTTCACAGACTCGTCTATTGATTTCCCCTCTTTACCTAGCACTCGACCGATGGCCTAACCTCAATATTGCTCACCCTATTATACCATTTCACACGGGAGATAGAACGCAGGGACCTACGATCAAAGACAGCTAGCCTTTTCATGTCCTCTACCCTCAATGGTCAGGTCTCACAGCCATGAAGGAGGACGGAGCGGACTGATGAGCAGTACATCCGCCCTTTGGTCAATAGCCGGATATCACGTCTACTAAGCCAGAGATGGTGTAAACTGTCATATGTGAAACGAGCCTTCTGTACCCGTGCTGAGATTTAGTCAGCGATCAACCCATTGGCGCTGGCTGATGCAACTTCTCAAATAAGTGAAGTGGTCAACACGCTCTACCACTTCACTCCCTATCTTCAAGCCAGAAGTCAGTGTAGTCCAGTCCTGTAACATCACTTTACATTTGGCGGGAGTGAATCGCATGCCAAACATTCGCAGATTGCAGCTCAAGGTGTTCAGAAGACTCTACATTTCGTCAGCGTCCTCACCTAGAAGGACTATGTCATCTATATATTCTAAGTCAACGAAATTATTCCCTGATAACAAGTCGATCCCTGAGTCGCTGAAGTCAGCAGTTAGGGTTAAGTCCATTAGTACATCTAGGATGAAATTGAATAGAAAAGGGGACAGTGGGCTGGCATCCTTGTCGGACACCGCTAGTTGTCACCACTTCAGATGACAACTCACCGTAATCCCTCACCTGGCTGCATGAGTTCGAGTAGAGTGCCTTGATCAGTGCAATGTATTTTCTCGGCATTCCGTTTACAGCCAAACATTACCAGAGTACTTCTCGGTCGACAGAATCGAATGCGACCTTAAGGTCAAGAAATATACCGATTGTTGGACGTCGGTAATTATGCCTACATGTACACTTCCGTGTATAATTCCTGAGACTTTGTTTATTTGTTTGAATTTTCATTTGATTTCTTTGCCTCATATTTGACCTGTATTCGTCTGTAATTTGGCGATGTATAATACAATCAATATTTGTTGCCGTCCAGATGAAACACACTGATACTACAAAAACAGAAATAAGTGATATCCACTCCGTTTAACGTACTGCCTACGTACGCCTACTGCTTTAACAAGCCAACTTTCAACCAACAAGTCAAAATATTTTCTGTTCACTGTCTCTACATTATTTACAGGATAAGCAACCTGGACGGGTACAATCTCGTCGGACATTTCCCAGTTGTTCAGTATACCAATGAGTATGATGAATATCATTTCAACTATGTATTGCTATTAAGCCCTATATACGACAGGTGTAAACCAAGTCTTAAAGAAGGTATCCGCATTATTATATTGGGTAAAATGTCTTCATATATATTCCCCTCTATAAAATGGACACTTCTCATGTGATCAGTAGTCTAACCGAGTTTCTATCAGTATAGTCAAACGCTGTATTGACGATGACGTATTTTTTATTTATTAACTACGAGTACACTTCATCAAATGTCGTTAACAATCAGTGTCTTCAAGAAGCTGCTGCAGTAATTCAGTTGGATATCATGCCTGTGGGCGAGTAAGTTTATCGATGACGTTATGAAGTTATATCGATCGAGATGGCTAGGATATACGTTACGACTTCAAAGTCACCTCCCCCAGAAATGATAGCTGACAGTGAATTAAGTTGGGAAAGTTAGGGTTGGTCGATCAGAACCTCTTATTAGTCCGTGGTTGAGGTCGTCGAAATGTTAAGTGTTAATTTATTAAGACCATTGGCGATGTGGTTCAAAATCATTGTGAATGACTCATATGGATTCACACTTTGTAATCTTCCAGGTACATTAAACCCTCTAGATTTTATTTATTTCTACTCTTCTTTCTCCCGTACGTTTCTGATCATTACAGTTGCTTTCAATTTCTATTTTTTTCACTTTTCTACCTTTGTGTGTTATAGGGAGTGTGGCAACTTGAACTGATGCACTCCTGTGCAGAGTTCTATCTTAAAACTCAACAAGATAGATCGAATGAAAGCATTTGTCGTCATATACAGAAAACGTAGCAAATAAATCAACTGGTCAATAAATCTAACCGTTTCAATGTCTAGCCTTAAGAGTCAGTGCATATCAATCATGTAGCACCTTACATTTGGCAAGGGTGAGTCACACGCCACATATACTCAACTCTCCAATATTTTTACAAGACTCCGTATCTAACCAGTGTCTGCCTGCAAAGTCTACAGCCGCCTACCATTAAATAACGAGATTCCCATTAGTTGCAAGCCAATCCTTCAGACATAGAATCTTTTAGTACACTTATAGTGGAATTAAATAAATACCGCGATAGCCAATATCCTTGACGAACGCTTTTTAATCAACACAGTCGAATGCAACATAGAAGAACCTGAAAGAAAATTCCTGCCAGCCAGTATAGCTCCTTTCATTACTGCAATATGCGACCTACACCTCCAAATTTAAGTAATACCCATTAGTACGAACAAGACTATCTAGAATGATACATTAGAACAATTGAAAACAAGTTCACGTACATGCCTTTTACATGATAACACTAAATTAATTATTTTAGCTACCGGTAAAATACACACAATATTATTATTATATTATTATGAGTCGTATGACAATATGCGAGGAATTAAAATGATACACGGTTGTGTAAGAAAATACAATAAAATAAGCCATTGTTGACAATTCTTCTGAAATAACCTCAGGTGTGAATAATTCAGATAGGACCACTTTGCTAAACCTCAAAAAACATGCAAGTAATTATGACAGCTTAAAAATAGCCTTATTTCAACACAACACTGTTATCAAATCTCACAATAGATGGATTAATGAACAATTCAGATCCCGAATTCAGTACGTGCGAGGTATATTATCCTACTGAAAGCTCTATTCAAACAATCTGTCACAGTCCATAATTACGTATCCATGTTTAGTGGTGATCATAGGGGTAACAATAGCTTAAGCTATACGAACTGACCACAAGGAAGATATTTTAGTTGACTTCATATGCCTCTAGTTTTATGAGTGACAACCTGAAGATGTTGATGTATTTCACACCATCTAAGTTAAAATGAATTAAGTTTAATCAGGATCGATTCCTCATCTAGTAAAACATAAAAGTTGTCACTGGGTTGACTACCTACCTAAGCAACTACTTAGTCTCAACATAGTGAGTGAGTTGAAAGAAAATAAATCCAAGACATGTGAGGTGTATTCGACTAAATTTTGATATAAAACTACATCATTTATCCAAAAAGAGATGTGCCACCACATATTCTGAGTCAGGTGACTTGTGAACAGTGACTGTCACTCCATATTAATTAATTTAAAACATTACTTCCCTAGTGTGATCTGCCGAAACCTTAAGACAGGAGCTGTCTGATCACGCAGCAACACAACCACTCTATCCAAACCAATAATCTTTGAGAAACTCACACACCGCACACCATTAATTCGTATCATATAAACTCATCCTCAACCCCTGTCCAGTCTCACTCTTCAGACTACTCTACCCTGCCCACTCACTCACCTACTTTTGAATTATCTGATTTCATTATCCGTCTATTTGTTCATCCGTTTTCTTAAGCCTACACGATCACCACTAATTACATTTTTATTACTATTGTCATCGACCTCAACGACAACATCGGACGACTACCTGATGAAAGGATTAACTCCATCCACAGCACTACCACTGCCTTACCACACCAAACAGTGTGAAACACATATATATAACCAATCTCCACACCACTCGCCTCCCTAACGAAGCCCAATGCCATCACAAACTAACCGGAAGTTTACCGAAGATAACGAACCGTTACCTTACAAAAAAGATGCAAACTCAAAGAATTCAGCTTGGTTTACACTAGCCCTTAAAACCCATACTGGACGTCAGAAAGATCTTAGTGAAAAAGAAAGCGCAAGGCCTATACATTAGGTTGTAACTCAATGTACTCCAGCTCAAATGTTGTGACATGTCGTAATCAGGAGTAGTTGGTGCAAAACGGTCCACAGATCACTTCGCCTTACGGAGACTGGATCCCTGAAAGTTTAACACAACACGATCTAGTAATATTTGGAAGATAATTAGAATATGAAAGACTGAAAAACCATGCAGTTTTTCACTGAGAGTAAACCGGTCATATGCTGAGACAGGCTGTAAAATGTCCGAAGATATCCATGATGCTGAATTAAATTTCGCTAATTCTGAACTAACTAACATTCTATATTCATTAAATCCTGAAATGGTTTGATTATGCTCACAGTGCTGGTTTTCAGCATGACTGACACTAATTCAGCACCCTGTGCTTTTTCTTAGGCGTTTTCAAAAGTCGCTCAGAACAAACTGAACTTGCTAATCAGAGATTTTCAGTTCTCTCAGCCCAGATTTAGCACTGACTGTTATAACTTCGGAACAAAAAGACTAATTTCAGCACATAGTGGCATTATTTCAGCCACAAATTATATTTTAAAGGTTTCGTCACATTAATTAAGCGTCCAGTGATCTTTTTAAGGGTGACCAGCGTTATTTCAGTACATAGTGGGTTCACCTTAGGTATATGAAATATTCATTTACCATAAAAAGGCATTATCGACGAATAGGTTAGAATTAGTTTAGAATTATTGTAGTTCCAGCACACTACATTGGAACCCGTACTGCAGTATGAGTATGGGTACAACACATTAAGCGTGGTCACAAAATTCATCAAATCTTACCTTAGACAGCTTGAAGATTTATGCCAGAACTGACTTCAGACAGCAAGTTAATCGGCTGACAACACAGACCCAATTAAATATGACGCGTTTAATCCGAATTCAAAGCAACGCCTTCGACTTAGACAAACACCGATCGATGCGCATAAACAATGCGAAAGTATGTGCAACATAGACTGGGACGCCTTCACCAGTGAAACACGAGAGAATACACCTGACCGACAGACCAAAATAGAGAACCTACGCCTACGAGAGAGAACACGAAGACCTGAAGTCATGCGACAGTTCATTATTACAATAAATTGGACTGAAATCCCACACGCTCAAGGTCATTGGGCAGATGAGGTGAATGAATGACAGTTTTGTCCATGTAATTCGGCCATGTTAGAGTGCTATTTGCCAACCGTCCGTTCACCCAGTGAGTTTTGTGTTTATCCTGCAGCTATTGGCAACCAATCTCAATGTAGGTTGTTCATTATTGCTTCGTTTTACATCCTTTCCTCTGGCTGTATGTGTTTCATACTTTGCTTTTATGCTTCAGTGCAGTGTATCATTTACTTTCCAGCTGTTAATGGAATAATACTATGTACAAGTTTCAGAAAATATGGATATGAATAAAAAGAGCTAAACCAATGCAATATGTAAAATGAAACGCTGAAAATTCCATGCTGTAAATTGTTATTGTTGTGAAAAATAAGTGATTATTATTATTACACTGTACAGACTTAGGCGCGCGTATTCAAAGCACAAGTCCGTCAACCAATCATTCATGTGTAGTCCGCTCATATCGACCGACAATCGGTCCACTGAGTTCACGTGGCCCGCATCTACAAAATAAGAGGAACATATTGTATATCTCTGGCATGTGGTATATATATTGGTTTAGAAAATGTTACAGGTATCTCCTCTCGGAAGAGAAGGCACTGTCCCACTGTTGGTAAACGGAATCGGATAAGCCAGTAGTCCATCTACTGGAAATTCCTATTCCGGAGAGATCAGTGGGGTTTTAGAGATTAATGGAGTTGAATAGTGCTCTGGCTTCGACTAGTTATAATGCATTGTCTGGACTTCTGGCCGCTGCAGGTGCCATACAGCGAACGTAAAAGGTGGACGTTTGTAGATAACTTCATATTGTCCATGACCTGAAAGAGGAAACCCACTTAACTTCGCTCGCATAACACGTGGTCGATATAACCAAACACGATCTCATGGAATATATGTATAGTTGGTTTCCTGATGATTACTCGCATACTGTTCATGCTCATTTATTCTATATGCACTCATTATATTCACCAAGTGAAATTTCAACGAACGTGACGGATAATCCCAACCCCGAAAACGAAGGGTTATTCGGGCTTCCTATCAGCGTTGATGACGTAGCAAAATATTTATATAACCCTGTTCTGATACCTTACACTAAGAATCAACCAACTTAACTGTTGAAAAACAATTAAATTATTAGTATTTCATAACTGTAAATTATACAGTTTTTGAAAGTGTCTGCAAACCAGTCAAGGTAGACTTTCCTGTTTAATCTAAATGTATATTATAACAATAAGTGCTACCGGCGTGTCTCTCTCTTGTCGAACGTTTGACTAGCGTACGCAATAATTCTCTCTAGCCCATCAGACATCACGTGCGAGCAGATAGCTCCCGTCACCTGGGCGATAGCGTCAGAAATAAAAAGGAGTGGGTTAGCTCTGTGAGACGTATCCAGAGGTGCTAACACTAGAGGAGAAGTTGAACACAACCTTAGCTTATTAAAAGCCTCCTCGCACTCATTGGTCAAGTAAAATTTCGTCCCTACCCTGGTGCACGATGAAGAGGACTGGCCGCCATTTCGACAAAGCGGAGGTATTAAAATGAGAGCCTAATTAACCAACTTACCGCCAGTATCACTTCCGCTCTGAATGCCGTGGACATTACTTCTGTAAGCACTGATTCCTCGTGGCGTAATCTTATGTCCCAGAAAGGTGACAGACTTCCGTAAAAGGTGACATTTGTACGCCCTCAACTTGTGGTTTCTGTCATGCAGATGTTTCGAAACCGCTCTTAAATTTGTCCGATACCATTTGACTGGCCGTCCAAAGATGATTATAACACAACATAAAATTATTCCTGTCTATACAGGAACACACCAACTGTATAGGTATGGATAACTTATTATTTAAGTTACATATACTGGGTTTATGATGAATTCACACGGTTACTGGCATTTCTGACTTCAGCTATTTGGTCAAATCAGCTAACTAGTCGGTGAATGTAGCAAATCAAGAAGCATGGAAATGTTGTCATTGCAATAACAAAGCAACCTAAGGCTGTGTAGGATGGATCACAAATACCTGGGGAAAAATAAAGCTTTTAGGCACGTCTCTTGTGTACGACATCGAATGCCATTCTTAATTTATTGTCAAATGGTTAGTTAATCTAAAAGAAGTGGAATATTTGTATCACTTTCTTTGTGGTGTCATCATAAGGTAGCATTAGGAGTGAGTTGCATATGATTCAGACGAAAATTGGTCAAAGCCATGTGGAATTGTTTTCCAAAGTCGGCCATTACCTTCATTTGTAGCTGTATGGTGGTCTGTACGCGTTTGGATGCGGAAAACTGTTTGGAAACCAGCTGTCTTCACTTTAAGTCACGAATACTGCTCGCACTGAATATTACTCAGCGTTTCCGAATTTTGGCCCGGGGGATTTTAAGGAAGTTGAGTGATTACGACCGACAGCTTGAGGAATGATGTGATATGGGTGCGTAAGTGACATCGAGTCCTGCTTAACTCATTAAGCCGTATGTTTGGGCGAATCCCACTACAAGGCAAACGGAACAGACGATGCAGGCAGTAATGTACCAGGAAAGGCCTCAATACATGGATATAAGTAGAACCATAGTGTTTTAATGGATACATGCTTAAATTTATTGTACACTTCCATCAACTAAGCTAGTGAACTCATATTCCTTTTATCTTTCCATATATTCATGCAGCTAGCCTCCTTACCGTTTGTGCAGTGAAATTAACGAAGTATTTTGCGTCCTTTAGTCATTCAGTGGTCCTACTATCCGATTTGTTCTAGAAATAAAGAGTGCATTCCTACTGTTTGTGTAGTCATTAGAATGTAACAGTTTGTACAGGGAGAGTCTGAATCTTTGAATGGAGTGGTAGGTTCTGATTTCTTGGGGTAAACTCACCCATATCGTAGATTGCATGATTTTGAAGAGGTTTTTGCGGAGTGATGATTTAAGGGCTTAGATAGTCACTGTGCACGTTTGGATGCGCAGATCGTAAGAGCCTTCTAGTGAGAATTTTACTTCTTCAAAGTCTGAGAATAATATTTTGTGCAAGAACCTGAAGAAATAAGCCATATCGTGCAGAGTGGGTCAGGATCCGGAGAAATAGTCCACAGAGCTCATCGTATGATAGGGAGATCGGTTACTTGGAAATGCAAAAGTTTTCAATAGATTGTATGTATTCATTCCAATCGCGGTAACAAAATGGACTGAAATTTTATTATCTCACAAATTCTTTGCATCAAAGCACTCAGGATAACCAGCGATTCTCTGTGATATGTCGTTGCTAGCATACTTTACATTGGTGTTTATTTCCATAATGTCACCAAAATGCAGTACTCATTTTTCAATTATTTTGCAATGGCCGGATTCCAAGGGATCGGTGAACAGCACGGACTGGACAGAAGTCAGGAATTCGCGTTTGGCCTGGTTGTTTGGTTTTTGCGCTCACAGCAAACAGCAATGAATATTCAAAAGGAGTGGTAATAGGAATTGTCAACCGCCATGGAAACAAAACCTATTTGCCCGGGTTGCTGCTAGCGGATGACGAATGGATTAATGCAGGTGGAAGAACTTTTATATGTGTAAAACTTGGGCACTATGGTAGTAAGTAATTCCATATTAGTTTGTTTATTAGGTATATCACACAGTGAAACAGTATTATTTACTGTATGATTCACTGTGTGATATACCTAATAAACAAACTAATATGGAAGAACTTTTGTTTGGTCCAAAATATTCACCCCAATTCGCCCAACGGTTAGCACACCATATGTCTCTTGGGCACGGCGGCAACTTATTCTTTGAGATCTCTAAGACTTCTTCGACTTTGGTAGACACTTTATTTTCAGCTAATTTTGAGTGGATTAAAAGAACTCTTTGCAGAATTTATCAGTATGGAGGCAAATACAGTGTATTCATGAAATTTCTGGCCAAATATCAAACCTGTATCATTTCAGAGATAGCTGGTATTTTTTAATGGTAAGGATGGGAACATCTGTTCTGACAATCCACCGTGTAGTATGACACTGTGGAGATTGCCCCAGTCCAAAGGAATCCGAACATGTTTCTAGTGAAACCAACAAAGCTTAATTCAGAAACAACCCTGGACCAGGAAAAATCAGACAGATAATCCTCGAACAATACTTTAAGGCTCAGTGTCTACAACCCAGAGATATTTTTAGCACCCTTTGAGTAGGCAGTAGGTGTCAGACAGTTTTAAGCTTGCAGGGAATCCGTAGAAACCTAAATGCAACATGCCAGTAGTGCTAGTAGCATATACAATAAAGGTGACTTAGGAGGTGAAGGGATGCTGATGCTTATGCTGAGTACGATACAAACAAGCGCAAGTTCTTTTTCTCTAACTCCTATAGTGCTTGTTCTGTGCTGACCACGAAAATATCAAAACAACAAGCTGTTCTTCAGAAATATGATATATTTTGGGATAAAAATAGTAGTGCGATGTTCAGTATTTATCTAGCTTGGAATCGTACACGAATGAATGAAAGAATATAACATGGCAGTGGGCTTAATAGTGTGTGTGCTTTGGTGCCAGCTTTTAGCTTAACGAGTCAACTTTGGCAGTGAAGGTCAATATCGAATGTTAAGTGATGGATGCTGTGAGCAAATAATCTTGGGTATCTACTGACTGCCGCAGCAGCTTCAAGAAATATCGGTCGCCACCGACTTGTTGACTGCCAAAATTCCACGAGAGGATGCTGACACTAAGGTATTCCACTTCTGCATTTTTCCTAGACTTGACAAAATCCCTTAACCCTATGCTGCACGAAATTCTTCTCTTAACAGTCTCTGATAAGACTATACGTTACCTCTTGCTATCCTAGGTCGGAGGCTAGCTGTAGGGAGAGGAGTATTTTCAAGGTGTACCACTAATGCTTAACAGAGGGGTTATACATTCAGAGTATCCCAGGGAGCCATTCTTGGTCAGCAGTTGTATCATATTTTCATGAATGAGACAATAATTTCTATAAACTTCGCATTACAGAGACCCTCTCAGGTCTTAGGAAGAACTATCTAATATTCAGAATTAGGCCACAGGAGATCAGCTGGCAGTTAACATAAGCAGAAATCAGCATATTTTCATCCGCGCGTCAGTGGTACAAAGAGTTCCACGCTATTTAATCGGAACGAACAAGTCCCATAAAAAATTACAGACACAACTTTTAAGAATTGAAGACCTGTGTTAATCTGTCGAATAACTCGTCTAGTGCAAGGTGGTTGTGCTGCCGATGTAAGCATCTCATCGTTTCGGTTTATTTTTCAGAGTTGTGCATAATCCACCTACTGGTATTTCATTTCTGCAGTTCTCCTTTTGCCTTTTCTTCTCCATCCTATCTGTTTATTTACAGTAACTATTGCTCTAACTTCTTCTGATTACTTATTCTCTCATAATGCTTTCTGTCCTCATATTATAGCATTTTCCATATTTTCAACTTGTTTGGTGAAAAATCCAGTTGCAAGTTTCAGCAATAATGCTGCTACTTCGGGAGAAAACATATATTCCCGTCAAATTGGACCGACACATACTTTCATCGAGCTCAGAATAGCTACATGAACTGAAGAGATGGATATATCTTAGTGGAATTATGCCATTATATGTAGATGTTCCGAAATACCGATACGCCAACACCATCGAAAATATTTGGTTTGCGCATGCTTGCTAAGAAGACGTCAGATAATATTTTAGCTAATTAAAAGCATCTTTTATGGTATATGAACTTAAAATATAATAACACCCTCTGAAGTTTATTCACTGTTACATTCTCAACCCAATGAACATGTAGTTCATTATTCATACTAAATCAGGCCCGACTGACCTTGTGGAGGTCACGCAATAACTTGGTTCCATCATTCCCCTACCATTGAAAAAAGATGGGTGGGTCAATGTCAAGGATTGTGTCAGGTATATATATTGGTGGTGTCGCCAGTGCACAAGCCAAGTCTCAACTTGAGGAATACGGTATTACACACGTATGCAGTGTTCTCCATTACGATTTCAAGGTACCGACTTGGAGCATACTGTATTATATAATATCCTGAATTTATCTAGTGTCCCTCCAGAAAACACAAATTATTTCGCGCAGATGATGATGCTAAGCAGGACATATCTAAATTCTTTAGAGATGCGTGCTTTTTCATTCATGAGGCCAGAGTTTCTGGAGGTACAGTGTTGGTTCACTGGTGAGTTCTAGCATAACTTATTCCAATTGAAGATAATATTTTCATAGCTCATAAAAGTTTGCATCCACATTTTTAATAACGTGAGAAAGGCCTGAATAGTTGAAGGAACAATATTTGGACTTCGCTTCCTCTAAGCTTCTGTCTGTTTTCGTCATGATTATATACATGGTTTCAGTATGGAGAAAACGTGTTAAGCTGAGTGGGGAAATCAGTGCCATCTCAAGCTTCTGAAATTTATAGCCTCCCTCAATCAATTTACTTATCTTGCCCAAATACTCTACCTCCTACATCACTCGCGTGCTTTCAATACTGCTGATACCGCATTGGCTGAACATTCGGTCTTCATGGTCTTTTTACCTTCAACAGTTATGCTTCTCATCCACGTAATGAGTGATGACACTACTGCGCAACACCTTTGAAGCCATGCCATCAGTTCATGTCACTTCGCCGTCTTTAAGACAGCTCTTGCATTCTCAGCTACAGTTGGAGAGCTGTTGTTTACACCCCCTTCTGGTACATTTTGAACGCCGGGATACTGTAGCATAGCTGCAGGTCAGTTGACTTCAAAGTATTCGCCTTAATCTTCCAATCGACCATCCTAAGAAGTAGTCAAAGTTCCGTCCTTCTCGGTAGTCTTTTCACTTACCATAGGTCTAGTTTCCCTACATAGTTGTGTAGCACTAAATGCCACTAGTGCCTTCTCCATCACTTTTGTTTTCACTACTTTGTGGTTGTTGCAAATACGTTCAGTCAGCTTACATTTGAACAACTTTTACTTCTCGTCATGTTCGAAGCCCACCAGAATCAGTCTTCTTGAGTCTATAAGTTTTAATGGCATTAACTTATCTTTGGTTTTAGGTTACCAACAGTCTTTAACACTGTTTTTACAGCTGACAGGATGTTATACCAGGCTTCCCTTTGTTGGGTATTACTATCAATTTCAGATACACATGTAGCTATTTCTTCCCTGAATGGGGATTCAGTATTATCACCAATTTGAGGGTGTAGCGGCTTCACTTTCTTACATCCGTTCAAACAAAGACGTACATGATCCAGGGGAGGATCGAAGCCTACTCAAGTGTTCCAGAAGTAGCAGTAATCGTCTGCCGACCCTCTCTATGGCCGATTCATCACCATGTAATCTATTTGAGACCATCGTTGATTTAACGATGGAGTTCGCTAACTTAGACAATGTCTCTTTTTATTTAAAATTGCTGCTAGCGAGGTACAGATGATTACCGATCTAATTCATGTAGAGCACATAGACAACAACTATGTGAAATAAAGACACGACGTCGAATCTTTGCTTTAAACAACAATACGTATATACTTGGAATATAACTTACCTCAAAAGCAAAATATTACTTGAGTATATGTCTAGCTCTAGTTCACGGCAATTAGTAAGATTTTGACCAGAGGGCTGGGCTAATTCCTGTCAACCTAGACTACTACTTTTAGCATTGTAAATTGCTTGTATTGTTCGATGTTTGAAGTCGAAAACCTGCGGAGGTCTGAGGCACATCGATGCTGTCATTTTTCAGCATTACTTACATGTGATGGGACCGTTACATGAGTAGCTGATAAATTATAAGTCAAGTAATAAATAAAAGAGATAGAATAGTTGACAAAGTTTCACTTCTCTTTATATCGGTTGGGGTGATTGAAACCCATTCCCCACTAACTCTAACATCCTATTCTAGTTGAAAGAGAATTTATGGTTGAAAAAAATTTAAGATGTTCACATCAGAATATTGTGGGGTTGTGAGTAAGAGTTCTGTTATTTTATTTTTATTTAGAGGGCTAATAAGTAGGTAGTCAGCCAACAACTGGGAGATGTCGCATAGGATTAATTTGTCTACACAAATGCATTCACAAATAAATACTGATTATTGTTTACAGTATTTCATTATAAGCTGACATGGTTAGAGAACCATTGGAAAACCTGGGGTTACTGGATATCTGTTTCGCCCTAGTTAGAGGCTCTTCATCAGTACGCACTCACCGCCACGGTTCGAATCCAGGACATTCTGCTTACAAGGTGAGCTCGTAGACCATTAAGCCACTAGGATCCGATCCAATGGCCAGCCCATGAATTCCAACTTCTGCCAATTCACGACATAGTGCGACCACTAGCCAGTGTCGTTGCTGGCGAGTATTTGTCCTCACGCCCTAGTGGTCACGAATGATAAAGAGTCCCAAACTAGGCTGACGAAAAAGCTGCCCAGTACTCCCAGGTTTTTTGTGGTGCTCTAACCACTGTCAGCCCATCATGAAATCAACACCTTCTAAATTATTCTGCTTGCAGCCAGCAGATTCCCCAGTTTGAAATGCCTTTTACCGATTTCAGGCTAATGAACTGGGTAGTATCACCAGCTCATAACCTAGTATATAAAACATTATTGAAATTCACTGGCCACTGAATTGGGTTCCAGTAGCTTGGTGGTCTACGAGCTTGCCTTGTAACCAGAAGGTCCTGGGTTCGAACTTGGGCGGTGGGTGCGTACAGTACTTCCAAGTTTCCCAGTGGTTCTGTAAACGATGTCAGCTCATGATGAAATCCTGTAACTAATCAAATCCCTGCAAACCAACACTTGAAAGTGTTGATTGTTGTCCGATTGAGATCGCTGAAACCCTTAGTTGATATGTATTCAAATCCGTCTTATTTATTCAAATGTATTCATACCTTTACTTGCTTACCCTCGTCTTTCTCCTTCTGACATTGTATGACACTATAAATACCTTATTTTCTATAGTTGGTTTGTAAGGATCAGTTTTGTTTTTACGAGTTGCCTTGCAACCGGTAGGTCCTCGGGTTCGAACCCCAGTGGGTGCATACTGCCGATGATTCCCAAACTAGGGCTAAACAGCTGTGCAGTACACCCTGGTTTCCAAGGGTTCTCTAACTGACATCAATCCGTGATCAACTCGTAATACCTTATTATTTGAAATGTATTATTCATTTTCGATAGGTATTTTGCTAACAATGATGAAGTTATTTGTCCGTAAATCTATTATATAGTAGATATATGTGTCTCAATAATTCAAGGATAAATAATTCGTTCCCTATTTCATAGATTTCGTGGCATGCATACTTCGAAACAATTGAATGTAAATATTTTTACATGTTTTTTTTGCAATTGATTACAATTTAAAAAAAAAAATTAACAACCAACTTGTTTATTTTTCTCAATATCACACACAAGTGCCTGTGGTGTATCGCGTAGTGTAACAATAACTATCGCTTATCTGATGACTATTACAAATATGCCTTTGCCAAAATTGGTTAAAGCAGTTATCGCTGCAAGACCATGTGCTTGTCCGAATAGTGGATTTTTGGTAAGTTTGATAAACACCTCAAGTATTTTTCTTTTTTTCCCTTTTTCTTCCTTCACGTTCCCGGTGGAACATAGGGCGCTTTCAAGCTAGAGGCCTGAAGTTTCTGTAGCAGTGTTTATTTTACAGGATGGGATTGCTAGCCTCATATTCAACCTTTCCTCCTTACCAGCTTTTATTACCGACTTAGCGAGGTAAAGGAGTGCGTCTGTGGCCGGGGATCGAACTCTGAACCATGTGCATGGTCGGCGAGCGTCCTAACCGCTATGCCATCGACAAAGCCGTTAGTAGAGCGTGGTTACGCTCAAATTTTACATTTAGTCCTTACACAATGTATACATTGATTGAAGTATAACTCAGACTTATTCATCATATCAGTTCATTCTGATTAGTTTAAAAACGTTCAAGATACCGAAGACAGTTGATATTTTCACATCTCACTTATTGTTCATCCCTACTCATCGATGGTGTGCGTCTGTGTGTGTGTGTGTGTGTGTGTGTAAGTAACGCTTTACAACAAAAAGGTTATAAATTCTGCTTACTTGATAATTGTACTGCGTTGCGATAACCCTTCCATTTAAGCATGCTGTAATCGCCATATAATTATTATCCAAATGCATGCTACACACTTTTACCAACCCTCTGTAATTGTAATTGTTGGTGATATAGGTTACTTGTATCCATCAGATTATTCGGGTTCTCTATTTTGTAAAGTTAGTGGTATTGGCCTTCAATAGCTATATGACAATGCCACGTGTCAAGGGATCCACAATGGAAAACTCGGAGAGGTGTTCGAAGTGCATACAATAGTAAGACAAGGCTGACTGCCTATTATCACCGATGATATTCTTAATTGTGTTGGACTAGATTATGCGTCAGACTGTGCGTTGGCGGTAAGGAGTCAGGAATACGCTGGTTGACCGGAGAGAAGACTAGAGGATCTGGATTTCACGCGTGGATGATATATATGTAATGTCACACAAACTCGAAGAATTGTAAGCGAAAATCAACAAAATGGTTGAAAACGCGAGCAGCGAAGACAGGATTCCTGGTGAACACAGAGAAGATGGAGGTGGTGAAGATAACCAACCAACGTTAACAACCAGCACCATTCACCATCAACGGGGGAGATTTATCTGAGGTTACATCCTGGTTAGAAAGCATCGTTTAAACTACAGGCGGAACGGATGAAGATGTCAAAGTCAGAATCGGAATGGCATGTTACGCCTTCATCAACCTAAAACCAATTTGGAAATCTTCTGCATTCAGCTTAAGGAACAAGATTCGGATTTTCAACACTAATGTCAAATCGGTCCTTCTATACAGGTTAGAAACTTGGCCGGCGTGTGACGAAAAGGATGTCCAACAGGTTGCAGACTTTGATGAACAGCTGCCTTCGCACCATACTGAAGATCAAATGGCCAGAAAGAATAAGCAGCAATAAACTATAGGAACAACAAATATGTGGGATAGAATTGAGATGGATCGGGCATACATTGAGGAGGCCATCGAATGACATCGCGCACAATGCAGGTCATTGCTCAAGTGGAATCCAAATGGGAAGCGACGAGTGGATCGTCTTAGGGTGACATGGAGGAGATCGTGTGAGGAAGAGATGACAGAGTTTGGTCAATCGTGGATCCAGCTGAAGAGGACGGCAGAAAACCGAACAAAGTGGAGATGTGTTGTTGAAGCCCTATGTTCCACTCGAAACGCAAGGGAATAATAATAATAAATAATGGTATTGGTCAAGAATATGTAGTAACGTATTATGATGACTTTTCAATTTCTGTCTCTCCGTGTTTGTATCTGTTTACTGTCAGTTCGGTGACAGCCTGCACTTGAGTTGCTTTGTGCATATATGTCCCTGGGAATCCATCGTTTCAGAATTAAGCTTCCAAATGACCCATGTCACAGATGGTTCAATTATAATATGAATAGATGGTTCTATAACACACATATCTGTGTTGTATGACTTGTTTGGTTATTTTTTCTGTTTTTAATTGTAGATTTGATACCTTTGTTTTTCAGTGTAGAATAGTAAAAGTCTGCTACTTTGATTATACACTAGTAACTAGTGTGATATGTCTAGTCATTGCTGTTTGGTGCAGACTGAATTCTATCAGTCAGCCAAGTTTGCAATGTGGCCACCATTCTAAGTAGCTCGCCATCATGGTGCACATTGATTTGGTGATATTAGATGGTTGGAGGCAATCGGCAAGAAGCCTCGGACCTGACTGATAGAATTCAGTCTGCACCAAACAAAGGACTAGACACATCATCATACTAGTTACAAACTAGTGTCCAATCAAAGTATCCACTACATTCCTACAGAAGGTCAATCGCGAGCCCGAATAGCTCAGTGGTAACGTCTCTGACTGCAGAACTCACTGGGGGACGCGGGTTCGAATCTCAGAAGGGACATGAATTCTTCCTTCAAGGTTGCAGATAAGCTTTGCTGACTGGTGAGTGGCAACTAGCACGAAACCTAGGTCCAAGGCTTCCTGTGGCCGATTGCCTTCAACCATCTAATATCATCAAAAGTCTGCTATTTACGAATTTCTGTATTTATCAAGGTATAAACTTGTGCGTGATTGAATCAGAGTTTACTCATAGTGTTCAGACGTAGATTTTTAGTGGACAAATAATCTTCCTTTATGCATTTTCTACCAATTACTGATATCTCTGTTCATCTTAGTTTTTTTTTTGACCTCTTCTCAACGTATTGGTTAAGAATCAGTGACTTTCTAAGCACACTTTTAACAAGCCTCCATTGTTATCAGTTAATTGGCGATATATCGCAACTGCCAAACAATTCCCATCGATGGATAACCAATCGACATGATACACATCATCGGTCAAGACTTCTCATTAGAACTTCAAAACATCCAGATTTCGTAAGGATTTTGGAGAGTCATGAGTGATGCACACTCCTGCAGATTCCCGAACTAGGATAAAGTAGCTGCCTAGCGTGTTTTTTCCAGTTTTCAATGGTCTTTCTAAGTTAACCAAAACTTCACGAAAGCCTAAATTTCGATTTCAATTAGATAATTTAATCTCCTGAGAGGTAAAATCAATATAACATTGAATTTTAGTGGATCTAAAATATTTAGAGATGTTTGAAATCAACATAACATGCTACTTATTGTGCCGCAATAATGTCAAATCTTTCTTACCGTACTCCTGGTTAGGTGTGGCTACTTGTGCAGGCCAGAGTGTGGACTTTCGTCGGACAGGGATTTCTGGCCTATGACAGCATTGACACTGAGCACGACACTGATATGGATAACCTGCCGGAGTGGAGGTTGTCCAAGTCAACTAAGGCAAGGCGGACTGGTGCAGAGTAAGGAGATTCAGTAGACGAAAGTCCCGGTGTGATGCGGTCGAAAGATAGTATAGGTGAATAGTAGCCACGTGAAACCCAGGTGGGCACGTTAAGTCCGCCTTCTTGGGATAGAAATCTACTTCATCTATTTCAGCCTGGGAGATAAGGAAGGCTGTATATGGTTATCTCATGTAGACTGATCTTTCAAACCTCTCCCCCCCCACACACCTCACTTTCAGTTATTTTCTTCTTTTATATGTATTCATTCATCGATCGATCTATCTATCTATCTATCTATCTATCTAGGAACAATTAAGAGACTATGGAAAATCTGGTGCTGCAGCCAAAGTTAAACAAGAACTGATTGAACATTTCGGTGAATGGCCTAAAGAAAGACAAGAGGCTGATATTGCTGAATTAACAGAACTGTTGCTCAGGCCAGAAAGTGCTACTTGTATTGGTGCAACCGGTGGGATTGTAGTTCCAGATGACAGTTTTGGAGATGCTGTTGATAATAACAGTAGTAATATTAGTGGTAAGAATAATCATAATAATAATAACAATTATAATAATCAAATTAATCATCAAATAGAATCTGGTAGTAATTATTCATCACAGACAACGTATATTGCAAGAAGACCGGAAAGTTATACAATCTATCAAGATAAACCATTGTATATGCAAAGATTACTTGCTGAATGCGATGATACAGTGTCGACTACATCGACATCATCGTCAGTGATAGACATCACACAGAAAAATGGGGATAAAAGGTAACTTCATTGAGATTTCTAATCTCCGATTACTATTCTTACCATCATTATCATTATCACTATTATCATTATCATCACGACCAATAATAAATGTAAGTAAAACTACCTTCACCCAATCCCCCTTTATGAAACAATCAGTATCTTTATTTATGATCTATTTCCTCCTCTTCGTCTAGTTCTTCTTCTTCATTATCCCTGCATTTTTATGAATCTCTAAATATGTACAAGATCTTTGCTTACAGCGTTTCCACTTGCTGTACTTCTACTACTAGTGCTTCAAACGAGAACTTGGTATTAGTCGATGAAATCCTTGACAGTTGGTTTGTGCTAACCATATAGGGAGGAGGTGTAGACTGCCTAGGTGAGACCACCGGCGGTTTCCAAGATCCACTGGCTGGTGATATGACTCCGAAATCATTGTCACTCTTTGTAATCTGCTCAGTCTGTTAAGTCCTACTGTTTCCTGTTTTCCATCTTACTATCTTACTTTCTCCGTCACATTTCTCGCTTATTATTATTATTGTTCTTTCGAATCTCTTTTGTCTCCTTTTTTTGTGTCCATATGGAGTATGGCGGCAATCCTTGACTTGAACTGCTGCAACAACTTTCTATCTGTGCAAAGTTCTTTCTTTGCTGCTAAAAAAAACCACCAGCCAGGCAGTCACTACTGCAAAAATCTAAAAAAATGGAATATATGTGCAAATTCATTGACAAGAAAAAATGTGTGTGTTTACTTTTACACCTTATTTTTGTACACCTTCGTTTAGAGACATTCTTTTCGACCATCGCCACCCACCCCTCTCCCACATCGTTTTTTTACTCCTCTTCTTATTAATGTCGTGGAGGGGGGAGGGAAGCACAGATACATCTTTTTTTCTCTCTCTCTCTTCTTTCCCTTTATAATGTCATTGTCAGTCAGTTAGTGATTCTTGTTTTGGACAACAAAAAGTATCTTTTATTTATCAACGGATTAGTCAAAACATGATATACTTACTGTCTTATGCAATGGAGCATGGAGTTTATTGATTAATAATAATAATAATACTTGCACTGTATAGTAAGTATTCTATCCTATTTCTTTTTGAGATAATCAATTTCTTAACTATTTTTAAGAAATACAAACATCTCTGTACATTATTCCTTGTAATAGTAGTTTGTATTTAAGATTGTACACTTTACCTTATAAACCAGTATTGTTCCTTTCATGATTATGTGTGTTCTTTGTGTGCTGAGCTGATCTGAGGGCAGCGCTTCCGTGGTACATCTAGGTTATCTGTTGTCAGTTCTGTTTGGCTGCATGACTGTGGACCCGCTTTCGTTTCCTCCTTCTCTTCCTCTTCCTCATCATATAACCTTCCTCATGCCACATTCGGTGACCTAACTGGTTACTGAAATTCTGAGTTCTACTGGAAGGCTTGATGTATAACGTTATTTTGCGGGTCTCTTCAGCATATGTTGAATCCACCTGCATCCATTTTCTTCTGTACATGTATGGTTCATCGTCTGTCGATTTCTCTTTCTGCCCGGCTATCTAATCTTCAGTATATCGAGAGTGATGACAACTGTTGATAAAAGTCTGCATCAGCTAGTTGGAAATGATTTTGGGGAGGCACCGCTTCGTAAAACATCCTGATCACCATAGAAACTTTAGAACATAGTGAAAATAAATGTATAGGTCGTTGGTTTCAGCGTGTTGCATACATTAATTTTGCGATTGTTTCTATTTCGGCGAAACTTTATGAAATCGGTATATAAAGTATACAGTTGTGATAAGTGTGTGTGTGTGTGTGCTACAAGAATGAGTTGATGAAATTGTGTATTTTGTCAACTAAAAGCACTCGCTTTGACAGTCCCTATACTACCAAATTAATATTATTTCCTTTAATTCCTAGAGGAACATAGGGCTTCAGCCGCGCGTCTCCATTGCGTTCGGTTCTCTGCTAGAGTTTTCACCTGGCTCCAAGTCTGCCCACACGCTTTCATCTCCTATTCACATGACTTCCTCCAAGTCACCCTCACACTGACGACCAACTCGCCGCTTCCCTTTCGGGTTCCACTCGAGCAATGGCTTGTCTAGTGATGTCACTTGATGGTTTCCTCAGAGTATGGCCAATCCATCTCCATTTCTTCCTGCCTATTTGTTTCACAATCGGTTCCTGTGGTTGGTTCGCTCCCAGAGATCCCTGTTGCTGATCTTTTCTGGCCAGCCATCTGATGTTGAGTATTGAGCGAAGACAACTGTTAATGAAGGTCTGTAGTTTGTTTGAGATGCTCTTTATGACGCGCAGTGCAAGTCTCTGATCCGTATAGTAGCACTGACTGTCACATTGGAGTTGAAAATTCACATCTTATTTTTGATGCTGAGTGCTGTTGACCTCCACACACAGACTTGAGAGTAGTGAAAGCTTGTCTTGCTTTTCCGATTCTTGCTTTGATATCCTCGTCAGTTCCGTTGGCCTGTAGTTGAAACGATGCTTCCTATGTAGGTAGGTAAAGGAGGTTGTTTCTTTCAGATTCCTCCCATTTATGCTGATTGTTGTCTGTTGTTGGTGTTGCTCAGGAATCTTCATCACCTCTGTTTTCTCTATGTTCACCTGAAGTCCTATCTTTGATGCTTCTTCTGCCAACTTGTTGCTTTTCGCTTGCATATCTTCCAGTTTGTGGGAAATCAGACATATATCATCGGCGAAGTCCAGATCCTCCAAGTATTTTGTGTGAGTCCATTTTATGCCTGTTTCCTCGCTGCCCACTGTTTGTCGCATTATCCAGTCTACCGCAATCAGGAAAATCATTGGTGATAGTAGGCAGCCTTGTCTTACTCCTGTCCTCACTTCGAAGGATTCCGTAAGCTTCCTGTTGTGGATTACTTGGCATGCAGCATTGTCGTACAACTGTTGGATGAGATGTATAATTGTCGGTGGCACCCCGTAGTAGCGAAGTAGTTGTCAAAGCACTTCTCGATACTACCAAATGAATGAATAATATTCTTTTTAGTCAATTCTCCTCAGGTTCTTCTTCTGATTGTTATTCCTAGTGGAACATAGGGCTTTAAAAGCACAACTCCATTCCACCGTATTCTCTGCATCCCTCTTCAACTGGCCTCACGATTCCCCATAAGCTTTCGTCGCCTCCATGCCATACTTAGAGCCATGCTAATCTGGTCGTTTCCCACTGGACGGTCTGCGGCGAGATGTCACCCAGCGGTCTCCTCAGCTTGTGTCCGATCCATCTCCATATTTTATTGACAGAAGGTTCTTGGTTGGTTAGCTCTCACAGCTTCTTGTTGTTAATTCTTTCTGACTAGCCATCTGATCTTTTGTATGGAGATAGCGATGGCAGTAGTTGTAGATAAAAGTCTGCAGTGGCGTGTTGGAAATGGTCTTGGTGGTGCACACGCGCCAAGTTTGTGACGCATACAGAAGAATTGACTAACTTGACATTAGTGTTGTAAATTCGGATTTCATTCTTTTTGTTGAGTGCAGCAGACTTTCAAACTGATTTTAGAGTGGTGAAGATCTGTCTTGCTTTTCTGATACTGGCGTGGGTATCGTCATCCGTGTTCTCCGCTTGTGGTTGAAATGATGCTGCTTGGATGAGTGAAAGAAGCGACCTGTTTCGAATTTCTCTCTTTGATAGTGACTGGTGCTTGTTGTAGTTAGTTGATCGCTGGATATCTTCGCCACCTCTGCTTTCTCTATGTTCACTTGAAGTCTCGCCTTTGCTGCTTCTTCTGTCAGTTTATTTGGTGTCCACCTGTAAGTCTTAGAGTGTGTGTGTGTGTGTGTAACCTAAGACATAAATCTTTGACGAAGTCCAGATCTTCTGGAGTCTTTTCGTCTCGCTCCCATGCACGGTTTGCGGCGTAATTGAATCCTCCACAATTTCGACATGAAACGGACATGTTGTCAACACCATAGCTAACCAAATCAGTTTTCAGACATTAACCGGCATAGTACTGTTAGCCTGAATGTATTGGTGAGTTCTGTAGTCTTGTTAGTAAGCTAAGTAACGAAGAACTACAGTGCACTTCACTTCGATATTCAATTTGACTAGCCAGAGTTCACTGTCTTGTTTAAATGCATACCTAAATACTTGAACCTGAGCAACAATCCAGTATCATAAAATCTCAAGTATGTGGACAGTCTCTACAAGGTGACTGGGTTGTCCTCTAGACACTGACTGTGTCATAATCATGGCAGATATATGTGTTTTCAAACTCTGATGTCTTTCCATTCTTTCATCTTCTAAGTGGAACTTAGGACCTCAAGTCCTAAGTAGTGTTGTTGTCTTTAAGGGGGTGGGGTGGTGGGATTGCCCAATTTCCTCTCTTTTCTGGCTAGCTGAGGTGTCGGAAGTGCTTCAACCGAGAATTGAACCTGGGCTCTACATGCATGGCTGGTGAGTATTCTACCAATAAGATGCAGACGTTGGCTTAACTATCTCTCTGCCTGTTTTCGACATAGAACTACTTTGCACCGATGTGCAGCAGTTCAAGTTGCCACACTCCCTCCTTGTAGCACACAAAGCAAGAGAAAAAATGCATAATACAGACAGTAAACAGAGGTGTGAGGCAAAGGAATAGTAATATCGAAGATCAATATAGTTTTATTAGAAATTACAAATCACAAGGAGTGAATCCATCTGTGCTAGCCATTGACAACGATTTTGAGCCATATCACCAACTGTCTCCAGCCATTAGTTTTTACCGTCCTGAGGACCCCAACAACCAGGAAGTCTACATCTTCCTATGTGGATTTCATTGACTGTTGAAGCCATATTTTGGTTTGACCACCACTGGCTAGCTCTTTTCCAACCTGACCTTAAGCCAGCTGACTAACATTGCCCGTCGATGAAGGCGATGGCTAGGGATGCGTGTATAACACATGTCCTAACCACCTCAATCGATTTAACTTCACAGACTCGTCTATTGATTTCCCTCCTTACCTAGCACTCGACCGATGGCCTAACCTCAATATTGCTCACCCTATTATACCATTTCACATGGGAGATAGAACGCAGGGACCTATGATCAAAGACAGCTAGCCTTTTCATGTCCTCTACCCTCAATGGCCAGGTCTCACAGCCATAAAGGAGGACGGAGCGGACTGATGAGCAGTACACACGTCCTTTGATCGATAGCCGGATATCACATCTACTAAGTCGGAGATGGCGTAAACTGTCATATGTGAAACGAGCCTTCTGTATCCGTGCTGAGATTTAGTCAGCGATCAACCCATTGGCGCTGGCTGATGCAACTTCTCAAATAAGTGAAGTGGTCAACACGCTCTACCACTTCACTCCCTATCTTCAAGCCAGAAGTCAGTGTAGTCCAGTCCTGTAACATCACTTTACATTTGGCGGGAGTGAATCGCATGCCAAACATTCGAAGATTGTAGCTCAAGGCGTTCAGAAGACTCTGCATTTTGTCAGCGTCTTCACCTACAAGGACAATATCGTCTGCATGTTCTAAGTCAACGAAATTATTCCCTGATAACAAGTCGATCCCTGAGTCGCTGAAGTGAGTTAGGGTTAAGTCCATTAGTACATCTATGATGAAGTTGAATAGAAATGGGGATAATGGGCATCCCTGACGGACGCCACTAGTCGTCACCACTTCTGAGGACAACTCGCCATAAGCCCTTACCTAGCTGCATGAATTTGAGTGGAGTGCCTTGATCAATGCAATGTATTTTCTCGGCATTCCGTTTACAGCCAAACATTACCAGAGTACTTCTCGGTCGACAGAATCGAATGCGACCTTAAGGTCAAGAAATATACCGATTGTTGGACTCCGGTAAGAATGACTATGTTCTAGAATCTGTCGAAGGATGAAGATATGATCAATACACCCTCCTCCTGGTCTAAAGCCTGCCTGGCTTAACTATAGCCTTATATTTATATGTTAATCAATAACCAACTACATTTCTATGCAGTTGATAACAAGTTGCACGCATTGTGTATGCTCGTGTACAGGTTAATCACCCTACCTAGCCTCCTCCTCCTCCCCCACCCCAACAAACCTCGGTAGGCGGACCGGTGTTTGAACCTGTTACTCAGTGTTTTTGGATTCCAAGAACTTTGCTGACCAACAAGTCACTTTGTGAAACCGATGAATATTCAGCTTTAATGGGATATACGAAGTTGGAGATTCGGATTGTTTCATCACTTTCCGTCTGTGTTATTGTGCCATTTTAAAACGGAGGAATGCTGACAATCATCATGGGGGCATTTGGATTCATTAGTGGACATCAAAACAAATCCTCACACTAACCCGTGTGATTAAGACAGTTAATTAGTTACATTGAAGACATTTTCATCTGAAAAAAAGCATTTTCAAAAATATTTTACAAGCATGCGTCGGCGGCACAACGGTTAGGACTTTCGCCGACCATGCACATGGTCCGCGGTTCGATCCCCTGCCGACGTACAACTGTATCTGTGGACGGCCTGCAAAATTTGGGCTACCGATATCATATGCTGAAAATTCCATACTTGCACCAAAAATACTGTGTGGAATCAAGCTATAATCATATATATATATATGCGCAATAGGTAGTGTAATGTTGCAGACGGCTATTAAAGAAGCGTACAGTACAAAAAAGAAAAATGGAAGGGACTTGTTGCGTAACCAGTGTGGAAAAAAAGTACACAATCTATCTAGAATCGCAAAATATCACACAAGAAAAAAGTATGAAAAGAAATATATTTTTGGCGGGAGGTGGGGGAATAAAGATACAGAGGAAAATGTATGAAAATTTAGCATATCTAAATAAATAAATTTTCCTGCTAATTGCAGACTTTTTGGACGAGATGATCGAATTTAGGATTTCCGATTGAAAAATGGTTGGGGTAAGCATACCACATAAATGATGTAATCAAGTGACTTTCGCATAGTAATAGTGAAACAATCTATGCAGTAAGTATCGAATGCCTAAAGGTGATGTGGTTTGACTAGTAGCTTAAGTGTAAACAACGTTTCAAGATTTATTATTATTTCCTTTAGTTCCTGGAGGAACATAGGGCTTCAACCGCACGTCTCTATTGCGTTCGGTTCTCTGCCAACGTTTTCACCTGGCTCCACATCTACCCTCATGCTTTCATCTCCTCTTCGCATCACCTCCTCCTCCGTGTCACCCTCACACTGACGGCCAACTCATCGCCTTCCATTCGGGTTCCACTCGAGCAATGGCCTGGCGTGTGATGTCACTTGATGATGGTTTGTTTTCTCAGAGTATAGTCAATCCACCCCCATTTCTTCCTGCATATTTGTTGCACAATTGGTTCCTGCTGGGTTGGTTCGCTCCCAGAGATCCCTGTTGCTGGCCATCTAATCTTAAGTATTGAGCGAAGACAGCTGTTGATGAAGGTGTGTAGTTTGTTCGAAGTGGCCTTCGTGACGTGGCGTCAAGTCTCTGATCCGTATAGTAGCACTGACTTCACATTGGCGATCTGGGTAGCTTTGCCAGTCTCATACATAGTGCGGACGTTCCATTTCCCCACAAATACTTTTTCTTTCGTTGCAAGGAGGCTCATCGTACTGATGTTTCTGTAGCAGTTTTGTTTACAGGGTGGGGTTGCTAGCCTCACGCCTGAGGAGGAAGTTGTTACATAGAGATGTAAGTTACAGAGTTGCACTTTATTTCTTATGGTTTCTCTGTGCTGTGAATTTTCTATAACGATTGAGTTGATTTTCTGGGATTGGGCTGCTAGCCCCTTGCCCAACTTTCCCTCTTTTTCCGGGCTTAGGACCTGCTAGTGATCTAGGCGAGGTTGATACCAGAGAGTACTGAACACCTGTTTTATCGTAATTTGCGTCTATTCAGTAGTATTCACCCATTAGGTTTTGAACACAGGAAATACCTGTTACAAAGTGAGCTTGCACACTATTCAAGCAATCAGTATAAAAAACAAGATTCGGATTTTTTTACACCAGTGTTAATTCAGTCAGTTCTTCCATAGAAGTCAGAGACTTGGTGTGTCCCAACAGACTGCAGAGTTTCATTAACAGCCATCGTTTCACAAAATTGATTGTCAGAAAAGGGTCGGAAACTTGCTGAGAAGACCATTGAGTGACATCGCGGAGGCTATCGCTCGAGTGGAACCCGGATGGAAAACAGTGAGTTGAACTTGGTTCCAAGGTTTACATGGAGAAGATCTTGCAAGGAGGAGATGAGGACTTGTGGTCAATCGTGTGTAGCCAGCTAAATTGAACTTCAGAGAACAGGATGAAATGGAGATGTGCTGTTGAAGCCCTATGTTCCACTCAGAACCCAAGTGAATAATTATAATATAATCATAATAGTAAATAAAAAAAGGTCTCCGATCAGTTCATATCCTAGTTTATTTTGGAAAAATAACAAATAAAACGTATAGATATTCTTAAGGCACATTCAGCTCCGTGAACCTGTATGATAAGTGTACGTTGTTTCACTAAAAGGTCGAATATAAGATAAGCGATAGTAACGTAATTCTTGATGATGTCTTATTTGCTTTCAACAACTACCAACCATCTTTACAATTCACCATAGAAAAGGAATCTGAACTAAGTAGTCCGTTTCTTGATGTGTGCCTCAGAAGACGTAATGACGGATCTCTCAAAAGATCCATCCACCAGAAACGTACATGGAACGGACAACTAACTAATTTTTATAGTTGGGTACCTATCTCCAGGAAAAGGAACCTAATTAATTCGAAATATTTGTAGTTCTAATTGCGTTGACTCAGAACTTGACTTCCTAAAAGCCAGGCTTGCAGAAAACGATTACCCGAACCGATTTATTGATAGTAACACGAAAGATAAACAGTCTAAACTGGTCACCGACTCAGTTCCAAAGGAATTCCTATTCATGAATTTGGAATTCAAAGGTGATCGATCTTCAGATATGCTCAAAAACCGTCTCTCTAAAGCAGTCAGTAAGACGTTCTTTACAGCAAAATTACAAATGACGTTCACCAGCCACAAGTTGTTCTCCATCTCTGTAAAAGATAAGTTCCCCCGTCTGGCCGCTTCCATGTGCATCTCTCAGTTCACCTGCTCTTGTGGAGCAAGGTACAGTGTCCGTAACCAGAGAATACTTTCCACACAGATACGAGAACATATTCCAGCAGCATGGTTCTTACAAGGTAGAAAGGAAGTGTGTACGAAGTTCTATTTTAGAACACCTGATCGACTCCTGTTACTCTACCAACCCTGACCATGATTTTAAGATCATCTTCGTTACAGACTTCTAAAGGCAGCGGAGGCCTTGGCTATGCATTCATGACTTTAAGCCAGACCTTTGTGTACAAAAGAAGTATGTGCAATCCCTACTTCTGCCTTGGCTGTAGCGGGATAGACATTTATTTATTTAGTTATTCTGTGTACATTTCCCTTATTACTATTATTACTATTCTCACACTGAATTGTTTCCACTTGTCATTCTAAATCCAAAATTCTATCTTTTCGAACTTCATGCCATGTTATGTAACATTTTATATTCGCCTACTAATCCTATAATTATGCCTCCCTTTCCAACATCTATACATCTTATGTATTATTTTATATATGACATTAATTAATTTGCTACTTGACATTTGACTGTGATTATAATCACAGATATTTTAATTGCATTTCATACTACTATTATTGTTATTTCATGTATTCACACCTTTGATCTAATTCCCTCATCGGATATAATTTCTTCAAAACCATATATACATGCAATTGCACAGCTTGATAATAAATTCGTTGAAAAGAGTCTCTTCGTTGAATGTTGTGTTCTCAAATATAAGATGCATATAATAAAGATAGAGAGCTTACCAAACCCATTGTAGGTTGTTGTGTTTTACAAATACTTTATATTTTACTTGATAGATGATACTGGATTTCTATTCAGATTAAAAACACATGGATGACGCACCGGAGGAAATTTACCAGTTGAAAAGGCATCTTGTGTAGCAAAAGTAAAATTATCCTAAGCTCATTGATATTTCTCCTTTTACTGTCTGTGCATCGATGGCGCGAGATTCACTTAACTCTAGATCATAAGTAAGAAGAACAGATCTAATAAGATAATAGTTCAATATTGATTATAATCCAGAAATTTATTAGCGTATTTATTTCCGAAATATTTTGTCTTCATAAACAGGATTTATATGTAACGTAATAGTATTGAAGTATATCCTGTGGCGTCAGTGTCACAGCGATAGAATGCTCGCCAACTACGCATCTGGTTCGGGGTTCGATTCCTGGCCGACGCATTCCTTTACCTCGCTAAGCCAGTAATAATACTGGTAAAGAGGGAAGGTTGAGCATGAGACTAGCAACCCCATCCCGTAAAAATAAAAAATCACCACTGCTACCGAAACTTCGCGCCTCTAGCTTGAAGCCCTATGCTCCACTGGGAAGGTGAGGGAATTTTAAAAAAAAATATCTTGTGACGTAGTGATGTTACATCTGAAGAGAAAACCCAGTTCTGTACATTTTCTCTTCACTTCCTTTTAAAAATCGCACACCATCATGTTGGATACTAACAAAATGTGTGCACGAATTCGTGTAGTGATCAGCTGATATATAATTGCATGATTGAAACAATAAGAAATGCAGATGAATTTAGGCATCCTGGTAACCGAATATGTCACTTAATGGCTTTCACAGATCTTAAAAAACCCGAATATGTTTAATCTCAATGAGAACTCAGTATTACCTCCTGTGAAATATTTATTTTGTGAAGGCGAATTATACTACGTACCTGCCTACTTGCTTGTTCAGACCTCGATGAGCGTCGAGCCATGCTAATCTGTGACCTGGAATCTGACCTGGTTACAACACCCCCCTCCCCCACCAAGTGACAAAATCAACACGAATGTGATAAGCAAGTTCACTATGTAAACGCACACTACTTTTATAATTTTACACATCGATCAAATCCAACAATCCACACTTGATTTTGTTATCTTTACCAATTGACCAACTTGACAACTAAAAATGCCCCCAGACTAACGAACAGTGATCAAGTTACTAAACTTTGTTTTGATACCATAACAGATGTACTATTATTCAAATGAACTGTCATCAAGATTTGACAGAATAGTTCTAAAATATTTGGGCGCCGAGTGAGTAGACATTTTACAAATATAATTTTTTACAGATGTTATTCGGTTAAGTGATCTTCATTGTTATTTTGACTTTCAATATGTCCCTTTAACTTGACCTATGTCTATTTTCTCACCCCCTAACTGTTTGTTATGTATATATGCTGAGATTTTGTAAATTCCGGTTTAATAATACTTTGATAAAGCTATTAGCTACATTAAATAGCGAAACGTCAGTAAACACGACAGTATCATTTTGTTGTTTTTTCATTCATTGGGAAATACAAAAGCCTTTATTATAATGAATATCACAAACCCATTTCTACCTTTTAAATTTGTATTGATTTTCTTCGTTAATTATCAACCCATTGACATTTTGACACTGACTAATTATTGTTAACAAACATATCACCACTTGTTTGGTAAATTGTTGTGTATTGTAAAAGTGCTATATATATATATATATATATAGAGAGAGAGAGAGAGAGAGAGAGAGAGAGAGCCAGAGAAGAGGATCTAATTGAAAAGTAAATATTTCTTCGCTCAATCTTTCTGTTTTCCAAATGTCTAAATGGGGATATTTTCTATATACCCAATGCCCAAATTTCTTCAAACCGTTAAAAGTGAACTTGGTTTGGACATATGTGACCTGGAAGTTGAAGACTGTGAACACCTTACAGTATTATATTTTCACATTATACTATTCAACGGTACAGTTGAAATGAACAACTATAGAAACCATACCGTTTAACAATGAATGTCGATTCATACAGCACTTGTTAAAGCCTAATGTCTTTGTTGAAACTGGGATTACACTGAAGACTTGGTCGTTTCAACCAATACTCAGTAGGATTTTCTTTAAAAAAAACGCTTATGTTCATTATACTCATAAGTAATCTCTATACAGGCGTTATTGAAAACAACGAAACAAGTAGCTTGACGAGAAAGCTGTTTTCGGAGAAGTCATTCTCCCCTTTAGCTGTACGGTGCCATTTATGTACAATTTCTCACTAAACAGGGGGTAGTAATAATATTGATGAGTTGTAAAAAATGTAGTTTCAAATTAGACCACGGATTGATATCACTTAGAGAAGCGTTGGGAACCACGGAGTGCTAGACAGCTGTTTCATCCTAGTTTTGGTTCACCCACTAGATTTCGAACCCATGACCTTTCGGTGACAAGGCAAGCCACTGGGACCCGATCCAACAATTCGTGATTTTAAGTGCGACCACCAAACGATGTGTGGTGCGTACTACCGATGAGTCCCAAAGAGGAAGGATGAAACAGCTGTCCTGTACTCCCCTGTTCTCGATATCATTCTCTAACTGATATCTATCGGTAGTCAAGCCTGAAACAAATAAAATCCCTACAAACCAATTATTGAAAGCAAATATAGCTGTTAATATTAGTCAACGCATAAAAGGAGTTGAGTGAGTCTATTAGGGTTGCGTAATAAGTTGGATAGTTTAAATCAGTTAGTTCCCATCAGAATGCACGTAGAAACGAAGGAAAATACTGAATGATGTAAGAGTTCTAAAACAATAAAAGAGTTAGAAAAATATGCAAAGAAAAATGGACAAACAAAAATGAAGTCAGTAGAAATCAACAGAGTTGTTACCATGATAGTAAAAATGGTTGAATGATCTTCCGTTTTATGCAGAGCAGCTCCTACCAAAGATCAAACCCAAGATGACACTTTTGTAATAATCAATAGAAACGAGTTGGATAAAACTCGCAAATTAATAAACAACGTCTTCAACGACATCAAATTCACAAGAGAAGAGGAATCTGAGAGCAAAATTCCATTTTTGGACGTCTTACTCAAGCGAACGACCACAGGGGAATTAGAAAATCCAGTTTATATAAAATCAACTCACACAGATCAAATACTGAATTACAACAGCAACAATCCAATAACACACAAAAGGAATTGCATACAAATACTATTTAAGAGGGTCAGGACTCATTGCAGCACTCCCACCTTAAGGAAAATTGAAGAAAGATATCTCATGAATGTCTTCCAAAAGAATGGATATCCACGGAATTTCGTCAAAAAACATATTCCCTCAAGCCAACCTATCAAACCAAAAGCCTTAAAGGAAAGCACAAAGAAAGTCGCCCTGCCATATTTAAAGGATATATCAGAAATCACTGTAAGACTCTTCAAACCTTTAGGAACTGACGACGTACACAAACCAACAAAATCACGTCACTCAGTTCTATGTCAACCAAAAGACTCAACAGCGAAAGAAGACAAAACCAACATCATCTACAAAATAAATTGTAACAACTGCGAAAAACACTACATTGGCCAAAGTGGACGTCGCCTTCATCTTCGTATTCATTAACATAAACTAGCCGACATGATATCGATTCCTTCATATCACTGCATACAGACAACCACGGGCATCAATTTGATTGGGGCAATCTTCAAATATTAGACAGAGGAAACAACAAAAATGCTAAAGAATTTTTAGAAGCCTGGCATTCCAGTGAATCTTCAATCAATAGACACATCGAGATTGACAAAATATATCAACCGATAAGAAAGAAACGTCACACACATAGGGTCAAAGTTCAAGTCAAAGAAACAATCAGTTCCAATACAAGTAACCTAGAAGGTGTGAAAACACACAAAAACAACCGATCACGTCCAAGGTTACCGGGAGAGATGATTAATAAACTCGTGGAGAAATCTAAAAGCTCACTTCAAATTGAAGTGTGCACTGAAGATGTCACCTAGTAGGGCGATGAAAGCTTCGCAAATTAACTATCCAGCTCAGAGAACACAACCACATCAAAATCATCCACCTGAGCTACAATTCTTCTCCATCATATCTGAGCTCCAGTTTCCCTGATTGAATGTCTAGAACTTCAGAAAAGAGACGGAGAAAAGACGAAAGCGTACTGCCTTTGGAAGATTGCTTTTCAATTTGTAGATTACTTTGAAGGAGGAATTTGTTAAGATAAAATGATCAGTGTCGATATGGTGTTCAGTTTTCTCACTTCTGTTAAGGCCACCACTGACTTTTTGCAACCATACAGGATAGACTTCCTGAACCCTTTCAAACACACAGGATAGGCGTCAAACGACCAATGTACTTGACTCTACAAGGACAGGTGAACTAATATATGTCAGTCATCAACCATTCTGTGATATAAATACATACTCAGAAATGACAAATCTTGACATTCAATACATTTAGTAGAACATTTAGACTAAGTTCTTGAAGTGCATATGAAATGCTCCCGGTCACATATGAAGTATTCAACGTCGTTTTTACTGACATCTCGCTGCTTAATACTGCTAATAACTTTATCAAATCATTAATATTAAACCAGAATTTACAAAATCTGAGCTGATATATACAGTAACTTCATCACAGATCTTTAAAATGAGATCATTTTTAAACTGTCAAGCGAGTAGATTGGTAAAGATAACAAACCATTTGCAGATTGCTGGATTTGAGATGAATATATGGAATTGTGTCTACTTCCCTTATTGTGTAACCTAAGCTAATCTAAAGTGATTGTCCTCTTTAAATAATATTATTAAATGAAATTAAAACACCCCCTTGGATTCCACTACTACTATGGCACATGCTACTGATAGCAGTTATCAGTAGTATATATATAAAGAGATGTTCATCGGTATAAAAACATCAAATTGCAAGGAGATACGTTACAGGATTTCATAGTGAGTTGACATTAGTTAGAGAACCACTGGAAAGCCTGGGAGTACTGGACACCCAGCTGTTTCGTCAGTCTAGCGTGGGACTCTTCAGAAGTACGCACCCACCACCAGGGTTCGAACCCACGATCTTCTGATTACAAGGGGAGCTGATTCGTAGACCATTAAACAGCCACTTGGACCTGATCCAATCGTCAGCCCATGAATTCTAACTTCTGCCAATTCACGAAATGGATCGGGTCCCAGTGGCTTAATGGTCTACGAGCTAACTCACCTTGTAACCAGAAGGTCCTGTGTTCGATTCCCTGTGTCGGGTGCATTCTGCTGAGGTGTCTCAAACTAGGCTGATGGTGATGCAGCTGTCCATTACTTCCTGTTGGTTTTCCAGTGGTTCTCTAACCGATGTCAGCTCATAATGAAATCCTGTAATAAATCCCTACAAACCAACACAAACATACAAGGAGATACATTTGATGTCAGAGTAGGCAAATGATAGAGCTTTGTGGAGATAAGTGGGTGACGTGAAACGAACACAAAGAAATACAATATGAAGGAAGGTCAGAATTAGTACAACACGGAAGATCTGTGCAAATGGTGATTCGAAGATAAGGTGCACATAGTAATTTGGCTATGCACAGAGATACCAAATTTCTAATAAACATTCCTTTACCGGGGTGTCTAATCTAATACAGTTGCAAGCGAATGAATGCACATATTGTCTCCAATCATTCATACTACCGAAAAGTAGATGGAATAGCTATGGGTTAACCACCAGGCCTGCAGAATTTAGCAGACTTCTCCCTTGCAAAACTTGGATGTGGGAGATTGAAAGATTTCATCAATCGGTTGGATATGTATTACAGTTATGTCGTTGATACAATAATCTTAGTTAATGAGAACGTAAACATAGATGAATTGTTGATGAAATTTTTAATAGCATCTACTCTTCGCCTACTTTTACTTCTAAAGAGGAACAGGATAATAAAACTGCATTTTCTGGATGTCTTCCTGAGAAGGTGAGAAGATGGGTCACTTGGGAGAAGAGAGTGTAGAATAAGCACATTCACAGAGTAGTACAAGAACCTCGTTAGCTACATGCCCCTTAAATATAAAAGAAATATTGTTAAGTGCCATATGCGTAGATCTAGAAACATATGTAGGTATGATCACATGCAAAAGGAATTTCAATCTATTCATGGTTCCTTGATGGAGATGGGTTATTCCAGTAACTGTATAAAGGGTTATATATGAAATCATTGTACAGAAAACGTGAGACTGTGGCAGCACGTAGAATATCTTTATTTATTAAGGTTGCAATTTGATGGGGACTTGACTAGAGAGAGTATGCTTCAAGGACTAGACAGAAGTATATGTAGAACATTTTGCACAGCGAATCTATCCATGTTTCTTACTCTATAGTCAACGAATGATTGGGAACCAGACGAAGGATAAACTAGATAATTTTGCCACATCTCTTTGTAGTTATCAATTCAGCTGTTCCTGCGGAGACAATTGTGCTGAGTGTATTACCAGACAACTTAACCAATAAGTTACTGTACATCTTCCATCATTGTTTGGTAAAGGACAGACAAAAACCAACCGTAGCTCTGTTTTATAACACCACACTTAGTTGATAGTGGTCATTCAATGGATAAAATAAAAGCATTCAAGGTGATTCACCACATCCCACGGAATACTTCCAGTGGACTTTGTACTCATCTACTACACATAGCTGAAGTGATAGGCATTCGAACTATTAAGTCTAAACTATGCATTCAAAAAAGAAGTTCGTACAGACATTATCCTTCCTTCCTTGGGCCAGTTAACATCTAACCAACTGATGACGTTACCACCACCTTCTACTTATATTTCTAATCACTTTCTTATCATCCCTTAATCTTAACGCGTCTTCATTACAATATAGTCTGTTTACTTCCCTTCATTGGACTATTTGTTTTTTCGTAGCCTTTATCGACTACTTCTACCTGAACATTTGTCTGTTAAATCATGCTGTAAATGAAATATCCCCATATTGAAATCAAAACAAGATTTTGAGCAAACAATTGTTTTCGACAACTTCTTCTCCTGTGGACCTAGTTATATAGGTCGTACGCAAAGGAATTTATCTTTACGCACTCGTGAACATATTCCTGTTTGGCTTGGGAAAAGAGCAACCAAATCACTAAATAGTGCAATTCTGTCTCATCTAGTGGATAGCGAACACAGCATCAAAGTAGATGAGTCATTTACAGTCGTGTATCGAGTACCGAACAATCTCCCCAAAGGCACATGATTACGCCTCCTAGCCATAGTTGAGGCTTAGAGATTAATAGAGAGAGACCAGACCTATGTGTACAGAAAAAACTTATTCACTCTCTCTGTCTACCCTGGCCCCCTATAAGGTCACCTGGATCATAATTTTTCGTATTATTATTATTACTATTATTATCATTTTGTGATATCATGTCTTTATTATCCATTTCTCCACCCAGTTTATTTCACCTCATTGTTACCATTAATTTTGTCAACCTTTGTGATTTTATACTAAGCCTACCAATTCTGTAACATCTTATTACAACTTACAATTTAGCCTCTTTATTTTATTATTAGACATTCAATGTCCCCTTTGTTAATGTGTGTTTGTATGTATTTTGTGGTTATCGCATTTCTCTCACCCCAATGACACTTGTATTCTGTTGACTATAAAACAGCACTATATCACCCAATTGTTCATTCACACTTCATCACATTTTTCTGACTATACAAATTTGATTGACTATGTTAACTAATGGACTATCATCTCAACTTACACATGCACCCCAATACAGTTTCTGATATTATTTTCATTTGTCTTTATTTATTGGCAATATGTACTCTATTATTGATGGATTTATAACTATAGAGCCTGAAGAAGAAGTAATCGAAAACAATTGTTCGCTCAAAATCTTGTTTTAATCATGCTGTTGTTGTTTTTTTTCATTATTCTTGTTATCACAGATCGCTCCACATTTTCATCCTTGTTTTTGCGTGACGGAATCATTATTATTATTGTTATTATTATTACTGTTATGATTAATTGCACAATTCAATTGTACAATCTGATCGTCTTACTGACCATTCACCGCAATTGGTTTATATTTGGCATTTATTTGTAAAGTTATGCATGAATATTGAAGTTAAGCCTGATGAGATCCAATTAAAAACAATATGGTTCGGTTGCGCGTGTTGGTTCTAAGCTTTACTACAGGAATATTTATTCTTTTGAAATAATATTATGTTAACCATAAATTGCCTTCAAACAGTCTGTACTGGGAATCGATAAGTTCCACAATAACAGTCAATAACAAAATTCAAAATACTAACAGCTTGAAGAAACAACAATTAATATCCACTGCGTAAAATGTGTGTGTTTCCAAAGCTGGATGGGTAAGACTCTTGTGCTAAAAGAAAACAACGTGCTCCTGGTTCGAGTGTCAGTGGGAGCAACTATTAATGTGATTACAGATTCAGATAGATACCGTTGAAGAACAAAAGATACTGAGAAAAACACATGTACCGGATTCCACTCATAAACGACCTGGTACATTTTTTTTTTGATTTTTTTTTTTTTGATTTACAGCTTGATTCCACACCGTATTTTCAGTACAAGTGTGGAATTTTCAGCATGGATATCGGTAGCCCAAATTCAGGCCGACCATAGATATCGGGTGTGCGCCGGCAGGGGATCGAACCCCGGACCATGTGCATGGTCGGCGAGAGTCCTAACCACTGTGCCACCGACGCACATACAGCTTCGCGTATGTAGACTTCAATCTTCCTCTCAAAATGCTCTCATATGGCCAGGCGTTCACAGCTTACCTCTGCCAGATAAGTCCTCTTTACTGTCTTCACGCAGTGTGAGTGTTCCTCACAGAAGTGGAAAGGTGAATGCGAATGTCTTGCGCTTAAAACCGGTCTGGTGAACATACTAGTCTACCAACGGAGGCTGGAGAACACCAATTTCAAACCTGTGGTATACGTAGTCTCCAGAATCCAAACTAATTCAATGGCGCATTAAACGTTTTCGGTTGCTGGAAACCATGTGAACGTAGCTCTTGACGCTGCTCCTCTGCCTTGTGCATCAGACATCAAGTTAAAGGCTCATTTGGAGGAGGGGAGTTGGCTCCATAAGACAACCATATGACTGGCTGACTGACAAACCTGCAAAACAGTAATAACAGTGATAGCGAAACAAGATAATGAGGGTGACGTCAATAAAGAAGAATGATGATCAGAAGGGCTTCGTGTGCTTTTAGAAGTGTTTGGTCGGTTGTTGCTTCCCGGCTACCCACACCGTGGAAGCTGATTTTTTCTTTGGGTACCACGTGCTTTGATCTGGGTGTTCGGGTAGTATCCCAGTACTTGCATAAAGTAGGGAATTTTGTGTGGTGCCCATAATAGATAAGAGGAAGGGAGTATGAGAGATTGAAATTAAGATAAAATGCATTACATCACCACTTAGATAAACAATTAGTCATTCGAGAAAGAACTTAAATATATCAAGAATTGCGAAGTGAGTAATATTATTAGCAATAGTTATAATAATAATGTTGCAAAGAGTTAAGATAATGGTACTGATAAAAGATAGTTTTAAATGAGTCAGAAATAATAATAAGAATAAAGTGTTAATAATATTGATAATAATGACAGTTAATATGTAGAATGTATTACCATGGTAGATTCACAGTGACGGCCATTTCCTTTTGTACACAGAGACACCTGGTTTATAAACTGGAATCACTTAAGCCTCCGCAGTTGCAAGCATCTTCCTGTTTCTTTGCCTGTTGACAACAGTGAATGACTTGAAAGAGTGAATATCATGTCCCTAGTCCGCAACGTGCTTTGTTATTGAACTTTTTGGCGTTTAGTCTTCAGCTATTTTCAACAACTTCAGCAAATGCTCCATCATTTAGTTGTGCTCGCTGATCTCGTTGATTTAATTGCGAAGCTTTCTTCGTCCCACTTCTGGAAAACATAGCTTCAGCACAAGTTTTAGCATAAAATCAACTGACTTCAATTCTCTATGAATGAATGACAGAATTGCGTCTCCTGGTAAAACCATCTTCATGAATGGTAGTCGATTCGCATTTGTATTGATCATTTTTCAATTGACTTGGATTTTAAACTTTCTGGTCACATGATCTAATTTTATTAGTTGGTAGATTTGGTCTATATTAACATGTTTGCTAATCACTGGCTGGCTGATTCACTTGAGTACCAGGCTTCTAGAAATTCCCCTGCATCAATTTCGGTATTTTGCCTGTTTAAAATTCCTACATTATTCCAATCAAATTGGTGTCCATAATTATCTACATGCACTGATACGAAAGAATATATATATCGGGTGTTTTTACAGACAATTTGTGTTCTTGAATTCGGATTCGAAGGGGACGCCCACTTTGTTGACCGAAGTAATGTCTGTTACAGTTCATACAGCCAATTTATTTTGTGAATGTTATTAATTTTATCTTCTTTTTCTGTTGGATGTTGCGGTTTGCACAATATCGAATTAAGTGATTGGACTGGCTTGTGTGCGTGCTATATCTATTTCAAACGGTTTCAGTATTCTAGCTGTTATTTCAGAGATATTTATATATATTGTAGGATGAATTTATTTTGTGTTCTTTGATGATGGTTTCTTGTTGGTGTTGTGACTCGATTTTAAACACTTTTGATGAAATTATTACTATTAGTATTTCAAAATGCTCCATCATGCCAGTAGACAATCACCTTTCTGTACGGCCAATGCACTTGCTTCCACAAACACACTCAAATTGATACATGCAGTTTGAAGTCTGTCGAAGATTGGTGACTGGTATTGTCCAGATTGTTGAAGCACTCCATTGGTGGTGTTAAGAAAGACACGTTTTACAGCACATTAAGTCCTCTTGATAGCTATATCGAGTCTTCGTTTGACTACCTCTTGTATATCATCTCCTTTGAACGTCAAACTGATATAGACAGATTTCTTCGGAACTGTTTATGAATCGTTTTTCTTTCGTTTTCGTATACATCTCCTAAAAGAGATTCAAACGCCATTATTACTAGAATTCCTCGTTGCATTCGACTTTTATAGTAACAAGGATTCGATGCGATAGATTTCCTCCTATAGACTGAAGTATCCACTTGTCGGTCTATCTATATATCCTGCTATATTTAGAAGATAATAGTGTCCTGTTGAATCGATAATCTTTCATATAAATCAGTTTACATGCCTTAATAGATACAATCAATAAGTAATAATAATCCATATAAACAAATTTCTCTTTATTTTGATGCATGCACTATTGTGATAGACAAGAAAATCAAGCTTGAAATAGTTTTTTATTCTCTGAAAGGTGATGGACAAAATAAACATGACTGCTGACCTCACTACCTGACTGACTGACTGACTGAGATTCAACATTAGGACTTTGCACAGAATTCTACTAGTTCAATTTGTCACACTGTGTGTGTGTGTCTGCGTGTGTGTGGCACACAGAAAGATAGAAAAGAGGGTAAACAGAAATTCAAGAGAAAACTATGGTAGATAGGATAGTAACATGGAAAAACAATGAAGATTTAATCTTTGTGAAATGAGTTTATGTGCGCCATTGACTGTGATCTTGGACCACATCACCAATAATTCCATATTAGTTTCTATACTAGATATATCACACAGTGAAACAGTATTATTCACTGGATGACGTTTCGAACAAAATTTATTGTTCATAATCGTATCATCAATTGTAATCACACGACTTCGAAACTTCCGTTTTATAGTTTCCTTTGTCCTCTCCTATTTGTCGTCGTTGGGGTAGTAGAGTTTTCCAGATATCTGCCTGGACAGGTGTTGAATCACTCCTATTACATGTATTTGCAGTTGATTCAATAAACAAAGCTTCTGTTATCAATCGCTCCCTCCACCCTGTGACATTCGATTTTAAAACTGTCATCCTATCCCATCCGTCATATTGTATGGTTGTGTGTGATTGCATGTAGTGAGTGATATAGCTGAACTAATCTCTAGATTTCTAATCTTATTCGGGTCAACTAATCTATATTTCGCTAGGTTTTTATGCTCGGCTAGTCTGACTGAGTGCCGCTGTTCTACTACTTTGACCTTTGTATTTGACCTGACAATCATTCCAACAGGGTATTAGATAAACTAAATTGTTTTGTTTTAAAGGCTCCACAGGATCCTTTAACTGGCAAAGATTGTTTCTAATTGAATTTGTGGGTTTGAATGCCAGCCACTTTTATTCCTGCCTTGTTAAGAATTCTGAGTAAGGTTTCCGAGGTTCCTTTCTTCTATGGAATTACTACTGATGACTTAGGTTCATTGTTGTTGGTGTTGTCTTGCGCATATTTGACATGCATGTCGTCATTAATATTATTATTATCACTATCACTACTATCATTATTTATTTTATTTTTACATTTCCTTACATATTTCCTGACTAATTTATCAGGGTAATTATTAAGTTTCAAGGCTTATTTTATGGGTATCACTTCCTGTCTTAGGTTTTTCTTGCTACTACTTAGTTTTTGTCACATTCCACTAATCCTATTTTTACTGACATAGGATGGGATGATCGGAGGTCCAAATATCTGTTTGAATGTATGGGTTTCCTGCAAACACTAGTGTATTGCAACTTTCCATCTTCTTTCCTTTTTACGCTGCAATTTAATATTGACTTTGCAATTCATAAATGAATTGAATCACCTCCACCTTTGAGTTATTGTGTTCGAAAAACCTATCTAAATCCTGTGTTCTAAGTACAGTGAATGTGTCATCTACATACATCCGCCATACTTTTGGGGTGGGGCTTAACGTTTCAGTCGCCATGTTTTCCGACCTATCCATGAATATACCTGCTACAACCGGGGATATTGGTGATCCCGTGGCAACTCCTTCAGTTTGTTTGTATATTTTCCCTTGGAATTTAAATACTGTGGGAGTCAGGCACAGCTGCACCCCCAGCATTATGTCCTCAAGTGGCGATTTTGTCCTAAGTTCGAGTTCTGAGTCAGAAATTAGTTCGTTTCTGACTGCCCGTATAGCCATATTTTTTGGTATACGTGTGTATAAACTGACAATGTCAAAACTAACCATTTTCTCTTCATTATCTAATTTTAAGTGTTGGTTTGTAGGGATTTGATTGGTTACAGGAACTTCATCATGAGCTGACATTAGTTAGAGAACCATTGGAAAACCTGGGAGTACTGGACAGCTGTTTCGTCCTAGTTTGGGACTCTTCATCAGTCTAATCTATGTTTTAGTTCATGAGAATTTGTTAATCTAGATTTCGAGTGTCTTTTAAAGGGATTTAATACCATGGCTAAATATTTAGATAATTCATAAGTAGGTGAATTTCTAAAATCAACTATAGGCCCAATAGGGCATCCTGACTTATGAACTTTGAGAACAACATACATCCCACTGGGGTTATTAGTTTTGGATATTAAATTAAACCACTTAGACTCACCTAGAAACGACTTCATTCGGCGTATAAGGTCCGCTGTGGATTTCTTAACTTTACTGATAACTGTGTCTATTGATTTATTAATTTCGTCATATGGTCGTGTTTGTATATGAGTATTTACCTTGTCCTGTGTGATACATCTAATAAACAAACGAATATGGAATTACTTACTACCACAGTGCCCAAGTTTTACTCATACACATCACCAAAAGTCTCAAGCAGCCATTGATGAAAGAAACAACAAAACTGGCATGTTGTGCTCTAAATGCGGGGAACCAAATTTGTGCGTTCTACTGTGTAGAGAACCAGAAATTCCTTGAGATATATACGCAGTCACAAAATGCATGAACAGTTATTTTTCCGATGAAATCTATGGTACTGTTTAACAATCATAGCTTATCAAAACCTCAAAATTACCTCGACAGTCCTATTAGGAAACTATACATATCAGTTAAGTTTCTTTTAGGAAACATGAGAATCAAGAGGAATATTCCCAACAAAGTCGGATTGAAACTCTGTCAGCAACAATCACGCACCGAACACTTCTTCCTGACATTTCGAGGTCAAAATCAACTTGACTCACTCAGAAATGGTCGGAGTCGTAAACACAACACATTATCAATACCATCTAGCAAGCAGCCACGAAGAGAAGCATTGAAATTAGAGATTGAAGAGGTCAGAAAAACAAATAATATGGATAAATTGAGCTTATGATATGCAAAAGCTGGAACATTATTATACAATCTAGCAGAGAAGCGGATAATAGTTAGTTAGCAGCTGAGTAAGTATCAGTATTGTGATGAGGTCATTGGGGAGCAATTTTCAAAATGATTATTCCGTTGCAAAAGGGAAACAAAAATTACACCAAAGCATTCACCTTCTAGCTTCAAATCTTATTCAGCATTTCTAAGTAAGATGTAACAGTTGTGTGAAATTTGAAAGTAAAAGCAAATTAGAATATATGTTTTGAAATATTCGAGGGGACTTGTAGCTCAGATGGATGATTTTGATATGGTCACATTCTCTGAGCTTGACAGTTTATTAACGAAGCTTTCATTTGATTGTCATCCTAGACAACTTTCTGGAAACGAAATAGTTTATGACCAGGATCTTGAACTTTGAACAGAAGTCTCAATAGAAGACTTCATGCTGGAAGTGCAGCCATATCAGACTTCTACAGTATTTAAATTCAAATGAAAAATGAACAGACAAACTGAGAGAGTTGCATGGAATTATCAGTATCCCACAGAGTAGTGTCAAATATATTCAGGGATGAATGGGGAGACTAAGAGATTCAAACGTTCAGCCTAACGTCCAAATTATAGTGGAGGTATGTAGATGACACAATCACAGCACTTAAAACGCATGATATAAATGGATTTATCGAATACACCAACTTGAAGATAGAGGCAATTCAATTCATTTATGAATTCAAAAGTCATGAAGAGGAGCTTCCCAATGTTAAATTATGACATAAAAAGGAAAGAAGATGGAAAGTTGCAATACACTAGTGTTTGCAGGAAACTCACACATTCTGACGGATATTTGGATTTCTGTTTATCATACCCCATGCTAGTAAAAATAGGATTGTTGAAACGCCTAAGTAACAGGGCAAAGAAGTAAATAGTATCAGGGAATATACAAGGCGGGAAGTGAGACATATAAGAGGAGCTTTGAAACCTAATAATTACCCTGATAAACTAATCAGGAAAGTGTAAAAATAAAATAAATAATAGTAGTATTGATATTTTTTATTTATTTATTTTTTTTACTTTTGATTTCAGCTTGATGCCACACCGTATTTTCAGTACAAGTATGACATTTTCAGCATGGATATCGGTTGCCCAAATTTTGCAGGCCGACCATAGATATCGGGTGTGCGCCGGCAGGGGATCGAACCCCGGACCATGTGCATGGTGGGCGAGAGTCCTAACCACTGTGCCACCGACGCACTAAAAATACTCCGTCCGAAGACAGAGCTGAAAAAAATGAGGTAAGACTCATTGTATTGTCCCCACGGAAATCTTTAGTAAAAGGCGAAAGATTTATCCGCAAATGAGGAGACTCCAGATTTATGATAATGACTACATGCATGTCAATCATGCGCAAGACAACACCAACAACAATGAACCTAAATCATCACTAGTAGTTCCATACAAAGAAAGGAACTCCAGAAACCTTACTCAGATTTCTTAACAAGGCAGGAATAAAAGTAGCTGGCATTCAAAACCACAAACTCAATTAGGAACAAGCTTTGTCAGTTAAAGTATCCTGTGGAGCCTTTAAAACAAAACAATTTAGTTTATCTGATACCCTGCTGGAATGATTGTCAGGTCAAATACATAGGTCAGAGTAGTAGAACAGGTGCAATCAGGCTAATTGAGCATAAAAACCTAGCAAAATGTAGATTAGTTGACAGTTTTAAAATCTAATGTCACAGGGTAGAGGAATAGATTGATAACAGAAGCTTTATTTATCAAATTAAGTGAGGAAAATACGTGTAATAGGAAAGATCCAACATCTGCCCACCCGAATATCCAGAAAATCCTACTGACCCTACGAAGAATGGGAAGGAATAAAGAAAATTAGGAGACGCAAGTTTCGAAGTTGTGTGGTTATAATTCACGATATGATTATGAACAATAAATTGTGTTTTAAGAGTCCTAGGGGAAACAATACTTTTTCACTGTGTGATGTATTTAATAAGCACATTACTATGGAGTTAATACCTCCATAGTACCCAAGTTACACACGATGGCCACGATGTGTAAACAACAAGGGAACTGTGACAGCAAACTGGCGAGGAATCTTATTCTGACAAATATGTGAAATGGACCGGAGGCAAAGTTGTTACACAGTGGGGAGTCCTTCATGGGACAGCCGAATGTGAATCAACGAATGAGGAATTAGTAGGCGACATACGGAAATTGATGTCAGTGGGAAATCAAAAGCGGTAGTCACTGATGAAGCCAGTTGCGAACAATAACAGGGAACAGTGTAGGTATCATAGACGCAATCATACGATATTCAGATTGAATACATATTCCATGAAGTGAAACATCAAAATTCCCTCCCTTATTGTTATTAATGAGGTGCGACAGTTGGTTTCTGTCAATCCACACACCCACCTAGACAGTATTCAGACAAAGATCTAAGCAAAACAAGTTCGTGTCGAATTTGAACTGGACTGATTCAAGTATAGATTGTATTCTGTGGGACGGCAAAAATAAAAAACATCCCACTTCTGTTGGGTATTCACTTCTTGTCATTCTAACCTAGACTGGTATTCATCTGTTTCTTTAATTAAGACTCAATGGGCCAAGGATGAATATGCGGACTCCTGAACAATAAATTTGTACAGTTTGCACTAAATGGTTAAAAATGGACACATTAAACATAACTTTGTTTACAGGATTTTCATCACGAGCTGACATTAGTTAGAGAACCATTAGAAATCCTGGGAGTACTGGATAGCCGTTTCGTCCTAGTTTGGGACTCTTCATCAGTACGCACCCACCTCTAGGGTTCGAACCCAGGACCTTCCGGTTACAAGGCGAGCTCATATACCATTAAGCCACTGGGACCCGATCCAACGGCCCATGAATTCTAACTTTGTTTAATCGAATATATATATATATATATATATTGATATAAGGATAAAACTTGTCCACTGTGGTACATTATGACTTCGTTATGGATGAAATTTTATTTATAAAATCACAGTGTTACAAATAGGTCAAACTAGTAGATCGGGAGTAGTGAAATTATTAGAACATAAGAATTTATGTAAGGTTATAATGATTGATCCCATGAAGATCAGCGGTTTACGAAAAAACTCAGTAATCGCACTGCATGCAGTAACACACAACCACAAAATAGGGTGGGAGAGGGTTAAAATTCTTAAGAGTAATATAGGTAGGTGGAGAGAAAGAGAGATTGATTACTGAATCCTGACTGGTTCATCGAGTCTACACCCAACACAACACATGCAATAGAAGTGACTGAACGCAAATCCCAGAGATATGCAAGATATTATTACAAGTCAATTCAGAGGACAAAAAATAACGTTAAAATGTATTCCACCAATTCACATTCTAACATTCTAACAAGTTACTTATTTCACTGAAGAAACATCTTATTTCCCATCTGATTGTATTTTATTTATAACACTAATTCTAATTCTATTTCCGAATATGATTTATATTATATTGATTTCATTCAAATATCTAATCATCAGTTTTTACCCATGTAAAAAGCTGAAGCATGAAAAGTGTGTGAGTACCTTGATATGATTATGAGTAGTATTTAATTGTGCTCGGAACGTGGTCATCAGTAAATATTACTGTATAACACTGTGTGATCTTATCAAAATAAAATTTTATCCGCAATGGATATATATATATATATCATTCACTTTCGAATGAAAATATAGTTGTGCTGTGCCTGGCTTCGTCTTCTCACTGGTTTCTACTGTCCACTTTCTTCATCAATCCTCATGTTGTATTCTTTGGGATTAACAGGATCATCTCGTCCCCGTTCAGAGACTCTTCAACCACTGGTGAACAAATTCTTCCAGTGGACACAACTCAACAGTGAGCACTATCTGTGGATTATATTGTTGATTTGTAGAATTGAACCGTAATTAATTTTTATTATTATTCCCTTGGGTTTTGACTGGAACATAGGGTCTCAACAACACAACTTCACTTTGTTATATTTTCTGGCTTCCTCTTCAGCTGGGTCCACAATTTTTCATCATATCTCATCTACTCCTCACACGATCTTCTCCATGTCACCCTCGCAGTGACGACCCACTCGTCCCTTCCCATTTGGATTCCATTCGAGCACTGGTCTGCATTGCGCGCGATGTCATTCGATGGTCCCCTCAATGTATGCCCGATCCGGTCCATCTCCATTTCCTCCCACATATTTGTTGAGCGATCGGCTCTTTTGTTGGCTTGTTCCCAAGCAGAGTTTTTTGTTACCAATTCTTTCTGACCGGCCATTTGATCTTCACTATAGAGCCAGGGAAGGCAGTTGTTGCCAAACCTTGCCTAGTTATCTAGTTTGCTAGTTTTCTAGCTGGTCCCAAAACCGAGTAAAGAGAAAGGGTTGGACGTAGGGCTAGCAACCCTACACCACCAAACCTATCAAGCTACTAGAGAAACTTTAACATACGAAAAAATTTATAACTAATTTACAGTTTGCAGATTGGTTATTCTGATCACAATATGTGATCTACTTGGTACCATGAAGGGTAATCAAGAAAGTAAGCAAATATGCATAAAACTATGTACTACTGATTGATTTGAATGAGTAGTGTTGCATACCACTCTTATCAACCAGCTGCGCTTACTAGCCAGCCAGCCAGCCATTATCGAGGTGATCTAAGTACCAGACTACCGTTCCGCTCGTTTGGGGCTAAGCTCACCAGCGGTGTAACCGGGGTTTGATTGACTCAGCTAAGAGAGCCGAATCAGTTCATCAAGCCACTCGATTTCTGGCTAGCTACCTTGTTTTCAATAGTTGGTTTGTATGGATTAGATTTGTTTTTATGAGTTTGACCACGGTTGATATCAGTTAGAGAAGCATTGAAAACCACCACGGAGTACTGGAGAGATGTTTAATCAGCCTAGTTTGGGAATCATCGGTAGTACGCACCCACCGCTAGGGTTCGAACCCATGACCTTCCCGCTGTAAGGCAAACTGGCTCGTATACCATTCAGCCTCTGGGACCCAATTCAATGGTTCGTGAATTCTAACTTCTACCAATTCGTGATTTAGCTCGAACCCTGGCAGTGGTTGCGTATTGTCGATGATTCCCTAACTAGGCTGATGAAACAGCTGTCCAGTACTCCAGTGCTGGTTTTCAATGCTTCTCTAGCTACTCTGTACTTAGATCACCTAGATCTGGCCGGTTAGCAAGCACTGCTGATCGATATGGGTGGTATGTGACTACTCGTCCCAATCGATCAGTAGTACATCGCTTTATGGACTATATTTCCGAATAAGCATTATCCTTTTATAAATCATTTATTTGTCTATCTATAATATACTGTCTCAATATTTTCCATCGACTTAGGATTCTATTCTGATATTTCGTACACTTATCGAACTAACTGTTATTTTTTTTATCCTTCATGTTCCCCAGTGGAACATAGGGCTTCAAGCCAGTGGCTTGGAGTTTCTGTAGCAGTGTTTATTTTACAGGATGGGGTTGCTAGCCTCATGCCCAACCCTTCCTCTTCACCAGCATTATTTCTGGCTTAGCGAGGTAAAGGAGTGCGTCGGCCGGGGACCGAACCCCGAACCATGTGCATGGTCGGCGAGCGTCCTAGCCGCTATGCCACTGTTTAGTCTCCTAAAAATATATACATATATATACAAAGTAGCAAAAGAAGAGCTTATACAAATGAAGTACAACAAAGATATACTATAAGCATGCCCTGACAAGGTCGGAGTTTTTGTTAGCATGGATCTTAAAGATTACAAAGATAAAATATCCCATCTACTTTCCAACAGCAGTAAATTCTCGAGACCTAGAGAGAAAAACAATACGGAATTTAGTGATTTTAGCTCGACCACTAACCAATGTCATCGGCTGGAACTCCGTTCTCACTCCCGACTGAATAGACCTTACTGGTCACGACTTCTCACTAGAACTCTGGGGAAAATCCATCCTGTAACAAGTCACTAGCAAGCATCAGATTAACTGTCAAAAGTTGATTTTTATTTTTCGAGTTTGACCGTGCATGGTGTACCCACCCAAGGCATTCGGTGATGGTTGCACTGAAATTACGAAATGTTAGAACTTAGAATTCATGGACCATGGCCATTGAATCGGTTCCCAGTGGTTGCCTGGCAGCCTGAAGGTCCTGGGTTCGAGACCCAATTCGTGGATACGTACTACCTATGAGTTTCAAACTAGTACGAAACAGATGCCCAGTATTTCGGTAGTGGTTTTCAATGTTCCTGTAACTGATATCAGTCCATGATAAAACTGGGAAGACAAATCAAATCCTTAAGAATCAACTCTTAAAAGCTATATTAATCGAAAAACAACTCATTGGGGCTTTGAAAAGAATGAAGAACAATCATCTTATTCATAAAGAACCTTACGAAAGGATTAAATCAAGAGATTGTGGTCTACCAAAGATACACTGAAGTGGCCTACCCTTTTACCCTATTTTAAGACATGTCTGTATCCCTTTACAATTCATCCCACAGCTAAGTGGTTAGCTGAAATCCTTGAACCAATCAGGAGACAATTATCTATGTATTCCCTTCGTTTTTTTATTCCTTTACATTCCCAGTGGAATATAGGTTGGCTTCAAGCTAGAGGCTTGAAGTTTTGGTAGCAGTGGTGTTTTATTTTTACGGGATGGGGTTGATAGCCTCACGCCTAGCCTTCCGTCTTTACCAGCCTTATTACTGGTCTTCGCAAGGCAAAGTAGGGCCTTTCAGGTCGGGAATCGAACCCTGAACCAGATGCGTAGTTGGTGAGCATTCTACCGCTGTGCCACGGACGAACTCACACAATTGTACACCCATTGACTGGGTATTGGTTTTCAGGAGAACCAAACACACCCACTCCTGCCTCCTGTGAGACGAAACCGGTATGCAGTATCATTCTGTGGCGCAACCACTCAACAGCACTCTCCCTCGGTGGACCAATTCCCTTCTTGACACCTTCCAACTGGTCAACTGTATGCAGGATATAAATGCTTCGAATAAACATTCCATTGAGAGAAATTATACGTTTTATATGCATATATATTGACTATAACAAGTTGAATATACGGATTCCAACCGTACTTTTGAAAGAATTGCTTTTGAGATATACGCTGAATGTAGAATTTACTTTCAAAGAAACTTTAATTCATGCGGAATTCAAATACGTCCACTTCATCCTACTGAAGCTTGCACTGAATATGCTGTCCTGGGGGTAGACTGTGCGTCGGTGGCACAGTGGTTAGGACTCTCGCCGACCATGCACATGTTCCGGGGTTCGATCACCTGCCGGCGCACACCCGATATCTATGGTCGGCCTGAATTTGGGCTACCGATATCCATGCTGAAAATTCCATACTTGTACTGCAAAATACGGCGTGAAATCAAGCTGTAAATCAAAATAAAAAAATAAATAAAAAAATAGGTTTTGGGTATTAAATTAAACCACTTAGACTCACCTAGAAACGACTTCATTCGGCGTATAAGGTCCGCTGTGGATTTCTTAACTTTATTCATAACTGTGTCTACTGATTTATTAATTTCGTCATATGGTCGTGTTTGTATATGAGTATTGACCTTGTCCTGTGTGATACATCTAATAAACAAACGAATATGGAATTACTTACTACCACAGTGCCCAAGTTTCACACATACACATCACTAACAGTCTCAAGCAGCCATTGATGTTGTGCTCTAAATGCGGGGAACCAATTTGTGCTCTCCACTGTGTGGATAACCAGAACTTCCTTGAGATATATACGCAGTCACAAAATGCATGAACAGTTATTTTTCCAATGAAATCTCTGGTACTGTTTAACAATAATAGATTATCAAAACCTCAAAATTACCTCGACAGTCCTATTAGGTGACTATACATACCAGTTAAGTTTCTTGTAAGAAACATGAGAATCAAGAGGAATGTTCCCAACAAAGTCGGATTGAAACTCTGTCAACAACAATCACGCACCGAACACTTCTTCCTGACATTTCGAGGTCAGAATCAACTTGACTCACTCAGAAATGGTCGGAGTCGTAAACACAACACATTATCAATACCATCTAGCCAGCAACCACGAAGAGAAGCATTGAAATTAGAGATTGAAGAGGTCAGAAAAACAAATTATATGGATAAAGTGAGCTTATGATATGCAAAAGCTGGAACATTATTATACAACCTAGCAGAGAAGCGGATAATAGTTAGTTAGCAGCTGAGGAAGTATCAATATTGTGATGAGGTCGTTGAGGAGCAATTTTCCAAATGATTATTCCGTTGCAAAAAGGATACAAAAATTACACTAAAGCATTCACCTTCTAGCTTCAAATCTTATTCAGCATTTCTAAGTAAGATGTAACATTTGTGTGAAATTTGAAAGTAAAAGCAAATTAGAATATATGTTTTGAAATATTCGAGGGGACTTGTAGCTCAGATGGATGATTTTGATATGGTCACATTCTCTGAGCTTGACAGTTTATTAACGAAGCTTTCATTTGATTGTCATCCTAGACAACTTTCTGGAAACGAAATAGTTTATGACCAGGATCTTGAACTTTGAACAGAAGTCTCAATAGAAGACTTCATGCTGGAAGTGCAGCCATATCAGACTTCTACAGTATTTAAATTCAAATGAAAAATGAACAGACAAACTGAGAGAGTTGCATGGAATTATCAGTATCCCACAGAGTAGTGTCAAATATATTCAGGGATGAATGGGGAGACTAAGAGATTCAAACGTTCAGCCTAACGTCCAAATTATAGTGGAGGTATGTAGATGACACAATCACAGCACTTAAAACGCATGATATAAATGGATTTATCGAATACACCAACTTGAAGATAGAGGCAATTCAATTCATTTATGAATTCGAAAGTCATGAAGAGGAGCTTCCCAATGTTAAATTATGACATAAAAAGGAAAGAAGATGGAAAGTTGCAATACACTAGGGTTTGCAGGAAACTCACACATTCTAACGGATATTTGGATTTCTGTTTATCCTACCCCATGCTAGTAAAAATAGGATTGTTGAAACGCCTAAGTAACAGGGCAAAGAAGTAAATAGTATCAGGGAATATACAAGGCGGGAAGTGAGACATATAAGAGAAGCTTTGAAACCTAATAATTACCCTGATAAACTAATCAGGAAAGTGTAAAAATAAAATAAATAATAGTAGTATTGATAGTAATAATAATAATGACTACATACATGTCAATCATGCGCAAGATAACACCAACAAGAATGAACCTAAATCATCACTAGTAATTCCATACAAGGAAGGAACTCCGGAAACCTTACGCAGAATTCTTAACAAGGCAGGAATAAAAGTGGCTGGCATTCAAACCCACAAACTCAATTAGAAACAAGCTTTGCCGGTTAAAAGATCAATCCTGTGGAGCCTTTAAAACACAACAATTTAGTTTATCTGATACCCTGCTTGAATGATTGTCAGGTCAAATACATGGGTCAGAGTAGTAGAACAGGTGCAATCAGACTAACTGAGCATAAAAACCTAGCAAAATGTTGATTAGATTAGTTGACAGTTTTAAAATCTAATATTACAGGGTGGAGGGAGAGATTGATAACAGAAGCTTTATTTATCAAATTAACTGAGGAAAATACGTGTAATAGGAAAGATCCAACATCTGCCCACCCGAATATCCAGACAATCCTACTGACCCTACGACGAATGGGAAGGAATAAAGAAAATTAGGAGACGCAAGTTTCGAAGTTGTGTGGTTATAATTCACGATATGATTATGAACAATAAATTGTGTTTTGAGAGTCCTTGAGTAAACAATACTGTTTCACCGTGTGATATATCTAATAAGCACGTTGCTATGGAATTAATACCTCCATAGTACCCAGGTTACACACGAAGACCACGATGTGTAAACAACAAGGGAACTGTGACAGCAAACTGGCGAGGAATCTTATTCTGACAAATATGTGAAATGGAACGGAGGCAAAGTTGTTACACAGTGGGGAGTCCTTCATGGGACAGCCGAATGTGAATCAACGAATGAGGAATTAGTAGGCGACATACAGAAAATGATGTCAGTGGGAAATCAAAAGCGGTAGTCACTGATGAAGTCAGTTGCGAACAATAACAGGGAACAGAGTAGGTATCATAGACGCAATCATGCGATATTCAGATTTAATATATATTCCATGAAGTCTAACATCGAAATTCCCTCCCTCACTGTTATTATTATTATTTAAAAGCTCTGTGACATTCATTAATGAGGTGAAACAGTTGGTTTCTGTCAATCCACACACTCACCTAGACAGTATTTAGACAAAGATCTAAGCAAAACAAGTTCGTGTCGAATTTGAACTGGACTGATTGAAGCATAAGATTGTATTCCGTAGAACGGCAAAAATAAACATCCCACTTCTGTTGGGTATTCACTTCTTGTCATTCTTTGTCAAGACTCAATGCGCCAAGAATGAATATGTGTGCTCCTGAACAATAAATTTGTACAGTTTGCACTAAATGGTTAAAAATGGACACATTAAACGTAACTTTGTTTACAGGATTTTCATCACGAGCTGACATTAGTTAGAGAACCATTGGAAAACCTGGGAGTACTGGATAGCCGTTTCGTCCTAGTTTGGGACTCTTCATCAGTACGCACCCACCTCTAGGGTTCGAACCCAGGACCTTCTGGTTACAAGGCGAGCTCGTATACCATTAAGCCACTGGGACCCGATCCAACGGCCCATGAATTCTAACTTTGTTTAATCGAATATATATATATATATATATATATATAGGGATAAAACTTGTCCACTGTGGTAGAGTATGACTTCGTTATGGATGAAATTTTATTTATAAAATCACAGTGTTACAAATAGGTCAAACTAGTAGATCGGGAGTAGTGAGATTATCAGAAAATAAGAATTTAGCTAAGGTTAGAATGATTGATCCCAAGAAGATAAGTAATTTAGAAAAAAACTCAGCAATCACACTGCATGCATTAACACACAACCACACAATGGGTTGGGTGGGACAGCGTCAAAATTCCAAGGAGTAATATAGGTAGGTGGAGACAGAATGAGAGAGAGACTGATTACTGAGTCCTGCCTGGTTCATCGAGTCTACACCCAACACAACATATGCAACAGAATTGACTCAACGCAAATACCAGAGATATGGAAGATATTATTACCACCAGTCAGTCAAATCAGAGGATAATAAATAATGTTGAAATGTACTCAATTCACATTATAACATCCTAACAAGTTACTTATTTCACTGAAAAAACATCTTATTTCCCATCTGATTGTATTTTATTGATAAAACTAATTCTAATTCTATTTCCGAATATAATTTATCTTATATTGATTTTATTCAAATATCTAATCATTAGTTTTTACCCATGTAAAAGCTGAAGCGTGAAAGTTGTGTGAGTACCTTGATATGATTATGAGTAGTATTTAATTGTGCTCGGAACTTGGTCACATCAGTAAATATTACTGTATAACACTTTGTGGTCTTATCAAAATAAAATTTTATCCACAGTGGATATATATATATATATATCATTCACTTTCGAATGAAAATATAGTTGTGCTGTGCCTGCGTTCGTCTTCTCACTGGTTTCTACTGTCCACTTTCTTCATCAATCCTCATGTTGTATTCGTTGGGATTAACAGGATCATCACGTCCTCGTTCAGAGACCCTTCAACCACCGGTGAACAAATTCTTCCAGTGGACACAACTCAACAGTGGACAGTATCTGTGGATTATATTATTGATTTTTATAAGTGAACTATAACTAATTTATTAATTTATATTATTCTTCCCATGGGTTCCGAGTGGAACATAGGGCTTCAGCAACACATCTCCACTTTCTTCTGTTTTCTGCCGTCCTCTTCATCTGGGTCCACAATTTCTCACAAACTCTCATCTACTCTTGATACGATCTTGTCCATGTCACCCTCTCAGTGACGACCCACTCGTCCCTTACCATTTGGATTCCACTTGAGCACTGGCCTGGCACGTGATGTCATTCGACGGATTCCTCAGTGTATACCCGACCCATCTCCATTTTCTCCTAATTATGTGTTAAACGATTGGCTCTTTGTGGGTTTTTCCCAAGTAGAGTTTTTTGTTACCAATTCTTTCTGGCCATTTGACCTTCAGTATGGAGCCAGCAGAGGCGACTGTTGATAAACCTAGCCTGGTTAACTAGTTTTCTAGCTGGTACCAAGCCCGGGTAAAGAGGCAGGGTTGGGCGTGGGGCTAGCAACCCTGCACCACCAAACCTATCAAACCGCTAGAGAAACTTAAACATGCGAAAAAATATAACTAATTTACAGTTTGCAGATTGGTTATTCCAATTACAATATGTGATCTACTTGATACCATAAATGATAATCAAGAAAGTAAGCAATTTTGCATAAAACTATGTACTACTGATTGATTTGAATGAGTAGTGTTGCATACCACTCTTATCAACCAGCTGCGCTTACTAGCCAGCCAGCCAGCCATTATCGAGGTGATCTAAATACCAGACTGCCGTTCCGCTCGTTTGGGGCTAAGCTCACCAGCGGTGTAACCGGGGTTTGGTTGACTCAGCTAAGAGAGCCGAATCAGTTCATCAACCCACCTGATTTCTGGCTAGTTACCTTATTTTCAACAGTTGGTTTGTAAGGATTGGATTTGCTTTTACGAGTTTGACCACGGACTGATATCAGTTAGAGAACCATTGAAAACCAGCACTGGAGTACTGGACAGACGTTTCATCAGCCTAGCTTAGGAATCATTGCCAGTACGCAACCACGGCTAGGGTTTGAACCCATGACCTTCCCGCTGTAAGGCAAGCTGGCGCGTATACCATTCAGCCTCTGGGACCCAATTCAATGGCCCATGAATTCTAACTTCTACTAATTCGTGATTTAGCTCGAACCCTGGCAGTGGGTGCGTACTGCCGATGATTCCCTAACTAGGCTGATGAAACAGCTGTCCAGTACTCCCTATCTGGTTTTTAATGGTTCTCTAGCTACTTTGTGCTTAGATCACCTTGATCTGGTTACTTAGGAAGCACTACTGTTCGTCCCAATCAATCAGTAGTACATCGTTTTATGGACTATATTTCCGAATAAGCATTATCCTTTTATAAATCATTTATTTGTCTATCTATAATATACTGTCTCAATATTTTTCATCGGCCTAGGATTCTATTCTGATTTTTCGTACACTTATCGAACTAACCGGTTAGTCTACTACAAATATATATATATATATATATACAAAGTAGCAAAAAGAAGAGCTTATACAAATGAAGTACAACAAAGATATACTATTGGCACACCCTGACAAGGTCGGAGTTTTTGTTAACATGGATCTTAAAGATTACAAAGATAAAATATCCCATCTACTTTCCAACAGCAGTAAATTCTCGAGACCTAGAGAGAAAAACAATACGGAATTTAGTGATTTTAGCTCGACCACTAACCAATGTCATCGGCTGGAACTCCGTTCTCACTCCCGACTGAATAGACCTTACTGGTCACGACTTCTCAAGAGAACTCCAGGAAACTCCGTCCTGTAACAAGTCACTAACGAGCATCAGACTCATTTTCAAGAGTTGATTTTTACTTTTCGAGTTTGACCGTGGATGATGTACCCACCCAAGGCATTCGGTGATGGTTGCGTTGAAATCACGAAATGGTAGAACTTAGAATTCATGGACTATGGCCATTGAATCGGTTCCCAGTGGTTGCCTGGTAGCCTGAAGGTCCTGGGTTCGAAACCCAATTCGTGGATACGTACTACCTATGAGTCTCAAACTAGGACGTAACAGATATGCAATACTTCGATAATGGTTTTCAATGTCTCTTTAACTGATATCAATCCGTGGTAAAACTCGGAAAACAAATCAAATCCTTACGAATCAGCTCTTGAAAGTGGTATTAACCGAAAAGCAACTGATTGAAGCTTTAAAAAGAACGAAGAACAATCATTTTATTCATAAAGAACCTTACGAAAGGATTAAACCAAGAGTTTGTGGTCTGCCAAAGATACACAGAAGTGGCCTAACACTTTGCCCTATTTTAAGACATGTCTGTATCCTGTTACAATCCATCTTACAGCTAAGTGGTTGGCTGAAATCCTTGAAACCATCAGGAAACAATTATCTATGTATTCCCTTCGTTTTCTCTCTTCCTTTACGTTCCCAATGGAACATAGAGGCTTGAAGTTTCGGTAGCAGTGGTGATTATTTTTACGGGATGGGGTTGATAGCCTCACGCCCAACCTTCTCTCTTTACAAGTCTTATTACTGGTCATCGCAAGGTAAAGTAGTGCCTTTCCGGCTGGGAATCGAACCCCGAACCACATGCGTAGTTGGCGAGCATTCTACTGCTGTGCCACGGACGCACTCACATAGTGGTACACTCATTGACTGGATATTAGTTTTCAGGAGAACCGAACACACCCAACCTGCCTCTTGTGAGACAAAACCGGCATGCAGTATCATTCTGCGGCGCAACCACTCGCCAGCACTCTCCCTCGGTGGACCGATTCCCTTCGTGATTCCTTCCAACTGGTCAACTGTATGCAGGATATAAATGCTTCAAATAAACATTCCAGTGACAGAAATCATACGTTTTATATGCAAATATAATGACTATAACAAGATGAATATACGGATACCCACCGTACTTTTGAAAGAATTGCTTCTGAGATGTACGCTGAATGTAGACTTTACTTTCAAAGAAACTTTAATTCATGCGGAATTCAAATACGTCCACTTCATCCTACTGAAGCTTGCACTGAATATGCTGTCCTGGGGGTAGACCATAAAAGCTTCGGAATGAAATCATCCAACTGAGAGAATGCCTTCATAGAAATCAATGTACACATACATCTGCAATTATTAGTGTTCTCTGATCCGGTTGGCTTAGTTGTGGAGCTTTCGTCGTCCTTCTGGACAACATCTTCAGCGCAAGTTTTAGCATAAACTGAACTGATTTGAATATTCCATGAGTGATAGGATCGCGTCTCCCCGTAACCATCTTTACATATGTATTGATCATTTTCTATTGACTTGGATTTTAAAATTTCTGGTCACATGTTTTACTTTTTATTAGTTGGTATATTTGGTCTATATTAACGTGTTTGTTAATTGCATATTCGTTTGAGTACCAGACTTCTAGGAATTCCCTGGCACTTTTGAGGTTTCTTCTGTCTAAGATCTCGACATTATCCCAATCAAACTGATGTCCATAATCATCTGTATGCATTAATATGAAAGAATATATATCATATCTTTTCACGGCTGACTTGTGTTCCTGGATTCTGATTTGAAGGGGATGCCCACTTTGGCCGATGTAATGCTTGTTGCAGTTCATACAATTTATTTTGTAAATGGTATTAATCTTCTCCCCTTTTTCTGTTGAATCGTTCGGTTGGTATAATATCGAATTAAGCGGCTTGACTGGCTTGTGTGCTATATCTATATCAAACGGATCAATACTCTAGCTGTTATTTCAGAGATATTTTTCATGTATGGTAGGATGAATTTTCTTGTGGTCTTTGATGGTGGTTTCTTGTTGGTGTTATGATTCAATTTTAAACACTTTCTGATGAAATTTTGTGGATAACCATTCTTTTTGAAGACCGTTTGTAGTTATTTCTCTTCCATTCTTTTCAACTCTGGAGAGCTACAGATTGTTTGAATTCTTTTAAAAAATGTCTGCACACAGTTTCTCTTGTGAGTAATTGGATTATTGCTAGTGCATAGTTGAGTATTTGATCTGTGTGCGTTGATTTTCTATACACTTGTGTTTCTGAATTTCCTGTGTTAGTTCTCCTGATTAAGACATCTAAAAATGCGATTTTGTTATCTAGTTCTTCTTCTCTTGTGAATTTGATATCTTCAAATATGTTGTTTATTAATTTATGGGTCTATTCTAAATCATTTCTCTTAATTATTACAAATGTATCATTAACGTAACGTACCCAGATTTTCGGTTTAATTATAGTTAGGGAGGGCTATTAATTCTAATCTCTGCATAACGGCTTCAGCTATTAATCCTGATATGGGCGATGATCCCATTGGTGTTCCCTTTATCTGTTCATATATTTGAGTATTGATTTGGAGAGAAGATTCAATGATTCAATCTTAGTGAAGATCATTAGAAGAAGAAATGAAATCTTTTGGGCAGTCGTTGACGTACCTGAATGTAATTGCAGAGAACGAGGTGGAATGCAGATGCACCGGTGAAATACAATGAGATGACTACTATTGGTATTATTATTATTTATTATTGTTTCCTTTAATTCCAAGAGGAACATAGGGATTCAGCTGCACGTCCCCATTGCGTTCGGTTCTCTGCTAGAGTCTTCACCTGGCTCCAAGTCTGTCCACACGCTTTCATATCCTCTTCACATGACCTCCTCCCAGTCACCCTTGTATTGACGACCAACTCGCCGCTTCCCTTTCGGGTTCCACTCGAGCAATGACTTGTCTAGTGATGTCACTTGATGGTTTCCTCAGAGTATGGCCAATCCATCTCCATTTCTTCCTACCTATTTGTTTCACAATCGGTTCCTGGTTGGTTCGCTCCCAGAGATCTCTGTTTCTGATTTTTTCTGGTCGGCCATCTGATCTTGAGTAGTATTGAGCGAAGACAACTGTTAATGAAGGTCTGTAGTTTGTTTGAGATGCTCTTTATGACGCGCAGTGCAAGTCTCTGATCCGTATAGTAGCACTGACTTCACATTGGAGTTGAAAATCCGGATCTTATTTTTGATGCTGAGTGCTGTTGACCTCCACACACAGACTTGAGAGTAGTGAAAGCTTGTTTTGCTTTCCCGATCCTTGCTTTGATATCCTCGTCAGTTCCGTTCGCCTGTGGTTGAAACGATGCTTCCCAGGTAGGTAAAAGAGGTTGTTTCTTTCAGGTTCCTCCCATTTATGATGATTGTTGTTGTTGCTGTGGCTGTTGGTGTTGGCCAGGAATCTTCATCACCTCTGTTTTCTCTATGTTCACCAAAAGTCCTATCTTCTCTGGATGCTTCTTCTGCCAACTTGTTGCTTTTCGCTTGCATATCTTCCAGTTTGTGGGAAATCAAACATATATCATCGGCGAAGTCCAGATCCTCCAAGTGTTTTGTGTGAGTCCATTTTATGCATGCTTCCTTATTCCCCGCTGTTTGTCACATTATCCAATCTACTGTAATCAGGAAAATCATTGGTGATAGTAGGCAGCCAGCTTGTCTTACTCCTGTCCCCACTTTGAAGGGTTCCGTAAGTTTCCGTTGTGGATTACTTGGCATGCAGCATTGTCGTACAGCTGTTGGATGAGATGTATAATTGTCGGTGGCACCCCGTAGTAGCGAATTAGTTGTCAAATCACCTCTCGATCGACGCTGTCGAAGGCCTTTTCAAAGTCGATGAAGTTGAGATAGAGAGGTGACTGCCATTCCAGGCTTTGTTCAATGATGATCCGTAATGTGGCGATCTGAACAATGCATGACTTGTTCCTCCTGAATCCAGCCTCTTCCGGTCGAAGGTTTTCATCCAGGGCTTGTTTGATTCTCTCCAGGATGATGCGGCTTAGTATTTTGCTTGGGATGGACAGGAGCATAATTCCGCGCCAGTTCTTGCATTGACTTAAGTCTCCTTCCTTTGGTAGTTTGAATAAGTATCCTTTCTTCCAATCCCCAGGTACTTTGCCTTCTTTCCACACCTTCTCCAGTAGTGGCGTCATCAAGTCCGCTGTTGTCTCTGGGTCCATTTTCAATGCTTCTGCTGGGATTCCATCTGGTCCTGCTGCTTTTCCAGCTTTTAGCATCTTGATTGCCTTCAGGACTTCTGATTTCGTCTGGGTGTTGGTGTTCACTGGTAGCTCTGTCTCCGTTGTTGGTATTGCTGGGCGCGTTGTCGGTGGTGGTCGATTTAGGAGTCTTTTGAAGTGTTCAGCCCAGTATTTCCTTTGCTCCACTTCTCTGGTGAGGGACTTTCCGTTGTCATCTTTCACCGGCTTGATTTGTGTCAAACTTTTGCTCGATAGGTACCTAGTTGTTTGGTAGAGTGTTGCGAGGTCTCCTTTGCCTGCAGCTTGTTCTGCTTCATTGGCCATGGCTTCATAGTACTTTCTTTTGTCTTCTCTGGCACTCTTCTTCACTCTTTTGTTCAGTGTCTTGTATTCAACTCCTGTTTCTGTTGCTCGTCGGTACACTGGATAATCTTTTGTTTCACCATCCCTCCCTCATCTATCAGTCTACAAGTGTCCGTAGTGAGCCACTGTTTGTCCTGTCTCTTCTTTCTGCCTAGAACTTCCATGCAGGTTTGACTCCAAACTGTTTTCAAGTTGTTCCAGTGCATTGGTACTTAGTTTCAAACTATATTTTGTGTGTTAAACTTGTGTTCAAAGTTGCATAGAACTTTACGGGAACTCAGTTAATTTGCGAAAACCCTGAGGGGAAATGTAAAAAATCAATCAAGTTTATTTAAACATTTAAACAAAGTGCTCATTCATCTAATGCATACATTTTATTTACAGCAGCATATTTTAAATAAATGAAGTAAGTCACACCCTTTTTAAAAAAAAAGTGTTACACGATGAACTGAGAAGAACTTCCACGTGACATGTCATGTGATTACAAATTGTACATATTTTCTTTATTGTTAATTAGCATTTTAATGCTCTCACATCTACTATTACTACTGCCCTGCCCTGCCCTGCAACTTCCTCTCTACACTTTACTACATAGAATGTGAACATGAGTGAGAGAAAAATACAAATAACCTATTTTGTAATTCTCTATTTACTCATTTTGTCAGGTGTAAAATGAAACTAATTCACAACTTTCCTAAGAGAAGCTTTGTCTCAATCAATCAATCAATTAAATCAACCGACATCAATTAACTAGTTGAATCCTCCAAAAATTCAACCAATTGCAAACGAACACGTCGTGGTAACAGGATTTCATCATGAACTGACATTGGTTAGAGAACCAGTGGAAAACCAACAAGGAGTACTGGACAGCTGTTTCGTCCTAGTGCTTGGGACTTTACAGCAGCACGCATCCACCGGGGTTCGAACCCACGACCTTCTGGTTACAATGTCAGTTCATGATGAAATCCTGTAACCAATCAACCAAATCCCTACAAACCAATACTTGAATAACAATGAGATGCTCACTGGCGACTGGCCCTATTCAGGTAGGTAATTACCTGGGGTTCCAGTGGGAAGTCGTGAACAGTAGGGTGTGAGGACAAATACTCGCCGAAGACATTGGCTAGCGGTTGCGCTAAATCGTGAACTGGCAGAAGTTAGAATTCATGGACTGGTCATTGGATCGGGTCCCAGTGGCTTAATAGTATACGAGCTCGCTAATCTTGTAGCCAGAAGGCCCTGGGTTCGAACCCCGGTGAGTTCCTTCTGCTGAAGAGTTACAAGCTGGGGCGAAACAGCTGTCCGGTACTCCCAGGTTTTCCAATGGTTCGCTAACCAATATCAGTTTATGATGAAATCCTGTAACCAATCAACCAAATCCCTACAAACCAATACTTGAACACTTCATGATAAGACTTATCTGGGCGATGGTTATAAGTAATCGTTAGAATGACTTGAGACTAGGCTTTGTGCTCAATGGAACTTGTTAGCATGGTGTACACCTCTATTCTCAAATGGACTGATGTTGTCCTTTTGGAGACTCGAACCTGAATAGCCGAATGGTAACGTCTTTAACTGAAATAGTGGGTGATGTAGACTCATATCTTTGAGGAGGTGTCAGGTAATTCGACTGTTTGGAAAATCCCTCCTCAACGATCTAATCACAATATTTTTATACTTACTCAAACTTGCATATCATATGTTCAATTGATCCGTATTGTTTGTCTTTCTCACTGTCTGATCTCCAATTTTAATGCTTGTCTTTCGTGGTTGTGTGATGAGCGATACTGATGTTCTGTTGTTTTACGACTCCGATTTCGTTTGAGCGAATGAAGGTAATTCTGACCTCAAACTGTCTGTGGGAACGGTTTGGTTTGTGAATCATTCTAATGGAGTTTTCACTCCACCTTGTCGAGGAATATTCTGCTTCATTCTCAGGTACTTCTTACAGTGTTGAATTTTGGCGAACTAATTTTGTTCTACAGTACTTGTCTTGTACTTAGAAACTTATCTGGTGTGTATAGCTGCCTAACGGGAGTGTTGAGGTAACTTTGAATTGCTGGTGTTATTATTGATTAGTAGGTCAACACAAACAATAATTTGTTTCTCGTCTTTGGAACTTTCTTTTTGTCTGTTCGTGTCTCAAGGAAATGTTGGTCAGCTATACAGTAAAACGCAGAGTTCAGGTTCCTGCTTTCAGACCACAGTGAGTAACTTTTGGTCTTAACAGCTGTCAAGGAACTCTTAGCCCTAAGTTCCTATTGTAACGAAGACGCTTTGAACCGATAATGACTATGTATTTTCTCGACTTTAACTCCAAAACACCAGTATTCTTTGAACGAAGTTATATTGTTTGGCAATTAAAGCAAAGTCTACAAACAAATGTTTAGTACAAATGAAGTTATAAAGTACTTTTATTCGTGTCCTTCTGCCGTCTTTAAACTTGTACGCGATCGGACAATTCGCGCCTTTGAGTTACCCACCAATGGTGACCAAGGTCAGTGAACCAACGTTCAATGTTCATATTCCTTGACAACAGCTATAGAGGCGTCTTGTTGGTGAAACCTAGATACAGAGCTTCCTACCATTTGCCTCCAACCATCTAAAAGCAATTCAGAGTACATCGCCCTAATGTGTCAGTCTGTTTAGCTTGACGACTACATTGCAAACTTGATGAACAGAATTCAGTCTTCAACAAGATTCAAGAACTAGACCTATGGCATTACTTACACTATAATGACCGATTAAAATGCGTAGATAGTGATAACATTTGAAGTGAAGGACTCGAACTTGAAGAATGACTTGGGGTCTTATATTCAATCTTATATTAAATTATGGGTTAGAATTGCTGAAGTGTATCAATTTGGAATAAAACAGCCAATTAGTAATCGTTGTTCTTGACTTATTGTCTCTCTAGTGAGGTTTCTTCTCGAAGTTCATTTTTAAATGGCTTTAAGTATGAATGAATATCTGCAATTCATAATGTGAACATAACTCTGGTGTTCTAATTTTAAAATCAACAAAGGACACTGTCAGGTAGCAGTTCAGTCGACAGCCTACTGGGCAACAAATACGCAGAAGGAAATAGGACTGAGCATACGCTGAGTAGTTATCACACAGGAAGCTATGGGTTGGGTGTCCAAAGAGGGCATGCAGAAGATCATCTTAAGAAGAAATTAAACCTTTGAGGCAGTCGTTGACCTACCTGAATGTGATTACAGAGAACGAAGTGACATGCAGATGCGCCGGTGAAACACAACTTGCTCTTTGGTGCAATCAAAAATCGATAGATATCCTTCTCATGTTAACTCCAACTGTATATACAAATTTACATGTATCTGTCGGAGCAGTTACATTGGAAGAACAAAAAGAAGGGCATATCTACGATTTTCTGAATATGTACCAAAAAGCTTATGTCTAAAGGTAACAAATGCTTTATACAGTGCCATCGCCAAGCATCCCCTTGACACGGGTGATAAGGTGGACGTCGAAACGTCGTTCAAAATTACCAATAGACAAAAGAGGTCAATTCTCCTCAAGTTTGCTGAAACCTGATTTATGCGTCTAGAAAGAAGCGGTTATCAGTCTTTCTTTGCCAACCTGGTAACTGGATATTTTCATCTCTCTTTCATCTGAATTCGTAATGCTGAAAAGTTTCCATTGTGTATGATCATTATTGTTCGGAATAGTGTTTAATATTACATACATATATAACTGTATGCATATACAGATCAATCGATTTTTGTTTAAAATGAGCTCTGTGCAAGTATGTTAAAATTGTTTTTGTAGATATATTTAATAATGTCTTTGGCCTGTAAGCAGCTGATGAGAAGGCAACGAAATAAGCAATGATGGTACCGCTTTATTCTGCAAAAACTGTAGTTCTTGCATTGTTCGAAATACAATGAGATGAATACTATTAGTACTAATTTTCAAATCATATTTAGTAGGAAAACTTAAGTACTAAGTCGCTTAGAACTTTACGAGAACTCAGTTAACTTATGCAAACCCTTAGAGGAAATGTAACAAAGTAACTCAGTAATATGATATATGGAAAATAATGAAAAAAGATATTTTCCACTGACCTGCAACCAAGTTCTGGTAACTAATTTTCCTACTCTTATTGGAAATTACAGAAATGCCAAAATAGAGCTTTTTGACCAGTATTCAATGTATTTAAGTGGACTGCAATGAAGGATATAGAAGGAAAGACGTTCAGCGAAGAGTTTCTCTTTTCACCGACATCATTCTCAATCTGTACAATCGCATATGAATATAGTAAAATTTTCTTAGCAACCAAGGAACATTTCCGAAGATTTGTCATGATAATTGTGTATTTTAAATAACAAATTACGTAGTGTCGATTTGCAGGGATTTGACTGGTTTCAGGATTTAATCATGAACTGCTTGCTGTTGGTTAGAGGACCATTGGAAAACCATTGGATCGGGTCCCAGTGGCTTAATGGTCTACGAGGTAGCTCGCCTTGTAACCAGAAGGTCCTGGATTCGAACCTCAGTAGGTGTGTACTACTGAAGAGTCCAAAACTAGACTGACGAAACAATTGTCCAGTACTCCGAGGTTGTCCAATGGTCCTCTAACCGATGTCAGTTCACAATGAAATCGTAGAATTACGTGATGTAGAAAGCGTTACTCGGGCGGAAACTAAAATAAAATTAAATCAGTAAATTATTATTATTTCATTCTTTCACGTTCCCCAGTGGGACATAGGGCTTCAAGCTAGAGGCTTGAAGTTTCTGTAGCAGTGTTTATTTTACAGGATGGGATTGCTAGCCCCATGCCCAACCTTTCCTCTTCACCAGCTTTTAGTTCTGGCTTAGAGAGGTAAGGGAGTGCCTCGGCTGGGGATCGAACCCCGAACCATGTGCATGGTGGGCGAGCGTCCTAACCGCTATGTCAACGACGCACAAATCAGTAAATAGAGTGACGTAATATAATTGGCGGGTTTGAGTAAAATTCAACTGAAACAGAACGACAGTTAAGTCAACAACAGTGGTAATAAGGGGTAGAGATTTAATGGGGAAAATAAATAATGCAATTAAGAAACAAAAATCAAAAATTTCGTATCCCGTGGTAAAATAGATCGATCAGGTTCATTGTAGAACTAGTGACTGAACAAACTTTTTCTGTATGCAGAGTTCGGGATTTAGCATTTGAATTACCATTGCTTCTGCGGTTTGAAGAAGTTTGATTTAGCAAGATTCCCATGTATTCTGTAGATGACTAAGAAGCCGTTTTGTGGGTTAGTTCGGTGTCCAAATTCTATCAGGTGTTCGATGATAGAGCTATGTGGAGAGGATCATTTTTCTGCTTTATAAAACCATGAGGATGTGTTCGATTATACGTCTGAACAGCAAATGCTAGCTATGGCCAACATACCTAGGTCCATATGATCAGTGGCTAACCCGAACTCTCATCACAAAATCCACGAAACTTAAGTCAATAAAAACACACACACTCTCTACTCCTAAAAGACTTCTGTATCTCAGTTTACAGTCCACTGAAGACTCATCTGCAGAAATACTGAGAAACCACCTGTCCCTCTCATTGAAGGAAAACTTCCTTGCAGCTCAACTTCAACATACTCTCTCTATGAAACCAGTGACTTGCATGAACGCGAGGGATAAGCTGCTACTACTACTGGCCTCATCAGTGTGCATATATCACTTCAACTGTTCGTCAGGAGCTAGGTATGTTGGTCAGCATCCACTGATTTGTTTGTCTAAAGTTAGATAGTCCAGCACTATGCCTATTTCTCTGTCAATCGTGATGTTTGGGTTGTTTAAGTATTGTATGATTCCGTTTTAGTCAATTAACTGTTACATTTTAGTCTATTTTGCTAAATGTCCTCGGTAAGCATCACTTCTGCTTCGCAGTCAGAATTTTGCCTTTTATTTATTACCTCACTCGTAGGTTATGGTTTTTGTCGTGTTTCGAAGTTTCCGGTGCGATTGGATTGAGTTTCTAGGGTAGATTCTCTAGACAAACGCTCAACCTTCCCTCCTAACCGTGAGCTTAGGACTGGCTAGAAAGCAAGTGAACCATTCAACTAAGGGAGATTCAAAGCTATCCAGTAGACGTATGACATGTGCGTCGGTGGAACAGCGGTTAGGACTCTTGCCAGCTATGTACATGTTCCGGGATTCGATCACCGGCCAACGCACACCTGATATCAATGGTCAGCTTGCAAAATTCTGCCTACCGATATCAAATGCTGAGAATTCCATACTTGTACCAAAAATACTGTGTGGAATCGAGCTATAATAAAAGTAAATAAATAAATAAATTTGTCCACAACGAAGAATCCAGCTAAGCCTTTGAGATAAAGATAACCGTGAGACAAGGGCGACTCTCACACACGATGATATTCGCAATAGGCAGCACACTACACTTGGGGAGCGAGAAGGCAGGAATACATAAGAATGATATCTCCTGGTTATTTAACGTGAAATTAACCAAACTAGTGGAAATCAATGATGATTACAGGATGAAATTGCCTGGAGTTCTGGTGCTGAGTCATAACCATCAAGGTTAATCAAGTCAGGTACGAAGACAAATACTCACTGAAGAAATTAGCTGGCGGTTGTGTTATATATATCCTAAATTAGCAGAAATTAGAATTCATTAGCCGTTGAATTCCGTCACAGTAGCTGAATGGTCAATAGAATCGTCTAGCAACCAATTAGCTCCCAGGTTCGATTCCCGGTGGGGTTATTGGTACATAGGGGTGAAGAGTCCTCAACTAGGAAGAAACAGTTGTCTAGTACTCCCTGATTGTTTCTCGCTTGAAAATCCTTAGAAATCAAGAATTTCACATCTTATAAGAAATATTTCTCTCCTAGTGAAAATCGTGTGAAGAACTGATGAGAATTGTACAGCACTAATACATCTATTTTCAGAAGCATTCAGTAATTTCAACGCACATTCTATCATGTCAAAGTGGATTTTTCGCCCGGGGAATTTTTCACAACACTTATTTATGTGGGCTGAGTGATGCATGATTGAAGATGCAGTGAAAATCTGAGCGATAGCCCCCGAAGTAACCAGTCTTGCCGGCTACCAGTTGAGTTATAAGACGTATAAGCCAACATAATGTATTGCGATCCAAGGAAGCGAACGCACCAGTGACCTAATAGCGAGCAGTAATATCGCGGTAGTAAAACCAAGTTAAATAAAAAAACCGCCATATTCGCAAACAGATGTTATGGATCCTTATTTATTTTACCCTTCTTTCTTCCAAATTGACCGGTCTCTTAGAGGACGTTCGTACGTCCCTTCCTCTTAATTCGCTATTCTTCAACTTTTCTGATGTAACTGCTTGCCAAGTCATCAGTTCAACACAGTTTCATTTCTCCTTTTTTCTTCAAGTGGTCATGTTGTACAATTTAACGATTTGATGTGATGATGCACTTTTGGACAAGACTCTGAATTCATTCATGTTTGTGTATGGGTCTAATAATACAAGTCGTGACTTGTTGAAACCATAAAAACATCCAGTCACACCACAACGGACACACTTACAAAAAACCTTCATGCCAAACAAAGCACGTGATGACATAGTTATTGAGTCAGTTTCTTCACGTGGTTGTGACATTTTTATGCACATTTATGGTAATAAAAATAATGACAATAATAAATGGGTGACTATGTTTGGATTTTCTGATACATTGACTCCATGACTGATGAGTTATTCACCTGTGAGACTATTTAGTTTGTCAGTGAGGTCATACAACACATACACACACTGGAAAACAACTCACTTCTAGTTATGATTTAAGCAGATTTGAGACCGACATGTGTATGGTTGATCCCTTCAAATGACTGTTTGTATGAAACATGCAGTTGGCGTATTCAACTTAATTAGAATAAGCGTGTTCGAAACGCACTCACACACATATACTCACAAAATTGAAAACTTACAGGGGAAAACGAACCAGTTGTCAGAAGAGGCTGTCAGCAATGACAGGACATCAAGTGAACATAGCGAAAACGGAGGTGATTATGTCGCCTAGCAATCACCACCGACAACAACCACAAAAGTAAGCACCAATCACTATCAACGTAAGAAATTGTAAGTAGGGTTACACTCTTCACTTATGTGGGTAGGCAGCATTGTTTCATCTACAGTCTAACGGAACGTATCGGGATGTCAAAACGTGAGTCGGCAAGTCAAGATCGCTGTGCACCACTCTGAAATCAGTTTGGAGATCTCCTGCATTTGACACAAAGAAAGAAACTCTGATTTTTAACCCCAGTGTTAAGTGATTCCATATGGGTATACGTCACGAGAAGCGTTCACAACATGTCGCTTCAGAATTTTATCAATATCTGCCTTCGCTGTCACCATATTGATGATCTGATGTCTGGTCAAAAACGACTAACAACTAAAAACTATGAGAACAAACCAATCAAGACCCCGATGTTCAAAAAATGTGTAGAAGAAAGTGGAGATAAACCGGACACAATGATGAGGAGACTATGGGATGACACCACACACCAAGCCATAGCTCGAGTGGCCCCCAATGGGAAATGGAGAGTTGAGTGGAAGTCTGAAGGTAACATGGAGGAGATCATCTGAGGATGAGATGAGAGTTTATGAAAAATCGTGAGGACAGCTCAACAGAATTGCAGAGAACAGGGTGAAATTGAGATGTGCTACTGTCCTACTGTTTACACTCCGATCGACTTACACGTTAAGTTTAGCCTACAGGCAGTTACAAAATGACTTGTATTTGATAGCTTCGCACGATGGTATAACAGCATATGAACGACTATTCTATATGTTATCATCCCCTTCATATCCTTCTGAAGGAATACAGCTTAAAATCACTTGAAAGCACTAAAAATACAAAATAGGACAATTAAAAAATTCGAATATAATCACTGCCTAACCACGCCACTGCTGTCAATAGCCTAGTGATAAATTCAGATAAATAACAATAAAGCGTCGCGACATCAAGAATTCGTTTATTATAATTCACACAGGGCAATTGTGTCCACGTTCACTTTGGGTAAACAGGTGGTACGTATTCCTTGAGACCTCTGAACCTCTTCATCAGAAATCTTAGTATTTTTGAGTAACGCTTCTTTCCTGTCCAAAGAAAAAATTATGACAACAGTCTCCAGCTCGAGGATAGAAAACGAAATGGCTTAAAATACTGTCCACCTTATTTATTTTGTAGGCTTTATCAGCCCTCAGTCACTGGTTATCGAAAAGTTATCCGTGTTGATACGAAAAACTCCTTTGGTATTTTTCAAACGGCGTCATTTTGGGCACAGAATTGATATCTGATTACCTATCAATATGTGAAACAGTAGAAGATAAGAAAACTGGTTACGGATCTTTTTTTTAAGCAAAAACACATCACATTTGTACATTTTATTTCACAATAAAGTTGGGCTAGGTCAGTGCAGAACAAACTGTTCTGATTGGTTGACCGTTGGCTCAAGGTTAAACAAGTTGTTCAGTAAGATTATTAGATATCCACAACGTAACTATATTCGGATTTGAGGAATAAACACTCTTACTTCTGGAGCTACTAACTTAAAATGTTAATTTCAATTTTGGCCTCTTCTTATCAATCTCTACGACACCATACTGGCATATGTTATATGCAACACTTCACTTCATCATTATTTACGGTAGTTTACAGTTTACAATTTATTTAGGATAGTAGGCTATATGCCTGTGTTAATCCTTTCGATTTGTAGCACACAGGAGGTTCAATCTCGCCTTGAATGAATCAACGGATGGCGCTGATACGACGTGTTCTGGTAGGGAGTTCCAATGATTCACAATTCGGTGTGAAAGACGGATCTCCAGACGCAGACGACTCGACCGTGGTTTTTGAACCTTGAGGTGATATCCTCGGAATTGGTTGGTGCTAGAAGGAAGAAATAAATTAGATAAATTTGCTCCAAAATCATTTCTTAGGATACGGTATGCTAGTATCAGGTCACCCCTAAGTCGTCTGTATGACAGTGGAAATAAACCCAGTCGACTTAACCTCTCCTCATATGAGAGGGTTGAGAAACCCTTTATTAGCTTAGTTCCTACTCTTTGCACCCTTTCTAATAAGTCTATTTCGTATTTGAAACACAGGCTCGCTGCCTGGATCCCATATTCCAAATGAGGTCTGATATAAGTCGGATATAATATACGAAATATATCAGCGTCACAGTTCGCAAAAGCCTTGCGTATGGCCCATAATATTCGAAAACCCTTAGTGGCTGCAGTTCTACAGTTTGTTCCCGTTTTCAAGTCATGCTGCACAACCACTCCCAAGTCCTTGTACTCAGTGACCACTGGGAGAGTAATGCCATTCATTGAGTAATTGTGCACGTGACTATGAGATACATGCAAAACTACACTCTTGCTTAAGTTAATCTCCAAGGCGCAGTGCTTACACCAATCACTTAACAAGTTTAAATCTTCCTGCAAAGCAAGTTGATCACTGTCATCGTGTAAAGCCCTCCATATCTTGATGTCATCAGCAAACAGTAAGCAGGATGACTTAACTACCGATGGAATCTCATTAGCATAAATCAGGAAAAGAAGTGGGACTAGAATTGTACCCTGAGGAACGCCGCTCTTAACCGATTCCCATGTTCATAAAATCCCGTTAACTTGTACTCTTTGTCTTCTGTCCTTTAGAAAGTCTTGAATCCAGTCGGCAACCGCTTTATTGATTCGCAGACTACCTAACTTTACTAGAAGACCTGAATGAGAAACCCTGTCAAACGCCTTGCTAAGGTCGATGAATATGGTATCCACCGGTATATTAGCATCAGCTGAGCTTGCCCAACTTTCTCTGGCCAAAAGAAGGTTGGTTAAGCAAGAATGACCTTCTCTAAAACAGCGAAAAGTTTGTTCCCTTCAATGAACTGAATGATAGCATCATGAATTATTCTTTCTAGTAGTTTAACAACAATACTGGTCAAACTGAACTAAGTTTCTAGATCCGGTTTTGAAGACCGGACTAATGATGGCATCTTTCTAGTCTCTTGGACATTTAGACTCGTCCAGAGACATATTGAAGATTACCGACAATGTCTCGGCTATGTTTTCAGCCAATACTGTTAATATACGTGGGTGGAGTTCATCAGGGCCACTGGACTTACCAGGATTGAGCCTTAGAAGCCACTTTAGGACAGTATCCTTTCCAATGTATAAGGGTGCCATTTTCAAGTTACTTCCTAAAAAAGTTACAAAGCTGGTATCAATATTATCAGAGGATACTTGACTAAAGTGCTTGGACAAAGTCTCAGCCTTAGTAAATTTATCCTTAGATGCGGTTATTGGAAGTGAGAGATATTATGAGGTTAACCGTCTGTAAATACCAATGTCTAGATTCTGTGTCTTTTGTTAGATGGCATCATATGTTCAAAAATAGTGAGGCTATGTGTAGAGAGTTTCGTGAGGAGGGAAAGCCAATCGATGAAATTGCGAAACCCGATTGTTTGAGATGCATAAAGTTTTGGGCAGCTGAGGAAACAGTTAGAGGTGGCCGTACCGAAACATGAAATCATTGGTTGATTAATGGTTTGATTTATCTTGAGGACACAGACTGCGTGAATACTGTCTTCGGAGCCTTAATAATCAATGACTGAATACTTGCTGTCTGATGATCCTAGATCCTGAAAATTGTCATTGAACTTCATTTATTTAGTCTCTTCTTCATACCCATTTTTGTGTGTTGTAGAATCATGACTTCTCTCTCCCTTTATTTTGTGTACCTTTTCAGAGTGTGGCGAATTGAACCGATGCAATTCTGGTGTCTTTTCAAACATAAACTACAAGCAAAAGACTCTAAGAGTAATTCCCCAGAGCAAACTTCCACTTCGATTCAACCATATAGACGGTGTCTCAACTCTTGAAACAAATGACAGTAGAGCAGCTGGCTACACTAAGTATTTTAAACTCTACAGTTGCAGTGAGAGCTGGCTGCTAGCCAAAGTTGATAGACAGTAATTGACGTCAATGTTTATGTCCCCAATATTGGTGGTGAGAAAATGAGAACAAAGGCTTTGTGTCGGCGGATACAGTTAGCATATGGATGATCTGACACAGCCACAAAGAGATGCAAGGTTAACTTTCTGTGAGAAACAACCAATCAAAAGACTGTATTTTCTACAAATAATAATCTACAACAATGTACATTAAAATCTATAAATATGTGTTGATTTTCATTAATAAATGATCTGTTGCCTGGCCCTTGTCTTCTGTTGTCACACTGTAACCTGGTAAACTTTGAAATCTGTAATAATAATAACACCAGTAATAAGGTGCTGTCTTACAAACAATAATACATATACAGATTGGAATTTTCAGCGTTTGTACGTATATGCAACCATTTAGCTCCTTTTTTAAGCATATAAGTACTTATCTGATTACGCAAGACCCATGTTCACTATGGTATGGCTGAGCTTTCAAATTCTACTGTAGTAGCATAAATTCATAAGCAGTTAATTCTCGTTTTGCCCAAAGAGATGCGAATAGAAATTTGAGAATAAAGAGGATGTTCAGTATCAGACAAGATCACAATAGTTAACTGCTTACAAGAATTAGTATGCCTATAGCCAACAGTATCAGTTAGTTGAGTCAGAGTCACACCGATAAACCTACCAACAGCCATCAGTGTTCTGCGTAGCATTATAACTTGGTCTTTTATTGAGAGATGCAGGGAAGAATGGGAGGCGACAATAAAGAGGAATGGACAGAATTCTCGGACTTACAAACTGTAAGAGAAGAGGTTTAGTAATGCCATAAAGTTATAACTTCTTTAGCCAACTTAAATATTCCCATAATTTATTCAGAATAAAAATGGTTAGAGTGAACAACTGTTTCTAGTGGATTCTTCTTCAGGCTCTACAATTATGAATCTATTAATTTAAGCACACAATAGCCAGTAAAGGCAAATTAGAGTCATACCAGAAAGTGTATTGTGGAACAAGTATAACATGGGATGGAACAATAGTCAATTAGCTTTTAATATGCTTCGTCAATGAGAAGATGAGATGTAATAATTCAATGATTTATATGTATATATATATATGCGTCGGTGGCACAGCGTTCAGGATTCTCTCCGGATATGCCAATGGTTCGGGGTTCAATCACCGGCCGACGCACACATGATATCAATTGGTCGACCTGCGAAATTTGGGCTACCGACATTACATGCTAAAAATTCCATACTTGCACCAAAAGTATGGTGTGGAATCAAGCTATAATCGGAAATTTTAAAAAAAATTTGCAAAAATTTATAGTCAACAAAAATACAGGTTTCGAGAGTGAGTGTTATAAGTGGGGTATGAGACCAAATGAATACTACAGAAAATGAACCAACGAACGGGGTGAACTAGACACAAGTTCAATGTTGAAAATAACAACAATAATAATAATAATTGTGAAATAATAACGATGAAAACCTATTTGCCCAGACAAACGACCTAATTCCTTCGTCTAAGCATGAGGTGGAAAGATTTAAAAGTACCCTTATCGATTCCTGCCACCAGTTTAAGAACAAAAACGTCCTGTCAACAGCCTACTTACAAAGAAGCACCGAAGGGCACTACGTAACCTCAAGAAGAACAAAAATCTGATAATTACTAGACCTGATAAAGGATCTGGTACAGTTATCATGAATAAAAAAGGATTATATAGACAAAATGAATCTCATTCTGAGTGACCAAATGAAGTTTCAAAAACTAAGTAGTGGTAATGACACAACTGAGGCAACTGAACGCCAAATGGCTAAGATACTAAAATCACTAGTTGGAAGTAACTTGATTGTACAGCAGCTACGCCAACTATTCAAAAATAAATACATTGATGAAAACACATATAGAAATATCAAGCCGATTGGGTCACAAATCCCAAAACTATACGGGCGTGTTAAAATACACAAACCAGGAGCGCCTTTAAGACCCATACTCTCGATGATAAACTCACCATACCACAAATTAGCACACTGGTTGTGTGAACTGTTGCAGCCCCTGCGGAAACGCTTCGGGAAGTATATAGTTTCCGATTCATTCCAGTTTGTCAAGCAAATCAAAGAATTCAATGTATCTGATAAACATTTAGTCTCTTTCGATGTTACCTCGCTCTTCACAAATGTGCCAGTTATTGAGACTATAGACTTCATGTGTAAAGAAGCTGAAGACATACCCATTCCAACGTCGGAATTGAGGAAATTTCTACTTTTATGTACTAAAAATGTCCAATTCCAATTCGACGGGCGTTTATTCCGTCAAGTTGATGGTGTCGCAATGGGAAGCCCTTTGGGAGCACTTTTCGCTGACTTATTCTTGTCACGCCTAGAAACCGGTACCTTGCAACAACATATACAAGAAACGGATCTATACCTAAGATATGTTGATGACATCTTTATTGCCTGTGGAAGCAGATCAAAAGCCGAAGACATGCTGATAAAATTCAACTCATGCCATCCAAATCTCGATTTCACAATAGAACACGAGGAAAATGATACTGTCAAATTCCTAGACGTTTTTCTGGTAAAAACGAATGATGGCACAATCGAAAGATCTATATTTAGAAAGTCTTCATGGACAGGACAGTACATGCATTTCAAGAGTTTTGTTCCAATCCAGTATAAAAAGAACTTAGTCACAACACTGTTCAATAGAGCACGAAAAATTTGTTCTGACAGTACTGTTGAGTATGAAATAAAATCCCTGAAGGATATCTTATCTAAGAATGGATATCCTGAGAAGTTCATTAATAAATACTCTAAAGAAAACACCCCCTGCAAAACAATCCAAACAGTTCCGAAGAAACCTGTCTATATCAGTTTGCCGTTCAAAGGAGATGATGTACAGGAAGTAGTCAGACGAAGACTCGACAAAGCCATCAAGAGAATTTATTATGCTGCAAAACTTGTTTTCCTTAACACCACTAAGCGAATGCTTCAACAATCTGGGGAAGACCAGTCGCCAATCCTCGACACTTCAAACTGCGTATATCAATTTGAGTGTGTTTTTGGAAGCAAATACATAGGTCGTACGGAAAGGAGATTGTCTACTCGCATGATGGAGCATTTGCCAAAATGGTTGAAAACAGCTGAGTGCAAAGTGCCGAAATCCTCAATAACAAAGCGTCTTGTGGATTACGGGCATGATATCGACGCAGTCAAGTCATTCACCATTGTCACCAGACAAAGAAACAAGAAGATGCTTCCAATTGCAGAGGCTTGTGCAATTCGAGTTTACAAACCAGGTCTCTGTGTACAAAATGAGATGGTCGTGACTCTGAATCTACCATGGTAATATGTTTTACTTATAATTCTACCTCTTATTATTATTATTATTATTATTATTATTATTATTATTCTCATTATTATTATTCTTGATTCATTTAAAACTATCCTTTATCAGTAGCATTATCTTAACTCACTTCAACACTATTATTATTATTGTTATTATTATAACTATTACTATTGACATCCCTCTGGTTGCAATTCTTGTTAAATTCTCTAATGTCTAATTGTTTATCTGAGTGATGTAATTGAAGCGTAATGCAATTTATCTTAATTTTGATCTCCCATACTCTCTTTCCCCTTATCTAATTGAACATGACCTGGAAAAACATTCGCACGTGTCTTTCTGCATGACTAATTCAATGTAGTTTGTTTACTTATCAGTCCTATATCTCCCAATGTAATTTCAAAAGTATATATCCGTGTATGTAGAGTATTCAGCTGACGAGTTCTACCGAAATTTGATGAATTCTTTAAATCCTGCTTTATTAACCTTTATTGCTTGTTTTAAATTCGTATCGGGAAATAAATGTTTCTGATTCCTTAGTGATTTTTTCCTTCACGTATCACAGTGGAACACAGGGCTTCAAGCTAGTGGCTTGAAGTTTCTGTAGCAGTGTTTATTTTACAGGATGGGGTTGCTAGCCTCATGCCCAACCTTTCCTCTTCACCTGCATTATTTCTGGCTTAGCGAGGTAAGGGAGTACGTCGGCCGGGGATCGAACCCCGGACCATGTGCATGGTCGGCGAGCGTTCCAACCGCTATACCACCGAAGCACATGATTCCTTAGTGTAGATTTGACGAATTGGAACCCTCGGGTACGCACACACCAATACTTTGTGGTTTGCCGGAAGCCCACAAGCCTGGAGTACCACTACGTCCCATCCTAGGTATGTGTCAATCTCTCTATTATTCTACAGCGAAGGGGTTCGTAAAAGCACTGGAAATTTTTTCTTCATGATCTAGTAAAATTCAGTGTAGAGACTTTGTAGAGACTATCAATCGACAGAACGAAAGATAAATATAGGAATCCCATCGGAAAAAGTCAGGGAATTGCCACTGAAATGCACTATGAAAGTTCAGTTTATGTTCAACAATGATTTTTATAGACAAGTTGATGATGTTGCCATGGGCTCATCCCTGTGCCCAGTACTAATCACTTTTTAACGCAAAGTGATGCTCAGAAAATTACAATATAGCGAAAATATTCACTCAGACATCTATAAAACATAAAATAATTGTGCAAAGAATATCCTTTTCGATAATTTCCTCTTCTGGCTCTACAATTATACATACATGTTTACTACATCCGAAAAATTATACGCAAAACGACTTGGGTTCGGAGGAAATCTTGTTTCAGTTGCCTTGTTCTTCAAACTCTGTAACAGCTTCATGAGTTTCTTTTCTTTCCTATTATTCACAATTACATATACATAATCTAAAAATAGTTTCTTTAAGTTTTCTGGTAATTCGTCGACAGCATAGAACCTTCCCATTACGTTCTTCGATAACTCAGTAATCCACGTTTGAACTGAGTCAATCTGATTACGTGCTCTTTTTTCCCATTTTTACATAAAATTATTACTAACCATGCCTGTGGGCAAGATAATACGTTTAGCGTATTGGAATTTCCTGGATGGAAAAATCACTGGTAGGATATAATCACAAAATTCTACTTATTTGTGTCAATTAACGATTCAACCTGGAATCAATTGAAACCCTTGGAAACCAACACTGGAAGCCAACAATTTCAAGCTTTTTTTTATTAAAATATTTCTGTTCCAGTGGAAATCATGTGAAGAATTGTGTGGATCAGTAAGACAGCTACTTTTGAGATCCTCTGTTGATTTCAGCATACAGTGTATCATGCTGGAGTGAATCACTGATAATGGGAATTTTCAAAAAACTTTATTTATTCATTTTTTTATTTATTTGATTGGTTGGAGGATTTCACCATGAGCTGACATAATAATAATAGCTTTATTCCAAACAGTATTTGTGGTATAGGTATGGAATTTTCAGTGTGCATTACAATATTGCATCTAATTACCTTATAAATTTTATAAGATTTTGAAATCAAAAAGCAACAACCAAAAAAATGAACAGCGTTGCGTTTACATTTTTAAACAATGCATCACAAGATATGAAATATAAAATAAGTGTGTTATAGAAGATGTGAACAACAATATAATAGTAACGAAGAAAGGAAAACAAAAACTAATGGGACTAATTGTTAGAGTGCCGCAGTAAGTTGATCGTGTCATACCTAACAGATTTCTCATCACATAACAGCTGTGCCAGATAAGCTATTGTGGAGCTTTTGTACATGGTAGTCCTAGCATATAGCCTCCTATAGTTGCTTCTAGTTCTACCAGATGAAATGCAAGGAGAGAGGTGCATACAGAGAGAGGATGCTCTGGGTCTGACAATATAGTATTCGCTAGTTTCTTACATGAAACTATATGTCTATCCACAACAGTGTTAACCAGTCGGTTTAAGGAAATCCCACTTCCCCTACTAACAGCTTTTAGTGCCCTACGCAGCAAAGCAAAGTCTTTCTTAAGTAGTCCAGGAAAGATTAATGGGGAGCAGTAAAGAGGGATGGGTAGAATACAAGAATTGACAAAGTGAGAAAGCAAAGACTACTTTATACCAGACTGCCGTAACTTCCTAACGTAGAACGCTAAGCGAGATGTGAGAGGACCAGGAAAGATCGGAGGAAATAGTCAGTCCAAGGTACTTGACATTAGATGTAATTTCAAACTCTATGCCATCAATGATAGTGGGGCCGTATGAGCTAGCTAGTTGTTGTAGGTCATGTTTTCGTCTGAAAGTAAAATTTACTACCTGACATTTAGACGGATTCAGCTTGAGACCGTTTGAAGAGGACCACTGACTAATTTCCGAGAGAAAGTTATTTAATATGGAACAGTCTGACTGAGAGTTGACAGGCATGGAGACAGAGAGGTCATCAGCATACTTGACAAAAGTGGCTACATCAGAATGGGGCCAGTCATGTAAGAAAAAAGAAAACAGAAAAGGAGAAAGAACGGCACCTTGAGGAACACCAGCTAAAGTAAGTGAGGTAGAGGAGGACTTTCCATTGTAGACAGTGTACTGCTTCCTATCAGAAAAGTAGGAATACAACCACTTATTTATCCAGCTCTCACTCTGTGTTGCAGCAAGCTTACTTAACAAGAGAGACCTAGATACAGAGTCAAATGCAGATGTGTAATCAAGGAAGGCACACCGAACATATTTGGCTCCTCTATCTAAACTAGAGACTATATTATGATATAGAACTACAGCGGCATCTAAGGTACACCTACTATGTTTGTAAGCAAACTGGTTGGGGTCATTGAAAGGCTTTAAAGAGGGTTCAAGATTAAGTAAAATAAGTCTCCATAACTTTCAAAAAAGGTGAGGTAATAGGAATGGTTCTAAACTTAACAGTAGGTCCACTTGTTGATTTAGGTACTGGAACAATCTTGATATTTTTCCATGAGTCAGGAATAATACTTTTGGAAAAAGATTCGTTGAAAATGTAGGTTAATGGGGAACCTAAGATGTCAGCACACTTCTTAAGGATAACAGCAGGAACACCATCAGGACCAAGGGACTGAGTAGGTTTGAAATCAGTTAGAGAACCATTGGAAAACCAGCTGGGAGTACTGGACAGCTGTTTCGCCCTAGTTCGGGACTCTTCGCCTATACGTAACCACCACGGGAGTTCAAAGCCAGGACCTTGTTCTGGTTACAAGGTCAGGTTTTCCAATGGTTCTCTAACTGATGTCAGTTCATGATGAAGTCCTCTAGCAAACAAACTTAATCCCTACAAAAACCACTACTTGAAAAATTTATTTACCTATTCGAACTAAGTTGTATTTGAAGGAGAAATGGCAATATCTGAGTGACAGCAGGATACAAAATAACAGTCTCCTGAAGTAATAAGTCTTGTAATCTATCCGCTGAGCTATGTGGTACACCCACCAATCAGGTAATATAATTTGAATGCAGTATTATTTCTCTTTTCCTTCATGTGACCAAGTTGTACAATTTAACAGTTTGATGTGATGATGCACTTTTGGACAAGGCTTTGAATTCATTCATGTTTCCGTGTATGGGTCTAATAATACAAGTCATGACTTGTTAAAGCTATAAAAAGTATTCAGTCACACCACAGCGGCCACACTTACAAAAAGCCTACATACCGAACAAAACACATGATGACATAGTTATTGCGTGAGTTTCTTCACGTGGGTGTAACTTCTTTATATACGTTTATAATAATAATTATTATTATTTAAAACAATTAGTTCCCTTTATGAATTTAGATAAAGCAATAAGAAGACGTAACTTGTCTGAATCGTGTAATGTTGTATTTGCGCAACACATTTCAAACAATCTGATCACACACGGACTTGTCATAGGAATGTGTATATATGAAATTAATAAAGAGTTAAGAGGTGAGAAAATAGACAAGTTAGGTCAAGTTTAAAGGACATATTCAAGGTGAAAGTAACAATGATGACCACTAAACCAAATAACACAGGTAATAGCACATCTGCTATGGTGTCAAAACAAAATTTACCAAGGAAGGTTTAATGTGATGACGAATTGTTTTTGAACACATAAAGGTGGCTTAAACTTTCTAATTGCTAGGGCTTCCACAAACTTTAGGATACGCCCCAAACACGTTTTATAGATAGGTTTAAAAGATCTGTTAACGTCAATTTTATGTCCTGTCTCTATAATATGTTTCGCAATAGAAGAGCTATGTCTCCTGTTCTCACCGTTAATAGGTTCTGAAGATTCCATTTGTTTCTGGAGCCATTTAGGAATATGCTCTGAAGCCTTTACTTGCAGAGGTCGATGACTTCTCCCTATGTATGCGTGTCCACACGTACATTCAAATTGGTAAATACAGTGGGATGTGACGTCATTTTTCGCATGTTCGAAGGGCTTAGATAGATATACTGGCTTTACATTCTCTATTATTATGATATTGGCTGCATCACATTAAACCTTCCTTGGTAAATTTTGTTTTGACACCATAGCAGATGTGCTATTACCTGTGTTATTTGGTTTAGTGGTCATCATTGTTACTTTCACCTTGAATATGTCCTTTAAACTTGACCTAACTTGTCTATTTTCTCACCTCTTACCTCTTTATTGATTTCATATATACACATTCCTATGACAAGTCCGTGTGTGATCAGATTGTTTGAAATGTGTTGCGCAAATACAACATTACACGATTCAGACAAATTACGTCTTCTTATTGCTTTATCTAAATAATAATAATAATGACAGGTGGTTGACTATGATTGGATTTCCGAGTGTACTGACTCCATGAATGACGAGTTATTCACCTGTGAGACTATTTAGTTTGTAACTGTCATCAACGAACACACATATGGGAAAACAACTTACTCCTAGTTGTGATTTATGCAGGTGTGTGTATTTTTGGATTTTCCTGTCGGTCGATTAGATCGAGCGCTTCGGTCTACTAACTGATCAAAATGTGAGTAGTTGAATACCACTCACATGAAGCAGTACTGCTTGCTGGCAAGCCAGATAGAAACTAGCCGTTCAGCAGCCGAGTTTGCAACCGACTTCATCAGTGTGGTATATCCGGTTTGACTCATCGCAGAGAGCTTAATTGGTTCAGACCACCCGAATTCTAACTAGCTAGCTACTTAGATGAATTGGCCATATCGTAAATCAAATCCACAATTTTTGCAAATTATTTCTTAATTTGCCAAATTTATTCGCTTTTTAAACTGTTCAAGAAAGTTTCCTTTGGAAATTGAGATTATTTTGAACCACAATATTTAATCTCTACTTCATGCCATGAATGGTATTCAAGAAATCAAGAGTTAGTGCATAAAACTAAAGAGTGAGAAGATTGTTCTACTGCACTGAAAACTTTGTCTAAATTATTATTATTATTACTGTTTCATTTAATTCCTAGAGGAAGACAGGGCTTCAGCAGCACGTCTCCACTGCGTTTGTTTCTCCGCCAACGTTTTCACTTCACGCCACGTCTGCCCACATGCTTTCATCTCCTCTTCGCATCATTGTCTCCTCCTCCTCCATGCCACCCTCACGCTGACGACCAACTCGCCACTTGCCGTTCGGCTTCCACTCAAGCGATGGTCCGGCGTGTGATGGATGTCACTTGATGGTGGTTTATTTTCTCAGAGTATGGTCAGTCCACCTGCATTTTTTCCTGCATGTTTGTTGGACACTTGGTTTCTGCTGGGTTTGGTTCGTTCATTGCCAGAGATCACTCCTTGTTGCTGATCTTTTCCGGCCGACCATCTGGTATTGTGTAGCATTCAGTTAAGAAAGTTGTTGATAAACGTCTGTCCTGCTCTGGAAAAAACCTGTCTAAAATACTTAATGATGAAATTGCCATCAATGAAAAGAGTTCACGAAATGATAAATAACCTCAAAAATTCATCAATAAACACAAGTGAATGTCAAAGAAGTCGAAGAAGCTTGCTTTGGAAAGGTTCAAAAGTCCTTATTAGTGAGACTGCTTAACACTTGTTAGATAGCCGTCATGAAATAGGTGCACTGAAATTATTTATCAGTGAATTCCATTTTTTCTCTGAAATCAATATCCATGATGGTCAAACCTTTTCTGATACAATTCTATTACCGAAAATAAGCATTCAATCATATAAGACAATCCGGCGAAGAAAATTTTCTTTAAAGACGAAATCACCTCCAGAAGTTGTACAGTCGTATTTGTATTTAGCAAAAATATATAATAGTCCTTTATTGAGTAATAGAGAGGGAGGCTAACATAAATGATATAATTACTTAGAAGTGGCCTTAAAAGTAAAAACAGAAGTTAGAAATTACGTAATACTCAATCGCACAAAGGAAGAAAGCGTTAGAAATTTGATAAGGTTAAAATTAAAACAATTAGTCCCTTTGATAAATATGAATAAGGCATTTAGAAGACAAATTTCACGAGATGATACCGTCATTTCGTAGTTTCTTTACAACCGCTTTACATCTAACAGGGTTGACAATAATAAAATAAAATAAAGTTCTCAAGGGCACGAGAAATATGCTCTAGTAGCACATTGATGGATGAGTTTCGAAATATACATTCAGTTTCATTAGCTAATGGTTATCCGGAAAACTTTATCACTTGTCACAGTAAAGAAAAACCACATCTCTGTACCAAAGAAAGATATCTATCTTTATTAACCTACCATTCAAGGGCGACCAGATTATGCAGTTGACAGCTAGCTCAGTGACATCGGTCAGCCATCAAACGCACATTCTACGCCACCGCATCTCTTTTTCTCATTTATCGAACATTTTCGATCCCTGTACCTACCTATGATTAAAGGACGAAATTCTACGGACTCTACTTCAAACTGTATCTACAAGTTCACTTGCAGTTGTTGCGGTGACACCTATATAGGTAGAACCAAAAGAATGTTCCAATTTGGTCATCGAAAAGAGCATGTTCCAAAATGGCTACTAAATCATATAGAAAATCCAAATGCGATTAATCTGAATAGAAATCCAGCATTATCATCGATTGCAAAACACTTATTAATGTCAGGTCACAAAATCAATGTTAATGACTGTTTCACAATTATTCACAATTTGATGGAAAAAACCAATGGTTGGAAACAATTGGCGATATGGCTCGAAATCGTTCTCAATGGCGCAGATGCATCCACTCCTTGTGACTTATGACTTCCAATGAAACTGTTTTGTTCTTCGTTATTACTATTCCTTTGTCTCACACCTCTGTTTACTGTCTCTAATATGCATTTCTCCTACTTTCTTCTTTTGCTTTGTGTGCTACATGGAGTGTGGCGACTTGAACTGCCGCACATCGGTGCAAAGTTCTATGTTGAAAACCGACCGACCGACCGATGGAAGCACTTTGGATTAATCACATACAGCCTAACTGTGTGTACAAAAAACAATAGACTTCAATCTTCGCCTACTATGGACTACATGATCTATCTAAATATGATTGGTTATTAGTATGTACTTTTGTTGTTTTGTTTTTTTATTTAACTGAGTAATTGTCATGAACTTTATTTTATTTTATTATTGTTAACCATGTTAGTTGTACAGCGGTTGTAAATAAACTACGAAATGACGATGTCATCTGGCGGCGAAATTTGTCTTCTAAATGCCTTATTCAAGGTTAAAGTTGCTATTGAGCCACTTCAATATGCGTTTACAAATTCGCCTGCTCCTGTGGAGCTTATTATATTGGCCTTACAAAGCGCAAACTTTCCGAACGCATCTCTGAACATCAGCCGGCATGGTTAGCAAAGGGACAATGCAAGATAGTTACTAGCTCAATTATCAAACAATTGGTGAACCCAAGCCACGTAGCCACACCAGAGTCGTCTTTCAAGATTATTTACAAGATGAGACCAAATGTGACAAAGGGCGTCACGTTTCGGTATTTGTGTATGGCACAGGCGTTAGCAGTTCGTCAAAACAACCCCGAATTCTGTATACAGTGAAAGTTTGTCCAGTCTCCTATTCCACCATGGTCTTAACCTCTTCATTAGTCGTTCCCTGAAATTCTTTACTTTTATTTTTAATGACTGGTTTGCTTTTACTTTAATAATTAATTCACTATTATCACTCTCACGTGTTCCTTTTGTACATTTTCTCGCCCACTTCATACTTGTTAAACTGGACACTCAACTACCTTTCTTCTCACTCAATAACAATTTTAACCCAATCACATTTCTAACACTTTCTTCCTTTATGCCGTTGGGTATTATATAATTTGTAAATTTTATTTTTACTTTTGAAGCCACTTCTAAGTAATTATATCAATTATGTTACTCTCCTCCCCTATTACTCAATAATGGACTGCTATATATTTTTGGTAAATATAAATATGACTGTACAACGTTATTTACTGGAATCCTGGCTTAATCCGGAATTACTCTTCACCAATCATTGCCCACTATACCGATAGTTACTGTAACGAAATAAATGGCTGGATAACCCCCTCTTCAACCATCTAATCACAACATTGATACCTCTTTTATTTGTCTTCCTTCATGTTTATCTTCCAATATGAATGCTTGTTTTTGTTGTTGTGTGATGGATAATATTGATCGTTTGTCGTTTTACGACTGCGACTCTGTTTGAGTGGATCAAGGTCATTCTGACAATGGGTCGTGTATTGGAATTGTTCAGTGGGTGATTCTTGCTGAGAGAGTTTTTATCCCACCATGCTGTTGGGAATATTCTACTTGATTCTCAAGTATTTCTTACGATTGATTTTTATTATTATTTTTTATTTTTTTATTTTTCATTACAGCTTGATGCCACACCGTATTTTCAGTATAAGTGTGGAATTTTCAGCATGGATATCGGTAGCCCAAATTTTGCAGGCCGACCATAGATATCGGGTGTGCGTCGGCAGGGGATCGAACCCCGGACCATGTGCATGGTCGGCGAGAGTCCTACTCAAGAAAGTATTGAATCTGTACATTTACCTAGTGGGATTGTTGAGGATATTTTGAGTTTTTGATACGTTATTATTGTTGTTGAATAGTATGGCAGATTTTATTGGAAATAACTATCGATTTCCTGTTGTTGAAGCATTCTGCAATTTGAACAAAGCAAGAACAACAATTGTACCATGATAATATGAGATCATCTTTTATTATTTCGAGGATTCTTCTCAACTGGTTACAACCTGAACGATAAAAAATATGAATTACATTACATTAAAGATTTAAACATACTTTTCCACGATCACAAGGAGTAATTGGTAGGAAGTAAAAGTAACATTAGTCCGGAATGATTTAACTAATTAAGAGTTACAAACACTGACTATTTATAGAGTAATTCAAATGAATTGTGATCAATATTTGACAGTTTATAAATATTTATAGAATAACTAGGCGATTAGGCTTGGAAACAAAAACAAGCTGTTGTGTATTTTGTTGTCACCAGGGCAGTGCAAGATTCACCACTGTCTCTTTCTGCGTACATAGATTTGGTTTAAGTCTTCTGATAGCAATCGCTTCAGCAAAGCGTAGCAAGTTAGGTTTCTTTTGCTTGTTGATTATTTTGAATGACTCCAAGTTGTCTACATTATGACCAGTGTCTAATAGATGACGCGCAATTGCACTGTTTAATACTTGTGGACCTTTCAGTCTCAGGTTCTTTGGTATGTGTTCAGAAATGCGGACAATAACCCTTCTCTCTGTTCTTCCGATGTATGTGCTTTGGCACGTACATGTAAATTGGTAGACACAGTTGGAGGTAACATGAGGTGGGTATCTGTCCACCTTTGATTGTCTCAAACAACTAGTTGTTTGATAAACACATACAAGCTTGGCAGCTGGATATGTTCTTTTCAGGGCAGCGTTCAGTCTGCATCTTATTCTACTGGCAGTATCATCACCTTTGAATGCAAGCTGCAAAAAGATAGGCTTTCTCTCTACTGTGCTGCTTTCCACTTTTTCAACATGACTTCTCCCATACTTGTCGATGAACTTTTGTGGGTAATCGTTGTCGCGTAGGCATTTCTCCACAATGGATAGCTCTTCCTCAATCTTTTCTTCTGAACACAGCTTCCTTACACGATCAAATAATGTTCTCACCAATCCTTTTTTGTAACTTATAGGACAGAAACTTTTGAAGTTAAGATAAACCGCCTTCCAGGTCTCTTTTCTGTGTATATATCTTATGATTTTGCCGTGTATATCTCGTTTGTTTGTTTGTGTCAAGGAAGTTTCACTCAGCTATACAGTAGAAGGCATAGAAAGATTAGTTTCCTGCCTTCAGACCATAATAATACTCTGTTTTTTTCGTCTTTACAGTAACATGGTAGTAGTAATAATAAAAATCGATAAAAATAGTAAAATGATGTGAAACTTGCAACCGTCCAGTTAGGTAAATGAAACAAGCCTGTTTTGATAATGGAAAACAGGAAATGTAAACTAACGTACATATGTGGAGATGGGGAGAAGGCAGATGTATTATTTATTATAAAATAAATTTATCTACTAATAAGGAATAAGTCACATGACAAGATGAAAGTCGAATTCCCAATCAATAAAAACGATCAATGCTGATGCAAATTAACAAAAAAAGCCAGTTACAACGAAGGTTGTCGGGCGATACAATTATATTATCATTCATAGAGAAATAGTTCAAACGAGTACACTGCATGTTGAAGTTGACGCTAAAGATGTCTAGAGAGACTGTCAGTTAAACTGCCTAGCTCAGACAGCACCATCTTCCATCTGATGCGCATGCGGTTTTTAATGGTAGAAGGCACATCAACCAAGCCTCACGCATCTAGGTGTTCGACCCCCAGCCGACGCACTCTTGAGCTTCGCCTAGTCTGTTGTAAGACGGGTTGAAGGGGGGAGGTTTAGTGTGACACTTGCAATCCTAACCCGTGAGGGGAGGAACGCCACTGCTTCTGAGGCTTCAAAGTTGAAGCTTCGAATACAGGCGAATTATTTTTTGTTTTTTTATTGTTTCCTTTAGTTCCTAGAGGAACACAAGGCTTCAACCGCCCCTCTCCACTGCCTTCAGTTCTCTGCTAACCTTTCCACCTGGCTCCACATCAACTCTCACGCCTTCATCTCCTCTTCTCATCATCTCATCCTCCTCCATGTCACCCTCGCATTAACGACCAACTAACTCGCCACTTTCCATTCGGGTTCTAATCGAGCGATGGCCTGTCGTGTGATGTCACTTGATGGTTTTCCCAGAGTATTTCCAATCCACCTCCATTTATTCCTGCATATCTGTCGCACAATTAATAAGAAGATAATAAACTGTTTCCTGCTTAAACCTCAACTTACATCAAAGCTGGTGTCACTGGATTTTCATAGGGTACCTCTCTAATTAGTCAGAACATAACTCTCACACGCATTAAGAACTTGCTTATGTAGAATAATCATATAAACAGCTGTAATTTCTGATCGTTTGTGCCCATTTTTCCTGAAAGAATACAACTCATTATGGGAGTTACTATGCACAAGTGGTCAGACATCTGCTTATCTTCTTGATTACTCTTTATGGATACCAAGCAGATCACAAACTGTGATCTGAATAATATTTTCGATCTCCAAAGGAATATCTGATGCAGTTTCACCTCCTCGAACTGTGTATTTTGCAAATTTCGAATATGATTCACTGTATCACCAGTTCATCCAAGAGGATACCTAGAAGGCGGGCAGTTTGAACTGATGATCGTAGCTCCAAACTTCAATCTGGCCAGTAATTAATAATTGTTTATGTGAATATCACCCAACTACTCATATCGATAGATCAGTACTATACAGCAATATGGTCAGACATATACTACAGTGTGTTGAAGTACTTTATTAGGATAACAGAGGTCTTTCCAATTCGCAACCAGTATTATTCGGCTAATATACTATGTAAACGATATCACTATTTATGTAGCTTTAATTTTTTTTCAGTAAATGAAATGGAGACTGATAAATAACCGATTATCCTTCCTCTATTGGTTATATGATTGGCGATCAAGGTCACCCTGAAGATAAACCAATCAGAATTGGTCTACGTAAAATAACGCCCACCACCAGCATTTTATTGATCATGACTGTATACTAATTGACATATCCTTTGTAATTCATACATTATTGTGTAAAATATACTGTGGCTGATACTGAAATATTCTTTTTGGCTCATGTCTTTGCGTTGTCACTTAAGTAGAGCAGGCTAAGCAACAGGTAAATTTTGTATAATGCTGTCGGCGTAGCCAAGGTGTATTTATGATCAGCGTATCTGTATCCACCTAGGCGCTCCTATTTCCATCTCACTGTTATTGCGAAATATGAGAGCAGTGACATCACAACAGTGAGAGGGAACGTCTGAAGCTATTCAAACTAACACTCCGTCCTGTCACAATTCATCTACTTTTGTTCTTAGTGATATATATATATATAGCAAAAATATTCATTCAGACATCTATAAAACACAAAATAATCGAGCAAAGAATATTCTTTCGAACTCTTACAGCCCCTTCATACTGAGTTGGTGAAACATAGTGTAAAGGATACTTTTGGATTTGTTGAAAGGATAAGAGATTTAAATGTTGATTATAAATTCATGATATCATTTTTTTATTTTTTATTTTGATTTACAGCTTGATTTCACACCGTATTTTCAGTACAAGTGTGGAATTTTCAGCATGGATATCGGTAGCCCAAATTTTGCAGGCCGACCATAGATATCGGGTGTGCGCCGGCAGGGGATCGAACCCCGGACCATGTGCATGGTCGGCGAGAGTCCTAACCACTGTGCCACCGACGCACATTTGACGTATCTTCCTTATTCACCAATGTACCACTCATGGAAACAGTGAACTTTGTATGCGAAGAACTCAAAAGACGAAACATCGATGTTGGCATTCCTATATCTTTTATGAAAGAGCTTCTCTTGAAATGCACAATGAATGTCCACTTTTTATTTAATAAGGAACTATGTAGACAAATCGACGGTGTGGCAATGGGGTGAACACTAGGACCCATTCTAGCCGACATTTTCCTTGCGAAACTAGAAAATGGGCCTTTGAAGGATGTTATTAATGAACTCGAATTCTATTGTCGGTACATGGATGATACCTTTTGATCGTGAAGAACGAGAAGGAAGCAAATAACATCCTGGATAAATTTAATGAGGTACATCCTGCAATAAATTTTACTATTGAGAAAGAAAAAAGACTCTAGTATTTCATTTTTAGACGTCCTTATGACCAGAAAAGAGGATGGCATAATAAAAAGAAGTGTTGATAGAAAACCTACATCAACAGGCCAGTACACACACCTTCTCAGCTTTGTGCCCTTGAAATACAAACACAATCTGATAAAGTGCTTGGTCCACAGAGCAAGAGAGATTTGCTCAGACGAATATCTTGACGAGGAACTTAACAATATTAGATGGTTGCTAAGTGAGAATGGTTATCCCGAAAAGTTTATTGATAAGAATCTGAATCTGAAACTAAAGCTGCCCAAGTTACCCAACAGTTCCAGAAAAGGCCTTATTCTTAAAGATGCAGTTCCTAGGAGACAACACCAGCGAGATACTAACACAACGCCTTGGAAATGCGGTAAAAAGAGCATTCCCTGCTGCTGAATTACGCTGTATCTTCAAAACCACTCCTCTTTTGCATTTGGGAGTAAAAGACAAACTGCCTAATTTCGCTTCTTCCATGTGTATCTACCAATTTAACTGCTCCTGTGGAGCCAGTTACATAGGCCGTACAATTAGGCGTGTTTCTCGTCGAATTTCCGAACATCACCCTGCACAGTGGTTGCTTAAGCAAAGGACAAACCAAATCTATTCTCAGCGCTATTCTCTCTCATCTTGTGGATACAGAAACAAAGATTGATGTCAACCATGCTTTCATGGTCATTTACCGCATACCTACGAATTTCAATTTCCCCTTAAGAGTTCGGCTACTAAATATTGCTGAGGCCGGCTGTTGGGATCCATATTAAAAAGCCTAATTTATGCATCCAAAAGAAGTTAGTCCAGACATTATCCTTACCTTGACCTACCAGCTTTGAATAACCCGGAATTTTTACGGAAATTTCCCTAATTTTAGTTGATATTCTATTTGCTATTATATCTTTATTATTATTATTATTGTAATTTAAGCATCTTTAATGAACTGTAATAGCATTGATCTTACTTTACAAATTGATATTATTTAAAAAACACTGAAATTGTTATTAACTACTAATCTAGAATATTCTTTGTATATAAGCATATATATATATATATAACTGCATGGAGGATTTCATCATGAGCTGACATCAGTTAGAGAACCACTGGAAAACCTGACAGGGAGTACTGGACAGCTGTTTTGTCTTAGTTTGGGACTCTTCAGCAGTACGCACCCACCGGGATTCGAACCCAGGACCTTCTGGTTACAAGGCGAGTTCGTAGACCATAGAGCCACTGGGATCCGATCCAGTGGTCCTTGAATTCTCACTTCTGACAATTCACGACACAGCGCGACCATTTTGCAATGTCTTCTTCGATGAGTTACTACCTCATCTTCAACCTGTTGTACCCTACTGGTCATGGCTTCCAGTGGTTCTCTAACTGATGTCAGTTCATGATGAAATCCTCCATGCAATTAAACAAAATCCCTACCAAACCAATACTTGAAAATATATATAATTGTAGAGCCAGAAGAAGAATTTATGAGAAGTAAAGAATACATACGCCATTATTTCTCTATGCACAAAGTCATATCGCAAAAGTTTGTCATGGTAACGGTGGAAGACAATAGGCTTGGCATCAGAATGTTTCATTTCGGATTTGGTATTTCGAAGAACCTTAAATGAAAATCGTCTTTGTGCAAATCTTCAGCGTTGTGTTGATTCTCTCCTTCGTATTGTGTTTCTTTGCCTTCTTTTCGTGCCCTCCCATATTTTGCAGCAATACTAGTTCTTATGCTCTCTTTGACATCAAATCTATGTCTCTCCGCTATTTAATATTTTTGTGCCAATGAACGTCCTTTTATATACTACTCATAAATCTCGTCAGTAGTACATACCACATCATCACCTGTCATTTGTCTGATTCCCTTCACGTGTATTCTATTTTTTTAACGACTGAGTTAGAGCAGGTGATACAAGTACTTGAGTATAACACTTTGAGTAACTGTTTACAAATCGTTTCCTAATGATATAATTAGTAGGATGAATACATATTTCCACATAGCATTAAAATGATTGGGGAAAGGTGAACTATACCAAAAAAAAAACAACGGCACCAATCACCTGAAGCCTAGTAATCGCGTTAAAAAGGCGACTTGGGGAAAAGAAGAAGAAAAATTGAGTGAAGTACTAATGACTAATGACTACTGCTCAAGACTTTCGGTGAAGATTTCCCCACTGAAAACTCCTTAAACTAAAGCCTAATCAAAATTTCCTTATCTTAACTTTAACATAACTGTAATCCTCCAAAACAAAACTATAGCTCCTAACCCTAGATGATTGTCGCCTGGATGAATACAAACACTCCTGTGAGAAAGTGGGGGCTATCCTCACAACTGCCGCACATCGGAGCAAAGTTCTATGTCGAAAACAGACAGACAGACAGGGTCAGACTGGAAAAGAGCTAGCGGTGGTCAAACGAAAACATGGCACCAGTCAATGAAATCTACAACAGTTAGTCTAAGCCACGTAGGAAGGTGTAGACTTCCTGACTGGTTGGGGTCTTCGGGATGGTAGAAACCAATGGTTGGAAACAATTGGTGACATGGCTCAAAATCGTTCTCAATGGCTGGTGCAGATGCATCCACTCCTTGTGACTTATAATTTCCAATGAAACTGTTTTGTTCTTCGTTATTACTATTCCTTTGTCTCACACCTCTGTTTACCGTCTATATTATACATTTCTTCTACTTTCTTCTCTTGCTTTGTGTGCTACATTGAGGGAGTGTGGCGACTTGAACTGCCGCACATATGTGCAAAGTTCTATGTCGAAAACAGACAGACAGATCCTCACAACAGTTTAAAGAAACTAATTCTTTTTGCTATTTTCACACTTTTTTATAAATTTCTCATAAATACAGTGGTTTTCAACCGTTTTCAATGGTTTGTTCCGCTCAACGTCATAAGTTTGCCGGTTCAGTTGATGTCCAGTAGATAAATCTCACTGATGATAGTTCTCGATATAAAATACTGCCCGGTTGAAGATCATTCTTTGCATATTATCTTGTAGACGGGCTCTTCTTTTCGTACTCATTCGTTTTTTTGACGTTTTGCATGCTTTAACCTGGCTAGTTCAGATTCTTTTATCGGGAAACGATTATAACCTAACACACACTGCCTCTAGCAATCTGACAATTAGAACCAGCCAATAAGTTTCAAGCTAGCCAATCTGGCGCCAAAAGAAATGAAATCTGCCTGTAGTTATTTTCACGATTCACGAGATTATAATTACTTGTCGTTGTTGTTGTACAGTCTGACCGTTTATCATTCAACTTGAGTTTCAATAATACTTACCTCACAGGTCATTAATTTCTTTTTTTCCTCATCTCGTGAACACCTATCGCCTGACTACTTAAAATTTTACCATTTTTTTAAACTATCCTCAGTAAATGATTAGTATTTTAAAATTACACCAAGTGTATTTAATTAGCTCTTGTAAAACAGCTTCATATTCAATCGATAAATTCAAACTAGTTTACGATTTGGAATCATTGTTGCCTAACATTTATTTACTTTAAAAAAGACATAAGTGTATACGTAAAGTGTTTCCAAGATAATAGCCTTAATTTATGTATATATATAATCCACTTATCCAGGTATTGATCAATTTATTTAAGCTGTGGATTGGATCTAGTGTGTGATTAAATACTTTTTGATAGCGATTGTCAATATATATATACACCTGTGTGTGCATGCTCTAATTTGATTGGATATCAATATACATTTAACTGCAATCTTATTGGTTGAAAGTATCCGGCATTTTATCAGCCGATTTCAAAAAAAAAATTAAAAGAACTAGAATTCGGACACTGTCATTTCACACTATAGATAAGTTAATTTAACACACAACGATTCCGTGCTAACTAACAACTGGATGACGTTTCGAGCACAATTTATTGCTGCTCATAATCAATTTATTTTTATTATAGCCTGCTTCCACACTGCATTTTTGGTACAGGTATGGAATTTTCAGCATGTGATATCAGTAGCCCAAATTCTGCATGCCGACCAATTGATATCAGGTGTGTGTCAGCAGAGGATCGAACCCCGAACCATGTGCATGGTAGACGAGAGTCCTAACCACCGTGCCACCGATGCATCCACACAGCTGCATAACTTGCTTTACATATTGTTTTTCTCTTTCCGCCTTTCTGTTTATTGCAATTTTCCATAATATCCGGTATAGGCATTGCTTTACTTCGATTTTACGTGTTTGGAAATGATTTGGCGAACAAAGATTCAGTGAGTCACCTCTTTCTGTCCCTCTCTCTCCACCTAACTATATTACTTTGTAATGCCTTTACTCTCTCCCACCCTATTCCTTGATTACATGAAAGTGGATAGAAATGCACTGGAATGATCACGCTTGTTTCTAGATTACTTAACTAAGCAAGGTTAATCAGGTTAGATCTACCTAGAGTTCTATATTTGGATAATCTAACTGACTCTAACTGACATGTTTGACCTCTGCAATTAACCTCACAGTCATTATTATGTTACTTGAATGGATTACAAATTTATAAGTTAGGTGTTTTAATCTTTTTAACGTAATGGTTTTGAAATTTTAATTCCTTTTTTGGCTAGTACACCTTGGTTTCCATTGAATTTGGTCCTTGAATTTATTGAAATCTTGGGAGTACTGGACAGCTGTTTCGTCCTAGTTTGGGACTCTTCATCAGTACGCACCCAACCGGGTTCGAACCCAGGACCTTCTGGTTACAAGGTGGGCTCGTATACCATTAAGCTTATGTCTAAAGAGAACAATCGCTTTAAACAGTGCCATCGCCAAGCATCTTTTTGACACGGGTCATGAGGTGGACGTCGAAAAATTATCAATAGGTAAAAGAGCTCAATTCTCCTCAAGTTTGCTGAAGTCATTTCCATCAAGCGCCTGAAACCTGATTTGTGCATTCAGAAAGAAACAGTCATCAGTCTTTCTTTGCCCTGGTAACTGGATATTTTCATCTCTCTTTCATCTCAATACGTAATGTCGAAAGTTTCCATTGTGTATGATCATTATTGTTCGGAATAGTGTTTAATATTATATACATATATATTATAACTGTATGCATATACAGATCAATCGGTTTTTGTTTAAAATGAACTCTGTGCAAGTATGTTAAAATTGTTTTTGTAGATATATTTAATAATGTCTTTGGCCTGTAAGCAGTTGACGAGAAGGCAACGAAATAAGCAATGATGGTACCACTTTATTCTGCAAAAACTATAGTTCTTGCTTGGTTAAAAGTCAGGACTTTAATTGAAAATAAAGCAGACATATGTGACGAAGATACCCAGCAACCAACAACAATAAGCATCACTCCTCATCAAAGGGAGAAATATAAAGGTTGTCACCTATTTCACCCACGTAGCCAGTCGCCATCATTTTAACTAGAGTTTGCACAGATAAGGATGTCAAAGGCAGCTTCGGAAAATCAAGATACTCATTCATTACTGTGAAATCAGTGTGGAAATCTACAGCATTCAGCATTAGGAACAAGATCCAGATATTCAACACGAATGCCAAATAAGTTAATGCTCCTATGACTTGGTACGGACGTATTTTCAACAGCCTGACACAGGACTTCACTTACAGACACCTACGCTCGATAATGAAAATCACATGGCCGACCAGGAACGATAAGCAACAAGTGACTCTGGAAATGAAGCAAACATGAACATATCACCCAACAGACATACAAAAGGAAATATAAGTGGATTAGACATACTACTCTCAAAAATGTGTTGAGTGACAACACACACGAGACGCAAATAGGAAGCAATGAACTGTGCATCGGAGAGTAATATGGCGGAGATCGTGTGAGGAGCAATTGAAGACTTATAAGCAGTCGTGAAACCAACTTAGAAGGACTGCAGAAAACAGAGTGAAACGGAGATGTGCTGCCGAAGTTATATATTCCACTGGGGACCCCTAAGGAATAACAATCGTTTCTATCATTGGAGTCTTCGCTGCCAATCTCTGCTAGCATTTATTATTACTATTATAGAGTCTATTTTGAGTCAGTATTTAAGCTGACTTAGCACTTCATATTATTGAAACAATTAGTCCCTTTGATAAAAATGAATTAGGCATTTAGAAGACAAATTTCGGGAGATGATATAATTTCGTAGTTTCTTTATAACCGCTTTGCAACTAACATGTTTAGCAATAATAAAATAAAGTTCATGACAATTACTCAGTTAAATAAAAAACAAAAGTACATACTAATGACCAATCATACTTAAATAGGTCATGTAGTCCATGTTCCTATTCAGTATAAAGGTTCCCTAGTGAAATGTTTGTTCTCAAGGGCCCGAAAAATATGCACGAGTGACACACTGATGGATGAGTTTCGAAATATACATTCCGTTTTATTACCTAATGGTCATCCGGAGAACTTTATCACTTGTCACAGTAAAGGAAGACCACATCTCAAAAAGACAGCTTCTGTACCAAAGAAAGCTATCTACCTTTATTAACCTACCATTCAAGGGCGACCAGATTATGCAGTTGACAGCTAGCTCAGTGACATCGGTCAGCCATCAAACGCACATTCTACGCCACCGCATCTCTTTTTCTCATTTATCGAACATTTTCGATCCCTGTACCTACCTATGATTAAAGGACGAAATTCTACGGACTCTACTTCAAACTGTATCTACAAGTTCATCTGCAGCCGCGGTGACACCTGTATAGGTAGAACCAACACAATGTTCCAATGTGGTCGTCGAAAAGAACATGTTCCAAAATGGCTACTAAATCATATAGAAAATCCCAATGCGATTAATCTGAATAGAAATCCAGCATCATCCATTGCAAAACACTTATTAATGTCAGGTCACAAAATCAATATTAATGACTGTTTCACAATTATTCACAATTTGATGGAGGCACTTTGGATTAATCACATACAGTCTAAACTGTGTGTACAAAAATCAATAGACCTCAATCTGCGACTGCCATGGACAACATGACGTATCTAAATATGACTAGTCATTAGTATGTACTTTTGTTTTTTTTTTATTTAACTGAGTAATTGTCATGATTTTCATTTTATTATTATCGTTAACCATGTTAGTTGTACAGCGGTTGTAAAGAAACTATGAAATGGCGATATCATCTCGCGGCGAAATTCGTCTTCTAAATACCTAATTCAACTTCATTTTATGTTTGACATTTACTTGAGGTACGTTTTCTTGCATCTGTTAGTTTTCATGAAGCTGTTGACTTCTACTAGGTATATGTAACTGTTTTTGAGAGGTTGAGAAACAATGTCGGCCAGTGTTTGATGGCATATAGTGTAAGTTGTGTCACTCTCTATCAAGCTGAACAAAGTCTTATTGTTCTACTAACCGTTCGGTTTTTGTACAACAATCAGTATGTTTCATCCTAGTTTGGGAATCGTCGGCAGTACGCACCCACCGCTAGGGTTCGAACTCACGACCTTCCGGTTACAAGTCAAGCTTGTATACCATTCGGCCATTTGGACCCACAATCAGTATGTGGCATGAAGCATATACTGCATGAAACAAAGATAGTGTCCGACATTCAAAAGACTTTTGTGCGCTTGATAGTCAACTGTCACTTAGGTAAGTCGACACTGAAATTCAAATGCCATGATCAACTGTTAAGTACAGTTTCAGCCAGTGTTGAGTCATCAGCAGCATGTCATGATCGTGTGTTGATTACAGAATACACTACTAAACCTACAAACTTACTAAACTTTTCAAAATCCCAAGAAACTTCTCTATTTGAATCTACAATTCAACGGAGATTCTTCAGCAGAAATACTGCGAAACCGCCTGTGCCGTTCACTGAAGAAAACCTTCTTCACAGCTGAACTCAGACTAACTTTCTCTACAAAACCAATGATTCTCACAAACGTGAAGGATAAGCTTCCACTGGGGGCCTCATCAATGTGCATCTACCAATTCACCTGCTCATGTGGAGCTAGATATGTCGGCCGAACCCAGCGTTTTCTATCCAAACGAATCAGCGAACACTTACCTTCATGGTTTTATAAAGGAGAAAGAAGATCCCCCCGCCACAGCTCTATCCTAGAACACTTCATCGAATCCGGACATCAAGCAAACCCGCAAAACAACTTCTCAGTTATCTACACAATACGTGGGAATCTTGCCAAAAGAGTACGAATTAAACTTCTTCAAACTGCAGAAGCAATGGCAATTCACATATTGAATCCTGAACTCTGCATACAAAAGAAGTTTGTTCAATCACTAAATCTACAATGGTCCTGATCTATCTTAACACCAAGTACGTAATTTTGTCTTACCTCTTTCTTCTTTGTTTGTCTGTTTCTTAATTGCATTATTTATTACCCCCACCCTCTATTAAATCTCTACCCTCATGACGACTGTTGCTAACTCCATTTTCGTTTATTTTTAAGTGAATTCTACTCAGCTTATTAACTTGACTCTCATTCATTTTTCATTGAACCCTATCAATTAGATTACGTCATCCAACCTACTTTTGTAACTTTATTTTAGTTTCTAACAGATTAACGCCTTCTAAATTACGTAATTTGTTGTCAAAAAAAATTTAAAATTGCATTAACACGTCTTTGGAAATATTCCTTTTGTTGCCAAGAAAAATTACTATAAATTTGTGGTTTGTACAGCTTGAGAATGTTATCGCCGAAAAGAGTAACTCTTTGCTGAACGCCTTTTCTTTTCAAAATCTTCTAATAAATACTGAGATTCGAACCAGTTTCTTTATCACATCGGGTCAAGTGGTCTTTATAGCCTATTAGATGTGGGACAAATTAACCATTCACTCCCATAAATCAATAGAAAAAGTCAGATTTTCAAGAGTTGGTTTGTAAGGATTAGATCTGTTTCCCGAGTTTTACCACGGAATGATATCAGTTAGAGAACCATTGGAAGCTATGGAGTACTGGACAGCTGTTTCATCAGCTAAGTTTGCGAATCATCGGCAGTACGCACCCACTGGGGAGTTCGAACCCAGGACCTTCCGGTTACAAGTCAAGCTCGTATACCATCCAGCCACTGGGACCCTATTCAATGACCAGTCCATGAATTCTCGCTAACTTCTGCCAGTTCATGATACATTTAGCGCGACAACCAACAAATGTCATCGGCGGCCATCCGTCCTCACACGTGGCATCTGGTTGGACCTCACTGGTCACGACTTCTCACTAGAACTGCAGGAAACTCCGTCCTGTAGCAAGTCACTAGCGAGTATCAGATTAATTTCCAAGAGTTGGTCAAACTCTTAAAAACAAATCTAATCCCTTACAAACCAACTATTGAAAATTAATCTGATGCTCGCTAGTGACTTGCTACAGGACGGAGTTTCCTGGAGTTCTAGTGAGAAGTCGTGACCAATAAGGTCCATGAAGTCAGGAGGGAGAATGGAGTTCACACCGATGACATTGGTTAGTGGTCGCGCTAAGTCACGAATTGGTAGAAGTTAGAATTTATGGGCTGGCCATTGATGAGTCGGGTTCTAATGGCCGAATGGTCTACGAGCTTGCCTTGTAACCGGAAGGTCCTGGGCCCGAACCCTAGCGGTGAGTGCGTACTACTAATGGTTCCCAAACTAGACTGATTAAACAGCTGTCCAGTACTCCCTATCTGGTTTCCAATGGTTCTTTAACTGATATCAATCCGTGGTCAAACTCATAAAAAGTCAAATTTTGTAAAATCAATAGAAGTCATTAAATGCCTACAGCACAGATCAGAGATATACACAATCACACGATGTGTCCGCCTCACTAAACTTACAAAATAGTAGTGGTTTAGACAAATTCAAAATTCAAGGTCGTCTGTAACAACTACACTATGATATACAACAATTTTCAATGTTCAATTGAACAAAAACAGCATTCATTTGTTTAAATTTAATTTCGATAAATTATGTACATTCATTTTTTTCTCTCTATATATATATTCAAATACACTGACAGATGCTAATATTAATCATTGTGGTTAATACAAAAAGAAAATAGAAAATTGGTGAGTTGTTTTGCCCTAGAATATCCAAAAATAACTGGATAAAAAATAAACAAATCAACAACAAAAATGAAGGTTGATATGTTGTAGAAAAACAAACCAAAATTTTACATAATATCTTGTCCTACATAAATACATACATACAAACATCAGTATTCACAGATTAGAAATAAGTAGTAAGTAGTAATTTAAACAAAGACAATATAAAAAATGTGTACAAAACTGAGCATGGTTAAAAGACCTAGAAGCGGATGCAGTGTACACCCATCAGCATAGACATCCAAGATAGCTGGATTTGCATATGGATTACGTCCATCATCCCATGACATTGGACAAACATCAAATTGATATTCATCTTCAGTTAATTCTAATAATAATGAGGCACCTTCTTGTGGTAATGATGATTCAGCTGTTTGCATTTTAGAACAACGATTTCCACGACCACGTGACATTAAATAGGTACGAAAACCTAAGCGTTTATAGATCCAACAACGGAAATTGTTCGTTACCTAGATGAGAGATAATAGAAAGAAATATATATATACATATGTATGTGAAGAGTTAGAAACATACAGGGAGACGGAACGAAAGAGTCCAAGGCACTCTTGTAACGACGGAATACAAAAGTCAGGCAACAGATCGTTTATTGAGAAAATCAACAGATATTTATAGATTTTTATGTACATATTATTATTCGTTATTATTAGCAGAGAAACAATGTCTTCTGACCGGTCATTTTCTCACTGGAAGTTATTCTGTCATCTCTTTGTGGCCGTTTCTTTGAAGGTCAGACCATATATCTGCTAATCGTATCCTCCCACGCTGAGTCTGCTGTGAGTGGTTGTTGAGCTCCTCAAAGTTAGTCTCTGTTCTTCTTTTTCTCATGCTTAACAAACAGATTGACGAATAGGTTCCAACTTCTCGGCTAGCCAGCGGAATATATACTCATTCTCTAAATAATGGTAGTAAGACTTCTAACTGAAAGAGTGATTGTTTTTAGTACGAATGCGTAGAAAACAAATCAGTTCACTTAAAGCTGTTGAAGAATGTTAGGCTCCCAGCTTTATGGTAATTAAAGCTGACACCTAGTACTTTCTGTTGATGTACAGAGATGCAGCTCATTGGTTTGAGCACTTCTTCCTCAGCTAATGTATCACTGGCTCACTACCCACACTACCTAATTCAGATTGGGCAACTAAGTAGTATCACCAGCTCACTCCCATCGACACGATAAATGTGGCTCCTAGCCTTACGCATGTGAGATCTGATATGGGTGACTGAATTTTAGATGTAATTACTATACTACTTATGAGTAACTAAATTTTTTAATTCAAATTTTCTCACTTCGGAAACCGTTGTTAGGCCTTCATTTAGTTTGTTAACATAAATAATTTGATATGTAGCTGTGTCATTTTACTCACTGTGGCTTATGTGACAGTTCGTATTACATCATCACAAGTGTAAGCATCTAATTTACAACAAAATTAATGATAATGACAACAATTAGTAGTTACAGAACAATGAACTATTTCTAAGAGAAATTCAGGTGGTTAACTAACAATGAATTGCCGTCATGTAGTGAGCCGCAGTCACTTCTTACTGTGTACCATGAGTTGAGGACTGTGATCATCTATGTTGTGTACTAACTACCTTCTATAGAAAAGTTAAATATCCTAGTTTGAACGAGTGTTAATTGGGCAATGCATAAAAGCGAAGCATTATTAATACAATAGCCCAAAAATGTATACTAGCTTAAAAATCACGAAAAAGCTGTTTTATGTATGTTTAGCTTTGAAGTCTACCTACTGTCTAGGTATGAGACTATCAAGCAACATTTGCTGCTACAGACTAGCCAGAAGAATGAAGTCATCTAGGCAAAACATCTAGAAAGACTGCCAATTAATAATCTTATGTCAAGTGTCTGAAGAAACATATTTCACGCATCGTTACATGAATATACCAACAGACTATAACACTGTAGTAACCTCGATAGAAAGCTAAAAACCCTTTTAGCCTTGAAATCTACCAATCAGACGTGTAAGTGACCTAAAATATACTACCAGTGTGACACCTACGCACCTGCAGATGATTAAGACTGTCTCTCTGATTGGTAGATTTTGGTTTGTAGACACCACAGCCAATCTTCTAATTAGTGTCTAAGCCAATAAATATACTAGTGACCTTGAGACGATCAACTGCATTCAAAAGAAACCAATTGGAGTGAAGATAACCAACCAATATAATAACAACAAGTAGCAATCAATATCAACGGAAGAAGTTTGAAAGAGGTCACCTCCTTCACTTATATATGACTAGGCAGCATCCTTTCAACTACAGGTGGACGGCAGGCACCAGAATGTCAAGGCCAGAAGGCAAGACACACCTTCACCACTCTGAAATCAGCCTGGAAGGAAATCTTCTGAACTCAGTGTAGACAACAACAAAGCTCAGATTTTCAACACCAATGTGAGGTCATTTAGTGATTCTATATGTGGGTCAGAAACTTAGCAGTCGAGTCACGAAAAGCATTTCCAACAAGCCATCGCCTCCTTCGCTGGCAAGTGGCTGGCTAGAAAGTATTAGCAAGAAGAAACTCTGGCGAAAAACCAGTCAAGAAGCTATAGCTCGCTCAATCAATATGATGAAGAAAAAAGGAGATTGATCAAACCGTCGAATTACATAGCGCACTACGTTGACCGTCGAATGGAACGCGATTGGGAAACGACAATTTGGGCGTCGCTTCGAGAGTGACATGCAGGAGATTATATGAGGGAGAGAGAGAGAGGGCGATCGTGGGGCCAGCACAAAGAGGACTGCAGTCAACAGGAGATAATGGAGATGTGCTGGTGAGTCCCTATTTTCTATACAGAACCCAAGGTAACAATTATAATAATAATAATGATAATAGTAAAACACTATTCGACTGACTGTAAACAGTATCCTGTCATGGCACCTTACTGTAGCAAAGCCAGGGTTTTCTATCATTCTTCAAATTTCAATTGTGAAATGTTTGAATAGAATTTAATTTTTAGTAAAATTGTCCGAGAAACCTCGATTTGCTTGGGTAGCATATTGATCTGGCTCGAATGCACTATTCTGCACATCTTTGTCTGCAAGCGTTAATGTGTTCCAGGTGAACTATGTCGAAATATATTACTACTAGGTATATAAGGAGCAAGCAACAGTTGAAGGATGATATTTCACACTAAAATATGTCGCATATTTTTTGAAACCGCTGTTCTACCTTTTTTGATAACGATTCATTTTCTCTGAAGACTTCATTGATTTCATTGGTTACTAAGAGCTTCCACAGTTATTTAAAGGGAAGCGCTGATCACTTCAAATTCACGATTCCAGTTAAGTATTAGTGATGGATGCTGTCCAGGATTTAGGGGGGTGGGGGAAAGATTTCATCCAGAAAGTGCTTCAAACTAAACTCTTCCCAATAATTTCTCTAACCCTAACCCTAATAGATAGTTATTCGGTACTGTTAAAGGCAACATGATGTCATTCATATACGGCCTGTTAAAGAACAATATCGTTTTATTATATATGTCCAAAACAAGTTCACACCTAACGGTTTGATATAAAAATTTGGGCATTGGGTATATGATATTCATTATAATAAAGGTTTTTGTATTTCCCAATGAATGAAAAACAAAACGATATTGTTCTTACTGACGTTTCGCTATTTAATGCTAATAGCTTTATCAAAGTATTATTAAACCGGAATTTACAAAATCTCAGCATATATACATAGCAAAGAGTTAAGGGGTGAGAAAATAGACGAATAGAATCAGGCCACAAAATTGATTTTGACAATATTGAAATAATCCAGAAAAACTTCAGAAATCATAAAGAACGTCTAATATCAGAAGCACTTCATAAATATCAAGTGGAATCCGAATTGCCTGAATATGAATGATTGACTAAAACAGAATCTGACCTGGTTACAACTCCTCCCTCCCCCACCAAGTGACAAAATCAACACGAATGCGATAAGCAAGTTCACTATGTAAACACACACTGCTTTTATAATTTTACACACTTGTCAAATCCAACAATCTACACTTGGTTTTGTTATCTTTACCAATTGACCAACTTGACAACGAAAAATGATCCCAGACTGATGAACGGTGATCAAGTTAGTAAACTTTGTTTTGATATCATAACAGATGTACTATTACCTTTGTTATTTGGTTTAGTGATCTTCATTGTTATTTTGACTTTCAATGTGCCCTTTTAACTTGACCTAAGTCTATTTTCTCACCCCTTAACTCTTTGCTATGTATATATGCTGAGATTTTGTAAATTCCGGTTTAATAATACTTTGATAAAGTTATTAAGCATTAAATAGCGAAACGTCAGTAAACACGACAGTATCGTTTTGTTGTTTTTTTCATTCATTGGGAAATAGGAAAACCTTTATTATAATATCGTTTTATGCCCAAATTTAACTTTTTTTAGGCAATCGGTCGGTTTAAGGTCTTTGGTGCTCCTGTTGACATGATACCCTCTCGTCATTCGCCCAAAATGTAACCATATATGCATGCATATATGTATCATTAACTTACAGGATCTTGTTTATCATATGTGACTAGAAATGATTTTGTATCCTCCATCCAATAACCAACACATGTGATGTAATTATCCACGACGTTGTATTCAGATAATGGTTGACCAGCAAAATCTAAACGCCAGCATTTTTGCACATCAAGTTGTAATGTCTTTGGATCGTTTAAACAAGCTTCAATATTCGACTCCCAATAATTGTAACATAGAACCTTAAGGATAAGTAAGAGAAGACAGATGAAAAAAATATTCAGAGTTAAATGACATTTAAGCCAGAGGGAGATCTTACAGGATCCTTACAAGGCCACAGTTACAGTTGATTCCAACTATTTTGTAATACATTTTAAGGCCTACCACAACTTATTAAATGTGGACAAGTAATTATTGTTATCAAGCGTTGGTTTGCAGAGGTTTTGATTGGTTAAAGGCTTCATCATGAGCTGACATTAGTCGTCGGTTCGAAATCCGGTGGGTCCGTACTGCTGAAGGCTCCGGTCCTAAAAGACGTCCTAAACAAGGACCAATTAGCTGCCCGATATACTCCCTGGTTTTCCAATGGTTCTCCAAGTCATTTCAGCTAGTATTGAAACCTGTAATTATCGCTAGTTATACATGCTGGATAAGTTTCAACTAACATACTATTTTTATCATCGTTTTCTTCAGTTCCTAGAGTAGCATAGGGCTTCAGCCACACCTCTACATTGCATTCAGTTCTCCTCCAACCTTTTCACATGGCTCCATGTCTGCCCACATGCTTTCATCTCCTCTGCGCATGACCTAGTCCTCCATGTTACCCTCGCACTGACGACAAACTCGCCGCTTCCCATTCGGGTCCCACTCGAGTGATGGTCTGGCGTGTGATGTCACTTGATGATAGTTTTTTTTCTCAGAGTATTGCCAATTCAACTCCATTTCTTCCTGAATATTTGTTGCATAACTGGTTCCTGCTGGGTTGGTTCGACCCCAGAAATCCTTTTTGCTGATCTTTTCTGGCCGGCCATCTGATCTTGAATGATACTGAGAGAAGACAGGAGTTGATGAAGGTTTGTAGTTTATTCAAAGTGCCCTTCGTGACTCGCTGAGTCTGTGATCCGTATAGTAAGTAGTACTGACTTCACATTGGAGTTGAAAATCCGGATGTTATTTTTCATTCTGAGGAGTGCTGTTGATCTTCACACAGACTTGAGACTAATGAAAGCTTGCCTTCACTTTACATCTCATTTTTAAGTAAAAAGTATATTTCATGTCTTTTAGTAAGCATAGACAGATTGATATCAAATAGAGAACCATTGAAAGACAGTGAGTGTTAGATAACTGCTTCGTCCTATTTTAGGGCTCTTCAACCGTATGAAACCATGATCTCACCAAGCGTCCTACAGGTTACAAGACAAGCCCATTGATTATTCAGCCACTGAGGACCATTGAAAACCATGGAGTACTGGGCAGTAGTTTTCTCTTAGTTTGAAACTCTACAACAGTACTCACCCAGGATCTTCACGTTACTAGGACAGAATCCGATGGCCCATGAATTCTTTTTTCTGCTAATTAACGACATGAAACACAATTGCTAATGTCATCAGCGAGTATTTATCCTCACATCTAACCGGATGCACCCTACTGGTCACAATTTCTAACCACTGAGTGCTGTTGAAGAGTCTCAAACAAAGACGAAACAGATTTCTGATACTTCCATGTTGGTTTTCAGTAGTTCTCTAACTGATATCAATCTGTGGGCAAAACTGAAATCAATCAAATCCCTACAAACTAACTAATGCTAATAAAACTTGCAAAAGTTTATCACTCAGGCACTTAACTTGGGATTCTAGTGGGAAGCCGTGACCAGTACAATACAGCAGGTTGAATGTGAGGCAGTAACTCATCGAAGAAGACATTGCAAAGTGGTCACGCTATGTCATGAATTGGCTGACAGAAGTTATAATTCACGGGTTGGCCATTGGATTGGGTCCCAGTGGCTTAAGGATCTACTAGCTAGCTCGCTAGCCTTGTAATCAGAATGTCCTGGGTTCGAACTTTGGCTGTGGGTGTGTGCTGATGAGGAGTCCTAAACTAGGAAGAAACAGATGAAATCAAACAAAAAAATCCCTGAAAACACCAATGATTGAAAACTGAAAAGAGCTTACTTGAACCCATGGTCTAGGCGTCATTCCACCGGGGATTTTAGTAGTGTACTTCTCTTGTTCTTGACCGCGTTGAATAAATTTAAATTTACCTTGTATCGGACAATTAATAGGCGTCGGTGGATCTTGAATAAAATATTCATATGTCCATTCTATGTAATTCAGGGTAAATGAACTCCAATGGCATGCTTCACGATATAATCGCTGCATATAACTTGCACCCAACGACTGTCGTTCACGTGGCAGTAGGGGGAATGGTCGACCCATACGAAAACGAATTATGTTGTGATGTCTTGGCATAAAATCCATACACATAAAATCTGTTTCACTGTTGAAAGAAAGAAAAAAAGATTTATAAAATAATGAAATTAAAGAATTTAAATTACTATTATTATTTATATTATTATTATACGCGTTAGGACGCTTTCCACACGGATACGAGAACATATTCAAGCAGCATGGTTTTACAAGGCAGAAAGGAAGTGTGTGCGAAGCTCTGTTCTAGAACATATGATCGATTTCTGTCACTCTGCCAACCCTGACCATGATTTTAAGATCATCTACCGAATTCATGCTAACTTGCCACGTTTTCTTCGTTACAAACTTCTAAAGACAGCGGAGGCCTTGGCAATTCATGACTTTAGGCCAGACCTTTGTGTACAAAAGAAGTATGTGTCTTGGCCGTAGAGGGATAGACACTTATTTATTTATTTTGTTTATTTAGTTACTCTATGTACTTTTCCCTTATTACTACGATTATTATTACTGTCTTTATTATTATTACTATTCTCACTTTGAATCTTTTCCACTTGACCCACTTGACATTTTAAACCCAAAATTATTAATTTTTATTTTTACAATATTTAATTCTATCTTATCAAATTTCACACCATGTTATGTAACATTCTATATTCGTCTACTAATCCTATAATTATGCGTACCCCTTTCCACACATCTATACACCTTATGTATTATTCTTTATATGACATTAATTGTTTTGCCACTTGACTATGATTATAATCACAAATATTTTCATTGCATTTCACACTTCTATTATTGTTATTTGATGTATTCACACCTTTGATATAATTTCCTCATCGGATATAATTTCTTCAAAACCATATATACATGCAATTGTACAGCTTGATAATAAATTCGTTGAAAAGAGTCTCTTCGTTGAATATTGTGTTCTTAAGGAAACTATTGAACTTATGGATTCTCCGAAATATTAAATCTTATTACATGTCAATCAAATTTCAGTGTCACTCAATAATTCTCATGAATTGAAACATAGATTAGATAATTTAAAATCAGAGGTAGTGAAGAAAAAAAGTGGTTAGTTTGGACATCATCAGTACCATCAGTTTGCATAAAAGAATAACAATAAATATGCCGATGAAAGGCGTCAGAAACAAACTCACTTTTGACGAACAATTTAAACTTGGGACAGGAGTCCCACTGGAAGATGTAATACTAGGAGTGCCGCTATGTCTTACTTCTACAGTGTTTAAATTCCAAGGAAAAATATACAAACAAACTGTGAGGGTTATCATGGGATCATCAATATCCCACATATTAGTGGCCCGTATATTCATGCACAAGTGGGAAAACGTAATAACTGGTAGGTTCGACTCAACCCCCCAAATATGGTGGAGGTATGTAGATGACACATTCACAGTACTGAAAACGCTAGATATAAACAGGATTATCGAAAACATCACCTCAAGAAACATAGGCAATTCAATTCACTTATGAATTCGAAAGTCATGAAGGGGTGGGAGCTTCCAATGTTAAATTATGACATACAGAGGAAAGAAGATGGAAAGTTACAATACACTGGTGTTTCAAGAAAACCCACACATTCGAACGTATATATTTGAATTTCCAATTATCCCATCCCATGTCAGCAAAAAAGGATTAGTGAGATGACTGAGTGATAGGGCAGAAAAGCTAAATAGTACCAGAGAGAATACATAAGGCAGGAAGCTTTGAAACTTAATAATCAGCCTGATAAATTGGTCAGGAAGTATGTAGGAAAGTGTAAAAATAAAATTAATAATGATAATGACAGCAATACTGATAGTAATAATAATAATGACGTCAACATGAATGGCGAACATGTACAGGATAATGGCAACACCAACAATAAGGAATCCAAATCACCAGTAGTACTTCCAAAGAAGCAAGGAACCTCTGAAACCTTACGCAGAATTCTTAACAGTGGAGGGATAAAAATGGCGTTCAAACCCACAAATCCACTTAGAAACACAAATTATGTCGGTTAAAGCATCCTGTGGAGCCATTAAAACAAAACAATTTAGTTTATCTCATACCCTCCTGGAATGATTGTTAGGTCAAATACATAGGTCAAGTAGTAGAACAGGGGCAGTCAGTTAAACTAGCCGAGCATAAAAACCTAGCAGCGAAATCTAGATTAGTTGACCCAAATCAAATAAGAAATCTAGAAAATAGCTCAGTTATAGCTCTACATTCAATTTCACACATCCATACAATAGGATGGGATAAGATTACAGTTTTGAAATTAGATATAATAAGGAGGGTGGATCGACAACGGAAGCTTTTTTTATCTAATCAGCTGAAAATACGGGGAATAGGAATGATCCAACACCTGTCTACTTGGACATCTGGGAAATTCTACAACCCCTATGATGAATGGGAAAGAAAAATATAAAATTCAAGTTTCGAAGTTCTGTGGTTAAACTTGATGATATGATTATGGAGAATAAATTGTGTTTTGGAGAGTCATCGATTAAATAATAATAATAATGTTTCACTCTGTGATACATTCATAAAACAAGTTAATATGGAATCCTCTAACAGTGTTATGACTGATACAATCAATGCTGAGAAAGAGAATACACAAGAGAAGCTCAGCAAACACACCTATTCGGTGATTTCATCCTCAATAGCATCCGTACAATGTCATTTGTATACGTGAGTCGGCAAAGTTACAATTATTATTATTTAGTTCAGAAACTTGGCGTGTAATGAAGAGGATTTCCAACAGGTTACAGACTTCCATCAACAGCTGCCCACTTCCCTGGCTCCATAGTGAAGACCAAATAGCCAGAAAGAATTAGCAACAAGACACTCTACCGATGAACAAACCAACCAAGAACCGATCACTCAACAAATATATAGAAAAAAATGGTGATGGATCGGTCATACATTGAGGAAATCGTCGAATGACATCGCGCGCAAGGCAGGTCATCTCTAAAGTGGAATCCCATTTGGGAAGCGACGAGTGGGTTGTCAGCGCTAGGGTGACATAGAAGAGATCGTGTGAGGAAGAGATGAGAGAGTTTGGGCAGTCGTGGACCGAGCTGAAGAGGATGGCAGAAAATAGAAGAAAGTGGGGGTGTGTTGTTAAGGACGTATGTTCCACTCGGAACTCAAGGGAATAACAATATAATTCAACATAGTAACGAATGGAGATAATAATTTTCAGCTCGATACGAAAGTTCGATGGTGTGGATACAGATTGTAAGGGGTATACAGACAAAATTATACAGGATTAGAAAACAGTTGTGTGATGTGTAAAAATTCACCTACTCCTCTCAAAACATGTTAGAGAATACTACACAGAATGGTTGAAAAAGAACAGCACTGATTCAATCAGAAGCCGTATAATCAAACACCTCATCAGTACACCTGTCACAGCATCTCAGCTGACTCACCAATCAAAATCATTTACAAAGTGGATGAAAATTTACCAAAAGCAGTGTGTCTCAAACTTCTTTATAATGTAGTAGCCCTAGTCATATCGATTGAAAAGCAGAAGTTATGTGTTCGAAAGAAAATAGTTTAATCTCTACATTTAACATGAGTTTACTTCTGTTTGGCTGATTAGTAGTTTTCGTCTTCTCTCGTTCCCTTCAGGATTTTCATCTTCACATATAAAAGTTATCACTTCAGTTAGTTTCTATGGTCATCTCGTCCATACATGTCTTCGTCAAAACCTATTTCACATATTATGCAACTAGTCTCACCTTCAAACTTTCATATCAATTTTAAAAATTCCTTTAACCCCCCTTCGATACTATGTTGAAGTGAATAACAGTCGTAACTATATGAATTAATGCATAAAAACTGCGACCGTACAACTACTCCATAAAATGAAATCTCCGGAAAGATGTCTTTGATGAGCAAGTCTTGTTTATTTATCCTGTAATATCTCCACACTTTGATGCAATACTCTCTCTCTCCATCAGCACTGAAAGCTGTACGCCTTCAGGAAGTACCCTGCTTGTAGTAACAATTAAACCAACTAGCTTCTAGTTACTAATTTACCAAAACGACTGGTGTAGAGAGAATGGAGTTAGTTCACATTACGGTGACTACTGTTTTTTGTGTACCAAATTTATACTACTTACTACAATACGGTAGTATAAATATGGTTAGTTTATTTTGTCGTTGCCTTGTCGTACGAATTGTCTAATCCACCCCCCAAAATTAAGTCTCATTTAATACGTCAACACACAATTACGTCTGTATTCCTTTTCTATTCCAAAAGGTTAGACTGTATCTGTCATGCATATGCTTTTCATGCTCCATTCTCACTTGAACCTTGTTGAGTCAGTCTAACCCCTTTCTCCTTAGTATGTACATTCACGTGTGGTTTTATTTCTGTCCATGAGTTGTTTTCTAAACACAGTCCAGCTGTTATCTTTGTTGATGCTCTGTAACACTGCTCTTGATGACATTTAGCCAAGACACTACACCATTTTGAGGGGTGTGAACTTTTTCATTGTTACTGTACCGTAGTTTAGACAAATCCTGTGTTCCGGACGTTTTGCGCGTAACGCATGCATTTTAAATAATTATTTAGTCGAAAGTTTGGTTGATTATCATCGTTCTGGATTTCTTGGACGAAGAAGAAGAAGTCTACGATTCCTACAACTCTTCATTCTCTAGGAAGTGGAACAAGACGTATATTAGCAATCCTCTTCCGTCTTCCCTCTCCTACCCACCACTGAGCCACAAACTCATAGTAAACCACTTAAAAACCTTTAAATAAGAGTATTTAAAGAAGTTTAACGTGGTTAGAAATGCTTTGAACAATCGATTTGTTAACTTCATCATCCAGAAGTTATTATTTCAATCGCATGATATGCTGAAATCATTAACTGGAATTATTATTGTTTCTCATAGACGGAGAGTACCCAGACCTACCTACCAGCTGGATTAAAAAACCCTTATAAGAAAGGGGAAGTCTTAAGACAAACAATCTATCGTCGTTAGCTATGAAGTCATGACTGATTCATGCACTGGTATGATAACCCAATTGGACAGTTTTTTATTGGTTCACTTTTGGCTTAAATTTCCGAGGATTTCAAAACAATGTTGTCATTGTTATTCCAGTAAAATCTGATATTTCTGTCTATCTCAGTGTGGGGAAATATTTTCAAGTGATCAGTTAGTTATATTGTTGTGTATGAAGGCACATTCCGGTCAAGTTAGACAACAACTACAAAAATAGTAACACTCCGTTATAATATTACTATTATTAGTCACCCCTTAGATTCCAACATATCTCCATTGTGCTCAGTTTCCTCCAGTCGCTTTCACTTAGTTCCACTAACATTACCAACCTTTTAGTTGTTCTTCATATTGTCTCCTCAATGTCACTTTCGGAAACCTAACCTGCCGCTTTCCATTCTAATTCCACTCGAGGGTTTGCCTGGCGTGTGATTTTATTCAACAGTCTCCTCAACGTATATATCCAATACATCTCCATTGTCTTCTGCATATTTTTCGGTTGAGTAATAGGTTGTTGGTTGGTTCATTTTTACCCGCTGGCGTTCCCCGTTGTTTGTCCTTTCTGGCCGGCCGGAATCATACAATAGCTTGAATGTTTGAAAACAATCGTAACCAACTTCATTATTATTCAAAGTTGTCTTTGGATTTTTAAAAACTATTGATAGAATTAGCTAAAGGGTGAATGTAACGTTGATATTTGAAAAGCAACGCCTTTTACCGCCAAACTCACTTAAAATATTCACCCATGACTTATATTTCACTTGGCACAAAACTGACGATATATATTTTTTCTGACTCACTGAACTGATGCTAGATATCAAGCTTTCGAGAATGTGAATAACATTAAAACTCAGAAAACTATTGACATGTAAACAGATAAACAATGGATTATTATCCTACTATGGTGATCAAGGTCATCCTGGAAATAGACCAATCAGAATTGGCCTGCGTAAAATAACGCCCACCAGCATTTTATTGATCATTTTTATAGACTAACTGACATAACCTTGGTGATTTTTTGAATCAGACGTTATGGCGTAAAACGTATACTCTGGTTGATAGTTGTATGTTCTCACTTAAGTAGAATGGACTGGAGGAAACAGGTAGCTGACGCATAATATTAAAATTGGCGTAATTAAGTACTACGCATGATCATCACGTCTGTATCCATCTTCGGAGTCTTTATTAAACTCGAACGTAATACAAAATGTAACTTTGGTGACACTATAACAATTAAAACAATTAGGCCCTTTGATAAATTTGAGTAAGGCACTAAGAAGACAAATTTCGCGAGATAATATTTCGCAGTTTCTTTACAACCGCTGTACAACTAACATGGTTAACAATAATAATAAAATAAAGATCATGACAATTACTCAATTAAATAAAAAACAAAACAACAAAAGTACATACTAATGACCAATCATATTTAGATAGGTCAAGTAGTCCATGCTAGGCGAAGATTGAAGTCTATTGTTTTTTGTATACACAGTTTAGGCTGTATGTGATTAATCCAAAACTTTATAAACAACTTAAAGCAATTGGGTCACATACTCCCCGGCTTTATGGCCTTCCCACTGAGACCCATCTTAGACATGTCGAGTTCTCCACACCACAAAATTGCAAAATGGATTACAGAGGTCCTTACGCCTGTAAGAGACTCATTATCAAATCATTCCGTAAAAAGTTCATTTGATCTGACAGATATGCTAGACACCTTGAACATCAAGGATAAGGTTATGTGTTCAAATGACATAGAATCTTTATTCACCAATGTTCTCCTTAATGAAACTGTTGATTTTATTTGCGATTACTTACATCAGAGACATCATCTTAATGTGTACAGAAAATATTAGATTCACCTTCCAAGAAAAGGCACACAAACAAATCGATGGTGTTGCGATGGGTAGCCCTCTTGGGCCCCTGTTAGCAGATATTTTCATGTCGAAATTGGAAAGACAAATGCAAGGTGTGCTTTGAGAATTTATGCTGTATAAACATCATGTAGATGATACTCTCATTATTCGTAATAATAGTAAATCTATTGAAAACTTTATTACCCTATTTAATCATATTCATCCAAATATCCGAGTGACTTCCGAACTAGAATCGAATAACAAACTCGGTTTCCTGGATATTACTATGACTAGGAGAGATGATAGAACGATTCAACGATCTTCAAGTGTTGGTTTCTAGGGATTTGATTGGTTACAGGATTTGCATCATGAGCTGACATTAGTTAGAGAACCATTGGAAAACCTGGGAGTACTGGACAGCTGTTTCTTCCTAGTTTGGGACTCTTCAGCAGTACGATCTATTTTTTGTAGACAGACATGGAGTGGACAATATCTTCATTTTACCAGTTTTGTTCCTATCCAGTATAAACGTTCCCTAGTGAAATGTTTGTTCTCAAGGGCCCGAAAAAAATGCACGAGTGACACAGTGATGGATGAGTTTCGACATATACATTCAGTTTTATTAGCTAACGATTATCCAGAGAACTTTATCACTTGTCACAGTAAAGAATAATCACATCTCGAAAAGACAGCTTCTGTACCAAAGAAAGCTATCTATCTTTATTAACCTACCATTCAAGGGCGACCAGATTATGCAGTTGACAGCTAGCTCAAAGACTTCGGTCAGCCATCAAACGCACATTCTACGCCACCACATCTCTTTTTCTCACATACCGAACATCTTCGATCCCTGTACCTACCTACGATTAAAGGACGAAATTCTGTGGACTCTTCAAACTGTATCTACAAGTTCACCTGCATCTGTTGCTGTGACCCCTATATAGGTAGAACCAACACAATGTTCCAATGTGGTCGTCGAAAAGAACATGTTCCAAAATGGCTACTAAATCATATAGAAAATCCCAATGCGATTAATCTGAATAGAAATCCAGCATCATCCATCGCAAAACACTTACTATTGTCAGATCACAAAATCAATATTAATGACTTTCACAATTATTCACAATTTGATGGAAGCACTTTGGATTAATCACATACAGCCTAAACTGTGTGTACAAAAAACAATAGACTTCAATCTTCGACTACCATGGACTACTTGACTTATCTAAATATGATTGGTCATTAGTATGTACTTTTTTTTTATTTAACTGAGTAATTGTCATGAACTTTATTTTATGTATGTCTGATTTCCCTTAAATTGGAAGATATGCAAGCGAAATGCAACAAGTTGGCAGAAGAAGCATCAAAGATAGGACTTCAGGTGAACATAGAGAAAACAGAGGCGATGAAGATTCCTGGGCAACACCACCAACAGCAACAACAACAACAGACAAAGATCAGCATAAGTGGGAGGAACCTGAAAGAAACAACCTCTTTTACCCACCTGGGAAGCATCGTTTCAACTACAGGCCAACGGAACTGACGAGGATATCAAAGCAAGAATCCGAAAAGCAAGACAAGCTTTCACTACTCTCAAGTCTGTGTGTGGAGGTCAACAACACTCAGCATCAAAAATAAGATCCGGATTTTCAACTCCAATGTGAAGTCAGTGCTACTTTACGGATCAGAGACTTGGCCAGCGCGTCATAAAGACTATCTCAAACAAACTACAGACCTTCATTAACAGTTGTCTTCGCTCAATACTCAACATCAGATGGCCAGAAAAGATCACCAACAGGGATCTCTGGGAGCGAACCAACCAGGAACCGATTGTGAAACAAATATGCAGAAGGAAATGGAGATGGATTGGCCATACTCTGAGGAAACCATCAAGTGACATCACTAGACAAGCCATTGCTCAAGTGGAACCCGAAAGGGAAGCAGCGAGTTGGTCATCAATGCAAGGGTGACTTGGAGGAGGTCATGTGAACAGGAGATGAAAACGTGTGGGCAGACATGGAGCCAGGTGAAGACTCTAGCAGAGAACCGAACGCAATGGAGACGCACGGCTGAAGCCCTATGTTCCTCTAGGAATTAAAGGAAACAATAATAATAATAACCATGTTAGTTGTACAGCGGCTGTAAAGAAACTTCGAAATGACGATATCATCTCGCGGCGAAATTCGTCTTCACAATGCCTTATTCAAAATTATAACAATTGTAAGAAAAAATAAAAGTCGAACTTACCATTTCCCTAGGGTTACCACTGTCATTAAATAACGTGATTCCTGTTGTTGTCTGCATACAAAATAGATATGATCATACAAATAATTGGCTTGTTTCCGTTTCATGTAAATATGTGTTGCATTAATATCAACCTATGAGTAAAGTGTAAAAATATAAACAAAACTGAAATTTTAAAAAATGAAAATTTAGGCTAAAACTTTTACAAAATGGTTTTCTGTGCAAACGAAACACTGAAGGAAGAATTCAACAGTGATACTGATAATCTAACTAAGTAGAAACGTATATGTGATGAGATTTCTTAAGAAGATGTTGCCTAGTGTAGGGCAATGAAAGATCTCTTATATTTGTCACTATATCGATGAAAATCAGCTGAACATCGGATTACCGACGACCTGTTTAAAAGAACTACTACTGAGATGTACACTCAATGTGCAATTCACATTCAACGACATTATTTACAGACAACAAGATGGGATCGCAATGGGATCTCCACTGGGCCCATTACCAGCAGACTGCTTCATGGCAAGCCTCGAGAACGGCCCACTCAAATCAACCATCGACAATCTCCAGTTGTACGTTAGATATGTTGACGACATCTTTATCATCTATGATGACGATCACAACCTCAATCAACTACTACAAATATTCAACAAATGCCATCCAGCCACAAAGTTCACTTTGGAAACTGAAAACGAATCTAAAATCCCTTTTCTTGACGTTGAGCTTACAAGGAGAGATGACGGAACTTTAAGAAGGTCAATCCATAGGAAACCGACTTGGAACGGACAATTAACAAGCTTCTACAGCTGGGTACCAATCAGTCGGAAAAGAAACCTAATTAAATCTCTTGCCACTCGCGTCAGACGCATCTGCAGCTCCGACACCATGGAAGAAGAATTAAACTTCCTGAGGGAAATCTTCATACAAAATGGCTACCCACCAAGATTTGTAGACAGAAACATCAAACAAAAAAACCAAAAGCAAGAGACACAATCCGTGCCAAAAAAGATACTTTATATGAACCTAGACTTCAAAGGAGACCTACTTAGCGACGTCCTCAGAAGGAGAATTTCCACCTCTTTAGGAAGAACTTTCCCTGCCGCAACACTAAGAATAGTGTTCTCCAGTCGACCGCTGATCTGCAGAAACCCAAAGGACAAGATTCCGCACATGACCACTTCTATGTGTATATATCAGTTTACCTGTTGCTGTGGAGCCAGGTACATCGGTCGTTCAACGCTTATCCTGTCAAAAAGGGTCAAAGAACACTACCCAGCGTGGCTACAGAAAGGAAATAATGGCCATATAAGGAGTGCAATAATCGAACATCTCGTCAACACTGGTCATTCCTTCTCAACGAACGCCGCCTTCAAAGTGATCTACAAAGTGAAGAACAACCTCCCAAAGACAGTACGATTCCGTCTTCTTTGCATCGCAGAAGCCCTAGCCATCCAGTTGACGGAAACAGAGCTATGCACACAAAAGAAAATCATCCAACCACTTCTACTCGCATGGTAATAACTCCATTGATCTGACCCAACTCTTCTTTTTTTGTTTGATTTGACCTTACTTCTGTTTGTATGCTTATTTTTCTAACTTAAAACCCTTGTGTAATTCTGTATATTATTTTGCTTCCATGTACACCCTTTGAGTACACCTCATTCATCAAACTATTCATGCCATTGCGTAACTCTTATTTAACAATCATTTATGACAACTCATCATTTTTGTTGCTATCCTCTTATCAACATCCAATTCATTTGAACTTACTAACCGTATTTTCGTTTGACAAATTTAATGTATACACACACACACACACACACACACAAAATAACCATATATATTTGCGATTGTACAGCTTTGAAAATGAATTCGCCGAAAAGAGACTCTTTGCTGAACTACTTGTCTTTTGTCTACCAATGAAAGATCCTCAAAAAAAGCCATCCAGCTAGCTCAGACAACACAACTACATCAAAATATACGTTTACCAAAAGACACATAGAAAAATTATTCGCAGTCGACCAATCACGGTTAGAAAACAAACAGCTGTTCATAAAAACTCATATTCAGTGGTGGGGGTGGGGGGGATGTGATCAGTTAAGTAATATGCCAAAAAGTGTTCAGTGCCCTAAAAGGGACTTGTACTACTATGACTTCTTTCTTATCACTTTCAAACTAACCGATCATCATTGCTCAAGTGAAGGATAAGCTACTGAGCTGTATGCCTACAAATTTCTCTGTTTCTGTAGAGAAGGCTATTTAGGGCAAAAAGCAACTTAACCGAACGAGCTGCTGAACACCTTGCTTTATACTTAGGTAAAGGTCAGACAAAATCAATAAGAAGCGGAGTTTTGTGTCTCATATGATTAATAGTGATCATTAAGTGAATACAATATGCGTCTTTACAGTTGTGTATCATATTCCACCAAGTCTTTATAGGGGAATTAGAACTCTTCTCTTACATACAGTTAAAAATATGGGAACTAGGAAACATTATCTTGGATTCTGTGGGTTCAAAAGCAGTTTATCCTACAACTGTCTCTCGTATGACAAGAAAACAAACAAATTTGTCTGTCTTTTCCACACGAAAGTGTGTTTTTGGATCAGCAATAAGCAACCACCTTGCATGCATGCTTATTCCCTAGCAAATGTTTAAAATTTGAAAACTGACGGGTTATACGAATAATATATGCGTAAAGCTTGAGAAGTATGGTATTATGTAATTCCACATCAATTTGTTTATTGGATATATCACACACACACACAAACACAGTGGAACAGTATTGCTGTTCACTGGATGAGTTTCCAAAACATAATTTATTCTTCATAATCATCATATCATCAGTTACAACTACGCAACTTCGAAACCTGAGTTTTATGGTTCTCTTTATGCCTTCTTATTTGTCATAAGGATAGCAGGATTTTCCAGATATCAGGGTGGACAGGTGTTGAATAACTTCTGTTACACGTATTCTCCTCAGTTGATTCGACAAATAAAGCTTGCATTATCAGTCTTTACTTTTACCCAGGTATATCGGATATTAAAACCCTAATGTTATCTCATCCTATTGTATGGTTGTACGTAATTGCATGTAGTGAGTAGTATAGCTGAACTGTTCTCCAGATTTCTTATCCTATTAGGATCACTGAATGCAGATTTTGTTGGGCCTCTATGCTCCTCTAGTCTGACTGACCCCGTTCTCCTACTCTGACCTATGTATTTGACCTGACAATCATTACAGTAGGGTATTACATAAACTAAACCGTTTTGTTTAATTACCTGCACAGGATGCTTTAACCGACATAATTTGTGTTTCTAAGTGGGTTTGTGGGTTTGAATACTCCCTTTATCCGCGCCTTGTTAAGGATTCTAAGCAAAGATTCGGGGATTATTTCCTTGTATGGAAGTACTAATGGTGTTTTAAATTCCTAACTGTTGTTGCCATCATTCTGTGCGCATATGTCATGCATGTTGTCAATATCGTAATCATTAATTTTATTTTTATACTTTCCTACATACTTCCTGTTCAATTTATCAGGCTGATTATTAAGTTTCAAAGCTTCTCTTTGATACGCATCACTTCCTGTCTTAGATTTACCTTGGTACTATTTAGTTTTTCTACCCTATCACTCAGTCATCTCACTAATCTTATTTTGCTGACATGGAATGGGATGATTGGAAATTCAAATATATATGTTTGAATGTGTGACTTTTCTGAAAACACTAGTGTATTATAACTTTCCATCTTCTTTCCCTTTTTTGCCATAATTTAACATTGGAAGCTCCCCCTCCCTTCATGGCTTTCGAATTCATAAGTGAATTGAATTGCCTCTGTTTCTTGAGGTGATGTGTTCGAGAATCCTGTTTATATCTAGTGTTTTCAGTGCTGTGAATGTGTCATCTACATACCTCCACCATATTTGAGGGGTTGAGTCGAACCTTTCAGTTATTAAGCTTTCCCACGTATGCATGAATATACGGGCCACTAATATGTGGGATATTGATGATTCCATGATAACCCCTACAGTTTGTTTGTATATTTTTCCTTGGAATTTAAACACTGTAGAAGTCAGATATAGCTGCACTCCTATTATCATATTTTCAGTGGGACTTTTGTCCTAAGCGGTCAGAAACGACAGCTGACATCTGCCAGACAATCACTAAGAATCAACTGGCTCTGAATGCTAGTTTCCCCATCGCATTTCAGATTATCCTGCTACTCCCGCTTAAAACTTCACATGGGATAGAGTCAAAACCTTCAGCTCATTCTACACTGAGAATTTCAAAACTCACTTCTGAAACGAAGATGAAATAATCACCATCTTCAATTATATTACCATCTTTCATTAAAGATGTCAACTAGACTGACGTTCAAAAGGCTGGAGAACAAAAATTCTCAATCATATTATATTTGGAATAAAAAATATAGAAGGCCATAAGTCATTCGGCTTCCTTCTAACAATACATATCGTGAATTGGCAGAAGTTAGAATTCATGGGCTATTGGATCGGGTCCCAGTGGCTCAATTGTCTACGAGCTCGCCTTGTAACCAGAAGTTCCTAGGTTCGAACCCCGGTGCGTGCGTGAATACTGATGAGGAGTCCCAAACTAGAGCGAAACAGCTGTTCAGTGCTCCTAGGTTCTCCGGTGGTTGTCTAACTGATGTCAGCTCATGATAAAAAAAAACAATAAATGAATAAATAGAGACTTACAGAAGTTTGATATTCACTAGGATAAAACCAATGTCCACTGAAATTTGTTGGCAGTTTACATCCTGGTTGTAATTCGCTTATCTGACTGTCCGGATCAAAAGCAGGTCGAAGTTCAAGTCGAATAGGTGCATTATTATAATTATGTAATACTTTACAATCAGAATTTGTTGACATTCCTGTAAATAATAAATAGTATATCATGAAATCGATCATTCTGAATAGAACTAAGTGTGAAGCTGGAAAATATACCATTAACTCTTGTCCATTTGAAGTCAGCTACTGAAGATAGACTGTGTTTTTTATATACTGGGATGTGAGCCACACTTATTGTATGGGGAGTGATGATACTATCCAGTTTTCCCTGCTGAAATAGGCAAAGTAGAAATCGAACCTGATGCCAGCTGACTGAAATCCGGGTCTTTAACCCAGTTAATCACTTTCTACTGAGTAAGTGACCTATACACGTTGTAATCATATGTTAAATTAAAATTTTAAATAGACCCTGTGAAACATTTGAAATAATTCAAAATGAAATATCTATTTAAATAGATTAATATCAACATTTTTAGTTGAATCACCAGATAAAACGGTGGTAATGACATCAGTTCTCTTGAGATTGTCGATACAATTCATAATAATAATAATAATAATGATCTACTTTATCCCGAAAACAGTACTTATAATACAGAATGGAATTCTCACCATTTGTCACAATATTGCATCTGATTTACTCAAAATATAAATAAAATTAAAACAAAATTAACCAGAGGAATTTGTCCACATTTACGACATAAAGTCAAAAATATTCGAAGCAAGAATTGAGATTATTAAATATAATAATAATAACAGTTAGTTTGTTTCAAACGGTATTGTCGATTCAGTTCGGAAACTTTAGCATGTTATAGATTATTGGATCTAATGTTCTGCTGATATATTATAGTGAGGGGAAATACAAAATTAACAGTTATAATACAGCATAAATTGTGTCCACACTTATGAAAAAAATTAAAAACAATTGAGAGGATTATAAATATAAGAAATACAATAACAATAAAGGTTGATGCTTTAAGGGTGGAGGAAATGGTTTATTTATTGGTGCTAAGAAGGTTGGTTAGTTCATGCCTGACACTATTTTCATCACATAAAGTACGTGCTAAATATGGTATAGTGGAATTTTTGTACTTAGACATACGTGCATGAAGTCTTCTGAAAAGACTTCTTGTTTTAACTGAGGAGACACAAGGTTGGGGCTGTGGGTAGAGTGGATGCTCACAGTCTAACCAAAACTTTTTGGTGTAGATGAGACAAGAAAATAATTTTTCAAACTGTCACAAATTAGTTTCCTCCATTACCATCATCACTATTTAAAAAGATGAGCAGCTTAGTTATTGATGGTGAAACGGCAGTCTTAAGAAATGTATTTGTGTTAATGGGATGATATGTAATCATCAGAACGGTTAATACCAAGGGAATACTACGGGTTATACCTTACTGAAATGATATGGAATAAAAGATCTACTTATCACAGTAAAAAAGCCATTTAGCAAACACTTTTTATCTACTGCAGACGAAATATATGCGAAAACCAAATGGTTTCAAAAGAATCGCAGTATATCACCTTTTGTGTAAACGTAGCACCCAACACATCCTGACAATACAATAAAATGATCACAGGTTTCCAAAATAAACATCACATATGAAAATTTCCAATTTTTAACTGCAAACTAAAGCCCAATAAGATATGCTTATGACTGATAGATTTTTACTAGTAAACATAATTCCAATTAGATGTATAGCAAAATAACCCAGATGCTAAGAACCTACAGAGTTCAAGTCACTCAAATTACCAATTCATAAAAATACTAGAGGAGAATAATACTTTATTGAGGAGTTTATGTCCTAAACTTACCCCAGTAGAAAGTGTCCTGAGGATTTTGTTGGTCAATGCGCGTTGTCAAACAACGGTATTTAAACCTGAGCTGATTTGTATCATAGGCTATTGCAGCCCAAATGTTTCCACTTTTATCTGTCCAGCGACCATAACATCTCCATATGTTTGCCTTCCCGAAAACAATATTAGGATCTTCAAGAATTGACTTGTCCTGAAAGTTTGGACAGTAACCAAATGTTTGCTCCAAAATAGAATTGTCTCTTAGGGGAGATCCTTGCCTTTGACATGCTTTGATTATGCTGAATGGACTACTGCATAATCCAGTGCTTCCAACAATTCGATAATCAAATGCGTAAACTCCTTCAATGATACTTTTACAGTTAAAATCTGAGTAATCCTCTCGAGATCGGACAAATCCAGTCTCAAGTTCGGCTGCTACAAGGGAGGAGCATATGGTCGATTCATTTGATCCATATTCTGGTCTTTGGCATTGACCTGGAAGAAATATGGTTGATTCACAATAAGAACAACTTACTTCGTCTATACTGAAGGACATTTGGACTTCTAAATATGAAGTCATAACAGAAAAAGCAATCTTTTGTCCTTGTTAATATAAAGTTATTTAGGACAAACACTTACAAATTTTTATATAGGACGACGATATCTTCCACAGCTTCAGTATTCTGATTTTCAGACACTATCATGTGACATGACCCCCACAAATTTTCTATGGTTTGTATTAACTGAGACTTAAGAATCTGAGTAGTAGTTTCTTTTCCGTTTTCGATAGAGAACAGTGTTTTTACATACTTGTCAGGAATTTCACATATTCCTTCTGAATAAGATATTCGAAGAACTATAGTGTAAAAACTTTTGTCCAACACTTACATATGATCAGGAGAAATCCTAAATAACTTATCCGCATTGTTTCCGGACAGAAGCTTAGTGGGATTTTGTGTACCGCGCTGTTTACCAGCAGCGGACTGAGTGAGAGGTTAGCTGAACTAAACAAATCTTTTTTATGACAAAATCCAATGAACCCAGTACTGTTTTTACCAGCTGATATAAACTAGAGTTATCTCTTTGTATCAGCTTATAGGTGATGGTGAAACGGCGAAGTTAAAGAATGGACACTCAAAGAGCAAACGCACCAAAAACCTTGAAATGGACAGCTATCCTAAGAACGAAATTTGGTTGTTAAACACAGCCTATGCATAACACAAAGGAAATCTCAGGTGAGTTTCCTAGTGGCCCATCCCATCATTAGTCGTGGACCGAAAGGGCAGTGGAACTTCGGTTTAGTTTCTAGGAAAGATTAACCCTACTGATCAGGTAAGGGTACTGCTATGACTGGAGCTACTTCTGTCACAGACATCAATTTCAACTATGGCGATTGTGAGAATCTCAGCAGAATGAGTTCGAAAAGGAAGAAAAATAAAAAGCAAGTCAAATAAAGATAAGCAAACAAACAAAATCAGAAGAAAATTAGTCAGTGAGGGAAGTGTCAGGTCATGATTTGCTGAAGTTTACTTGAAGACCACTATTCAAGTTCTATATATGAGAACCCCATCTCGTAACGTTCCGTCTGACTATCATCTGAAAGCATGCCATATGTTGCTGTATGATTGTCTAGCCTCCGCTAAGAGATTGCCACAGACATTTCACTTGTAACGGATGCTACAATGCATTCTATAGGAAGCGAACTAGAATCATAAATGAGCGTCAAATCCCCTGATGAACTATTCATCATGTGTTACCATGTGAGCACCGGTTCACATACGGGGGGAACCTTCTTGTTGGTAATCTTATAAGAAGTGAATAGATCGCGTCTAAACCAGCAGTAGTTAAATGTGAAGGGATCTAGTTTCCACATAGTTCGAATGTACATTGCTTCGCGAAGGCTCATAATTCTTTATTGCTCTTCCTTGCACTTCTAGGTAGTAAAGTATACAGTGTATCTCAAGATGGAGTTGCACATGGGCTTCCTCAAATGTAGTGTTTGTGCACTTAGCTGCATACTGTATTGTATCGCATACTCTGACCACTTCATCCATATATTTGATGCTTGAATCTGTGTTGTCAATTAGAATGAAATCCCGGTGAATCTGTAATGTCACTCACGATGTTATAGACCATAATGGAGCAGCCCTCCCTCTGTAGTGCCTAGACGGTACTCAGTTTTATGAAGCTCTCATGACTGCCTGATTGTCCATACTTTTTACTCTTCTCCAAAGATTTTTGTCATCCGCAAACAAAATAGACTGTTAGCTTAGGTTGTGACTCGGGTAAGTGGTGAAACGTAAGAGAATTCGGAACCTCAGGACAGAAATTCCCACCATGGAAATGAATCATCTACGGGTGAAACAGTCTACTGATATCTATGTGATCTTATTGGGTAGGAGTGTGTCGAATACTACATGAACCGGGCATTCGTATCCCACAATAATGCCCAGTAATTCCTTGAAAACAGCAATTATGTTGCACAGGATCTATCTCTTATGATACCACGTGTCCAAGTAGTTGAAGAGTGAACGATCTATTCATGGTTGTTTGCTCAAACCCAACTCCATATTTTGGCGGGAGTCATCGATACTGCAGTCATCGTTCTATCGTTCGCTGTTTGTTAGAAGACAGAGAAAAACTATCAGAAAATTTGTGTACAATAACCTTGTGGTTGGTTCTGTATTGGCGCAAGAATATAGGATTCTTGAATCACCAATTTGTGTTTTGGTTTTTCCCGTTGGTTATTGACAATAGTTTCTGAAAGTCTTCTAAGAACAGCGTTAAGTCCAGGGTAGTTAGGCCTGGACATTGATACTACGTCATGATTCATGAAGTCCGCTTTTCACGTTAAGGTGGTTTCTAATACTGCCGTCAACCAGGCTTTCTAATATCCGTGATACTGCTAGCAGTAATGCTACGGGCTTACAGCGAATGTCATTCTCTTGATATCTAAATAAATAATAGTATATTCTCATTTTGTACATGAGGGACGCCAGTTTACAGGCATCATCAATATGATAAATTACATATACGATTAGTAAACATATTTAATAATAGTAATTTCATTAAATACATTTTTTCCTACCTGTGTAGGACACACCAATTGTACAGGCATGGATAAGTATCATTTAAATTACATAAATTTGGTTCATGGTAAAATTATAAGGTTGCGGTCATTTTGTCTATGGGAACAATATGATAACTAGTCATTCAATGGAACACATCAAGAAATATAGAAGTATTGTCTTCGCATTAACAAAAAAAACCCAAGTGTGTTTTGGATGGATTACAAATACTTGGGAAAAAAATAAAGCTTGAAGTAATTCCTCCATATAAATAAATAAATAAATTTTTTCTCATAGTATAGTACATGAGGGACGCCAGTTTACTGGCATCATCAAATTGTTACAGAAATAGAACCATATCATTCAATCACAATTTACAGGCAGTAGCAAGATATGCTTTACATGTTCGCTGGAGATTATACATACACTTGATAAATGTTAATCCCAGTAGTATAAAACAGCCTTTTCACTTATATACAATCATTTCTGTGCAAAGTTGGAAAAATCTGCTAGATTGTCAGTGAGTGCAACACAACAGGAAATACAGGAGTATTGTCTTCGCATTAACAAAAAAACCAGGTCTTTGGTGGATGGATTATAAGTGCCTGGGAAAAAAATAAAGCTTGAAGTAAATATTCATACATAACTTTGTTGTGTGCAGAATCATTGAATTATAGTTCATGGATGTGTTATTTTGGAATCAGTGGTGTGTTTGTCTCATTTGATCTGCAATGTCATTGTTGGGAGTAAGTACATAAGCTTCGGACGCATTAATTAATGGTTTTTTTCTGCTTGTGGGTATTTTCTTAGCGTTAGGAAGGTTTATGAGTTTCAGCTGTTCCGACAGGAGTTGAGAATACTAACTGCTCAGCAACATTATGGATATAAGTTCATCACATTATCTAAGGAAAGGCGGGTTGCAGTTGGTGAGGGATATATGGTGCCCAACGAGCGTTCATCTGTCCATGTGATGTTGTGGTGAGTTATACCTTTTTCATGTTGTCGGTTTATGTCCATTTTATTCCACTTATTGTGTTGGGTAGTAGTTTTACAAACGAGATTTCTTTTCTGTTTGAGGATACGTATCTTAACCGTTAATGTTTTATCTAGAATTATAAATATAGGCAAAAAACAACAGGTGTAGTATTTAAGCTTATACATTAAATGGACCTATAATTTCGGAGGCTCTCGGATAGGAATTAGAACTACTATCGTTTGCAAACTCTCGTAGTTTGTCATTAAGCACCTTTTTGAAGGAGGCCAATGTACTTGCTTGACGCATTTCCATTGGCAGTTTATTCCATATCTGTGCAAACCTAATCAAGTAAAATTTTTGCCTGGTGGCTGTTTTACATTGTTCGATAGCTACTGTACCCTTAGTATGTCTTAGTTTGTAGCCATTGTCATCTGAAAGTCGAGTGCCATTAGTAGAGGTAAAAACTAAGTGGTTGAGAAGCTTATAGTAAAGTGTCAAGTTTAGTCTCAGGCGTCTTAGCCATAGTGTTTCTAGTCCTAGGGTATCACATCTAGTGGAGTAGTTCGTACCATTTTCAGTTCCGAGTAATTTTAACGTGAAGTACCTCTGCACTCCCTCGACTTTCAATTTGTCCTCTATGCGTATGCTACTATACATGAATGAACAGTAATCAAATAAAGGACGCACACAAACCTTGTACAACAGAATTCTAGACTCATTTCTGTAGAAGTTCCTGAGTAGAAAGCCGATAAGTCTGCGTGACTTTGACACTTGTTTGGAGATATGTTCAGAAAATGATAATTTATGTGAATATTTCAGCCCTAGGTCCAGTACAGATTCCAGTCGTTGAAGTGCATGGCCTTGAATTGTCAGGTCAAGTTCTAAATTGTTGCAACCTATGCAGAGCCAGCCACATTTTTCGACATTAAGTTGGAGTTGCCAGGTGTCACACCATCTATCCATTTTTTCTAATTCTTGCTGTATGGCGTTTACTGTTATTCCAATATCTGTGTTCTTGCATTTATAGGTCACTTTTAAGTCATCTGCATATAGTATTGGTTTACCTACATTAAAGCATTCACAGATACTGTTTATATATATTATGAATAAGAGTGGGCCTAATACACTTCCCTGGATTACACCACTACTTACTGGTTGAGGCCTTGAGATTATCGAGCCAACTTTCGTTGCCTGACTTCGGCCACACAGAAATGATTTTATCCAGCTCAGGAGAGGATCACATATCCCTAGTGAGCATAACCTGCTGACTAGCAGATTATGGGGAACTCGGTCGAAGGCTTTTGTTATATCGAAATATAGTACAATTACTAGTTCTCTGTTGTCCCTACTTCGTGTAACTTCATTGAAAAAGTCTATGTGACAGGTCACACATGATCTTTTTTTAAGAAATCCGTGTTGTGATGGATTGATAAGTTCATGTTCTAGTAAGTTGTCTGACACTTGGTCTTTAACCACTTTCTCCATTATTCTGGATATTACCGGTGTTATATTGATAGGTCGATAGTTGCATACACTGGTTTTGGCCCCTGCTTTGTGCTTAGGTAATATGTATGTGGCTTTCCACACTTCAGGATAAGTTCCAGTTTCCAACGAGAGAGTAAATATTCTAAGTAACAAGACTACCATTTCCGTGCTACCATTTTTGTACATGACAGATGGTATGTCATCTGTTCCAGTACTACCATTAGACTTCAAAGTCTAACCCTAAGATTTGGAAAAATTATAACTCATTTCCACTCCATAACTAGTTCTTTTGTGTCTGAGGAGTACTGAAACAAGTGACACGGAGGGTCACTGCTGGATAGGGAAGAGTGTTTTAAACCAGGTAGACAACTCTAGGTACACAAAAAGGTGTGAAATAAAAACAACCGGCTTGTGGATAATTGTATTAATATCAAAAGTGGACATCGTGATATTAAGACCTATATGGGTAGCATTATACATTGCAAATGAACTTTGTCAGCCTAGGGATTATAGTCTCCTATTGTATTTCCTTTATGAATGCATCTATTAATGACACATTGCATTTACCTATTTCATTACACTTTACTGATTCACCTTAGCACCTTTATTTTTCTAAAACAGCTTACTATCCCTTTTAAACGTTGTACTTACCTCAATATTGGTTGGCTATCGTATGCCTACAACTACGGGTTGAAAACGAAACGAAGTCGATTTTCCTGTGCAACCTGGAGGACTACTGTTTAATTCAATAATGATACGACATGGGTTAGACAATGGGTGTATTTATATATATATCAAATATTTAGCTGTTACAACATTATTAACTTGTAGACAATCTACTATTTGACATTATATCATACTTGATCGTGCCTGTAAAAATGGTATGCATTTTCATGTAAATTTATGTTTATATGAAAATATGAATTATTTTTATTATTATTAACTAACGGACGGACCTGTTCACGCCACTCACCAAAGGTGACTGAAGAAGAAGATGTCTTATCCACCTTCTTCCTCTGTTAGGGTAAGGTTTGTTAGATTTTGTTTACATTGGGGCTATTTGAATCCGAATTCTCTTCTTATCTTAGACTACTCTTCCTTCAAATCATCTGAGGTCATCTCAGACTTACTGTACTCAATAATCAAACTTTTATTTTATCTAAAACATCACACCACATCGAATGGATCTATCATTGTGTCCCTGGTTTCACCTGCTTGCATATCAACGAACAAACACGATGAACAGTTTCTAAAATGTGTTTAATGTTGAGTACCATAATGACGGGAATTGAAGTTTTTCTGTCCGAACGAAGGAAACATAGAAGCAGGATCGATTTAACTGACCTTCTAGGAAACCGATCAGTTAAGCTGACTGAACAGATTCTTCCAGTTGGCTTCAACTAGAAATAACACACACAATTCGGCAAAGTTAAACTTTCGACACCAATAACAACCGATCAGCAAATGACCTTGAACGGACCAATCACATGAAAGAGGCATTTATGATAAGCGGGAACGTATATTTATGGGAAAATGCATAAGAAAATGATAAAACGGTTACAATGGGTATGTTTCCCGAACATGGGAGAGAAACGTTTACGAATTCAGCATGGCGCTGTCAATAGAGAAGTCGCACCTTATTCTATACACATGTTCATCTAAATGACTATAAATGAGATCCTTTTGAGATCCATTTATAGCCCTTATTCTATTTTTCAGTCGACCCCAAAATCCTTCAATGGAATTTGTATGAGTCCCTGTAACTGGTTCCACGAAATCACTGGAGTGGTTCACTTTGTGATGAATGTATCCCAGGGATGACAATGAATCATAGCCTTTCCACTCGTCGGTATGTACAATTGATCCCGGTTTCACGAGTCGCCTTATTATAGGTACCATAGTAGTCGTCTTCCTGTCTGCTATCCCTTCAACAAGTCCTTTTCAGAGGGATGTGTCGTATAAACCTATGACCCAAATGCTGTTCGCTCTCTGACGACAGCAGTTATATTTCTTCCTCACCAACACTGTCTCATCCACATAGACTACTACGTCGTCCCCACCTAACAACGAAGTAATTCTGTCCATTTTCCATGAGACGATGTCTCTGCAGTGCTGGTACCACCGAGCTGTTGAGACGAGGCTGTTCTCCGTCTCGGCAGCAGCGGCTCTCGTGGGCTGTTTCAGTACCCAGTAATTGCGAATGTACAAAATCTGGGTTAGGGAGAGACGCGACCTAGCAAAATAATTTCCTACGAAATATTACCCTCGGATACTAACTCGCTTCCAGCATATTCCACAACGATGTATAAAACCATCAGTTGACCTAGTATAGCTTTTTAGAGTCATTACGCCACCACACGAAAAACTTCTCTCCTTTAGAAGCATGCCTAAGTCCAAGCAATACTGAAGGACACTATCCTCCTCGAATTGCAAACGTAACCTTGTAAGGGCACGCATTGAAACGAATCAAGCGCTATACAACATTGAACTATGTTCGTGAGTCTCATTGGATAATTCGACGTCGTTCGCTGATTGGTAGTTATTGGTGTCTAAAGTTTAACTTGGCCCACAACTCATATGTGGCTGTCAATTCCGCTAGACCTGAGCCGTAGCCACACTACCTGCTGACTCCGTAGCCTGGCATATCTTACCTGGTGGCTAGGCTGCCCTTGACACGGCTTCCAGTAGCAAAGGAAAAAAATAACACTTACTGCTGATGAAGGATGTAATTGTTGACGATGATTTCGGGAGAGTGTACAATTAGATAACTACACCACAACGAAACTGCCATGTTCTTATTCCTTGAAAATTATATTGACCACCATATGTTTCAATCCGGACGGATAAACAAATTGGTTGTTGACAGTGAAAAGGCTGAGGTTCAATAGAGTTGACGAACTTTGATCCACTAAAACCTCACTAGTTTAGATTGTGTGGATAATAATGGAACAGTTATAACACACATACAGCAGTTGAGAGAAACGGACTCGGACCTCCTGAAACAGGCGTAAATTGGCTGTGGTGCGAGCTTTTAGGGATTTTTCAACAGTATAACGTCAATTCATAATGTTGTGGTGAGAGCTGGCTGTTAGCCAAATTGGTAGACACTAATTTACGTCAGTGTTTACGTCCCCAATATTGGTCGTGAGGAAAATAAGAACAAAGACTGACTCAACAACCAATCACAGTAGACTTTGAGCAGGCGGATACAGTTTGCAGGTAGATTATTTGAACTTCAATAAACGGCCACAAAAAGGTGAAAGATTAACTTTCAGCGAGAAACGACCAATCAGAAGACTATGCTTGTTTGCTTACAATAATCTATAGTAGTGTACATAAAAATCTATAAATATCTGTTGATTTTCTCAATAAACGATCTGTTGCCCGGCCCTTGTCTTCTGTTGTTACATTGTCATTTCACCAGAGATTCTCGGCCTCAAATTTTCCCAAGGTGATTATATTCTGACGTCATCGGGAGGTCCTCGAAAGCATTTGTTTATTTACTTCGCATTTTATTCGTATAAATGCTATTGCGCATCGAGTTGCACTGAGGATTTACAAAAAGTAAAAGATTACGAATGCCTTGCTCATCCCTTCAGCATAAGAAGCTTAAAGACACGCAGGAATTACTTCACAAAATTCTTTTTATCAAGTTCAGTAATGATGAATAGTTTTTCCATCCCAGTGTTATATGTGTGAAGTCGTAATCTATATTGGCCCCTACAGTAACACATTTGGCATAAAGAACTTATCGAAACCAAGAATGTTTGTACTTCACTAAATCTTACTCATTTGCAGAAGAGATCTGATCCTTGGGAAGTGTTCGTCTGACAAGTTCATAATTCTAAGAGTTGTTGTCATTTGTATTCTCAGGAGTTCAACAACTGTTGAGTTTGTGCAAACAAAACGTCCATTCCCCACTGTATTATTAATATTTTATTCACTTTATCTGAGCATGGACAGATGTACGCTCGTTGGGCACCATATATACCTCACCAACTACAAGCCACCTTTCCTAAGGTAATGTGATGAACTTATATCCATAATGTTGCTGAGCAGTTAGTATTCTCAACTCCTGTCGGAACAGCTGAAATTCATAAACCTTCCTCACACTAAGAAAATACCTACGAGCAGTAGAAATCCATTAATTAATGCGTCTAAAGCTTATATATTTACTCCCAACAATGACATTGCAGAACAAATGAGATAAACACATCACTGATTTCAAAATAAAACATCAATGAACTGTAATTCAATGATTCTGCACACAACAAAGTTATATACGAAAATTGACTTCAAGCTTTATATTTTCGGAGGCACTTATAATCCATCCACCAAAGACCTGTTATTTTTGTTAATGCGAAGACAATACTTATGTATTTCCTGTTGTGTTGCACTCACTGACAATCTAGCAGATTTTTCCAACTGTGCACAGAAATGATTGTAGAAGGTCTCAAAATTTGATCATTTGATGATGTGAGGTGCCTTAAAAATTATGCATTTTTAAGCAACTAAACAGTCCTCTAAGCGGGCGAAGCCGCGAATTTGGTCGCATAGACAACTGAACTCCCCATTTGTTGTGCTCTCGTATCACATTCGAATTTTCGTTCACCATTCCCAGTCATCTAGATATGGATCTCAGTTTTACGATATGGCTGCCCGAATACCCATTGTATTTTGAAGGTTCAGTTTGCTTTTCTCGTTGTGGTTGATAACCGGTTCGGTTATAACATTTGAAACTATTAGTCAGTGACAGAATAATACTGATTTTTGAGGTCGGCAATAATACTAATCACCAATTACAGCAGCCTCTGAAGTCCATCCCGTTGAAAACCGAAGACATTTCGATCCGTGTGCCTACAATTCGAAAAACATCGTGCACCTCGGAAAGCTGGACCAACAAGATACCAGCTAATAATAATAATAATCACTTTATTCCACAACAATAACAATTTACAGCATGGAATTTTCAGCGTTTCATTTTACATATTGCATTGGTTTAGCTCTTTTTATAATTATATAAATGTATAAAATTTTAAAAATATTAATAGTTAATAGGAAAAATAAAAACCCCAACAAAACACACCATTTCTAGGTCATAGTGAATAATAAATAAATAATATAACAAATCACACATGCAATAATATGCATCATTACATTTTTTAGTTTAGTTAATGATTTAGAAGTTGTTAAAGTTCTTTTCTGATATTCGTCTCTTCACACAATACTCGTGCCAAATATGGTACGGTCGAATTTTTATATTTTGTAGTACGAGCATAAATGTTTATGAAATTTCTTCTGGTCTTACCCGAAGAGATACAAGGAAACAAATGTGAATAAAGAGGATGTTCACTATCAGACAAAATAACTTTAGCTAAGTGTTTACAAGAATTCAAATGCCTATTGACAACAGTGTCGGTTAGTTGAGTCAAAGGGATAGCACTGACCCTACTTACAGCCCTCAATGTTCTTCGTAGTATTATATGGTCTTTTTTGAGTAGCCCAGGGAAGAATAATGGGGAACAATAAAGAATAATGGGCAAAACACATGAATTAATAAATTGTATGAGAAGAGATTGGGTTATACCTGAGTGCCTCAACTTCTTTATGTAATAAGTCAGACGGAAAACTTTCGTAGAAACTATAAGAATATGAGACGACCAGCAAAGGTTCGAAGAGAAACTAATGCCAAGATAAGAAACACTTGACTTACTCTCTATCATGGTACCATCAATATTACAACAATCATGAGATTGGATCAATCCATGCATGTCTTTTTCATTTCTCAAGCTGAAATCAACAGTATTACATTTAGTTGGATTTAGTTTAAGACCATTTGAGCTAGACCAATCCTTAACTTCAGCTAAGAAGCCATTCATATGGGAACAATCCAATGTGGAACCTACAGGGACAGAAACGGTCAGATCATCAGCATACTCAATGAAGTTAACGTTGGGTGAGTTCGGAAGGTCATGCAAAAAGAAAGAGAAAAGAAATGGAGAAAGTACTGCTCCTTGAGGCACACCACTTTCAGTTAGCTGAGAAGTGGAGCGCTTTCCAGCCAAAACAGTATGCTGTTTCCTATCCTTAAAATAAGAAGACAGCCATCTAGTTGCCCAGGTCTCTGTTTGTGCTGAAATCATCTTTCCTAATAAAAGTGTCCTAGGAACAGAGTCAAAAGCTGCAGTATAGTCTAAAAAAGCTGTTCGAACGAACTTAGCACCCTTATCAAGGCAGGAAACAATATTGTGGTGTAGTACAATGGCTGCATCTAATGTACTTCTTCCACACTTATAAGCAAACTGCTTAGGGTCACTAAAAGCTTTTAAAGAAGGTTTAAGAGTATTCAAAAGAAGTTTCTCCATAGTTTTCAAAAAAGGAGATGTTATAGCGACCGGTCTAAACTTTATACCTGCTCCAGATGATGATTTCTGTACAGGTACAACCTTGATTTCTTTCCAGTCAGAAGGTACCGTTTCCTTGTTGAATGATGCATTAAAGATTTGAGTAAGAGGATGACACAAGATGTCTGCACACTTTTGAAGAAGAATGCCTGGTACACCATCTGGACCAAGGCTGTGTGTTGGATTTAAAGATTTCAAACATAATAGTACATCCTTTTCTTTAAAACCCGTAAAATTACCATTATCTTGACTAGTTACATCAGGTACAGGTATATTAATTTGTTTCATGATAAATGATTTGTTTAAAGCATTAACATCAGAATAAGCATCAACAGACATTTGTTTTTTACTTGTAAGTTTATTGAAAAGTTTCCAAATGTTTGAAGGATTTTTACATGATAAAAATTTTTCATTATAAAGTCTGTTCAATCTTTCTATTTCACACTGGGCTTGCCGGTTGTCACTAGTACTCTGCCTCGTCCCTATGGTTTCATGTATTCAAAGAGATTTAATAATAGTAGTAATACTACATCTTCATGTAAAAAATCAATCAACATGGGAAGCATGACAATTTTACAGGCACGACGAAACACGATATGGAGGATAGATAAAACCTCTGTTATGATAGATCAAATATCTCATTCATGATAGTAATAATATTTTATTCACATAAGTTAAAAATTTACAAGACTGACATACTGATTGTACAGACATGGTCATATTTGACAAATGCAATCTTAGATTGAGCACTGTTTAGTCACATAAATACTGAAAAAATGAGAAAAATTCTAAAAACGTAATAATTTCCTCTTGATGTTCACTTTTGATCGAATAAGTTGTAAGATATTGGCTTAAGTCTAAATTTTAACCGTTAACATACGCATAGTCAGTCAACTTCGCGCGGGAATTACAAAGGGTTGCGTTATTGGAAGGTGATGTAATGGGACAAAAACTTGTATAATACCACTAAATAAGTTTTCTTTTCTTTTTTTGCAGAAATGAATGCCAGTATAAACTCATTGGAGCAAGAAGAGGAGCGTCTAGCCAGGCTTGCTCTAACAGATGATTAATTAACTTGTACCCGCACACTTTAAACCTTGCTTAATCACAAAATACATCTTTCATGGCAGTCTGAGTTATTCCTTCTCTGTCTGTGACTGTGCGTAATCTTCTGTTACGGTGAGAAGAAAGATGATACACAGGTGCTAGATTGAGACACATAGAATGATTAACTTACAATACTTATCAGCTAATAAGTTATAAAGGGTTTGAAAACTCATAAAACTGCATAGTAGATGGTAAGTACAGCATTATTTTGCTATTAGCAGACTCAATGGACCAACTTTGCAATGATAAACAGATTTCATGATGGAGGTTGCTCCGTTGTTGGTCCTATGTGCCAGCAATAATCTGAATATCTACAAAATGTAGGTTCTAGTGATTTCAAAACTCCGTTGAAGCAATACAAACGTCGAAAGCAACATTACTGCACACATGCAGTGCTCCAGCGCAGCGTTTATGGAAAGAGAAGACGGGAGAAAGCAGCAGGAGAGGTGCAGAGGCAGTCAGCGAATATAAATAACTCAGAACAAACAATATACGAAAAACGCGGAGTTAATCCCCTGTTATTATTACTAAGAATTTATAGTCAATGAATTTTCTAGTGTTCCGTACTAACGATTAGTTCAAGTTCATAGCAGCAAGAATGGCAGAAACGAGTGGGGGTTATGATTGTCTCCACCTATATAGAGCAATGGTAGGAAAAGTTACTATAATAGTTACTTATATTTCGTATTAGCGGGTAAGTTTACAAGAAATGCATGTCATTTTCACAGACACGATCAGTTATTTTATAAATTGCAGTCGTGAAGTATCATAAATTAGCACCTTTTCAAAATTTTAAATTGTTGGACTAATGTACGAGCAATCAGAACAGTTTTGTATAAATGTTTAATTGTAAACCCTCCATTAAGGTCACAGTCAAGGTTGAGCGCCATCCCAAACTTCGTTGCGTTTCCTGTGGATAATCCACAGGTAAACATGGTCAAAAGCACTCTTTTGAATGCATACTTTATGAACAGTGTCCTGTGCAGCCGTCATACAATAGGAAAGTTTCAGAAAAATAGGTTTTGCCCACTTGTGCTGAAATCTGACTCATCCTCTAATGCTGACATTTCTGACAGTAGGCAAACACTACTGAAAAATACTCATTACCATTTGATAAGGTTAGCCAGTGACAAAACGCCGATCCGAAGAATGACTTCTATGACTGATTTTAAAACAGTGAAGTCCATCTCTCATACAACACCTCTGATCACCTACACTTTTATTGAGGCAGAAAACAAGGGCCTGGATCTGTCTACACAAATTGCATCATATCCTGAAACGGCCTTTCGTGGAAGTAGCAAATGGCCGCACACTAAAAAAGAAATAGGCCTTAGACCTAGACTCCTCTGCTGACGATCCCTGTACCCCAATGACACACCTCAGTACATCATATCAGGTATTCATCAACCCAAGTAGTTCCAGCTTCGTGAAGTTGGAGAATGTGGGTGCCAGTCCATCCACACGGCCATTGCAAAATAAGAGACCAATGCAATACAGTGATTCAGATTCTCACAGCTTGATATCACACCTCTCTTCAGAGACAAATTTTCACAAAACTGACAGGTATAAAAACCATATTATAGAACCTGAACATCATAGCAGCCTGTCCGGAAAAGTGAGCTCTCGCGCCTTCATGAATGAAAAGATTGAGACACTTGACTACAGGCCGTCGAACAGTGATAGAGGCTAGACGCCATATTTCAAACCAGTTTAGCTTACTTGGTGGGCTACCCTTATCAAGTTACATGGCCACACCAAACGGAGCCGCCCATCCGACGGTCAGCAGTTTCGCTGCAACGACACTACCATTTTTTAGTTAGATTCACAATATGACCGCCAATATATTACAAATGCCCACCACTCCCAGCAGATGTCAAACCCCGATATAAATAGGCCCGACGATACAGTAATGTCTAATTACTGCCTGGAACTCATCTTGCGTCGGTGACACAGTGGTTAGGACTCTCGCCGACCATGCACATGGCCCGGGGTTCAATCCCCTGTCGACGCACACCCGATATCTGTGGTAGGCCAGCAAAATTTGGGCTACCGATATCCATGCTGAAAATTCTATACTTGTACTGGAAATACGGTTTGGCATCAAGCTGTAATCAAAATAAAATAAATAAAAAATAAATAAAATACATGATACAGGTATTTCTGTTGTTCACCAGCAACCTTTTATCTACTTTTTTCTGTCAGTCAATCTTCATTACGCTCCAATTTACAGGGACACAAAAGTATCACTGACACCCTCTGAACCTTTAGCTTTCCTGGCATTTCCACAGGAATGGATATTTCATTGTCGTCTGGGAACACCACGATTGAATCTAATCACCAGCTACTTCAAGACATGGTTGAAATCTTAAGGTATGACCCAGCTAATCCTAGCATAGTTCTTAATAATGCCGGGTCAGCTATAAACAAAATGATAAGCCGACCTACAGCGCTAATGATTATTTAGGGTTACTTATTTTCCAGAAAGAACAGATCAGATGGGTGGGGCGGAGGATGCATTATCTATGTTAAATCAGACCACGAAGCTGTACACTACAACAACCCCAACGTGGATGTATGCGCTACATTGTCGCTGATAATCTACATCACTAAACAGCGAACTCTGTTATTAGGTTGCATCTATCACCCACCCAACCACGACAGTGAGATGCCGAATCAAACAACTGCAGCCTTTCGCTACATCTCGAAATTGAGATGATTTTAACGTGCCTGATGTCTCATGGGAACTAATCAGTGTTCCTCTCCACTACAGTAAATTTTTAGATGCAGTGGAGTTATGTGGGTGGACGCAAAGTATTCTAAGGCCCACCGGAAACTGCAATATACTGGACATAGTTTTCTTGAAAGACAGCGCCCTATCCGCCATCGACATCAGCCACCCATTTCCGGGTAGTCTCCATAACACCGTAATCTGCTCCTTCGATATTAAACTCTATGCAGTAATAATAATTTATATTTCGTATAAACGGGTAAGACGCTCTACCCTAAGAAAAACATTCACGTGCTTCGGAAAAGCTTAGATGGGCAAATTTTCTTTTTTAGAAACAACCTGAACAGTATCCTACTAGCCTTTTACCAAAATGTATTGATATGCTTTGATGAACGTACTCCTAGATGTAAAGAGAACTCAAGGCAAAACGTAAAATGCTTCATTTCTAGAAAAGTAATGGCTGAACAACAAAGACTGCACTGACAGTACCACAGAAAAATGACTTCTCGTGTCTCGTAAATATACAGAACATTTATCTCGAATTGAAAGAAAATAAGGACAAAGCCTTACTCAGACAACAGGAGGCAGCTCTTAAAGATAACTCTAAATACACTGCAGTCTGTAGGCTTTACCGCAAAGGGCTAAACTCTCGTAAAACAGATATACTATTCACTTTAGAAAATGGTGAGGCTGCCAATGACCCTAAAATAGTTTACGAACTTCTAAACTCCTACTTCTCTCAGTCCTACACTTATGATTACAATGCATCATCACAACCTCCATTCCTCTTACGTTCACAAAAATCTCTAGAAAGCATCATCTTTTCCTCATATAATATTAAAATAGTAATCGCCTCTCTTAAAAGTTCAAGCAATCCTGGTCCTGATATAATCCCCTCAACTTTTTTAAAATATGGTGGTGAAGACATTTCCATCCTTCTCGTTAAAGTGTTCTCAACCTCCCTATCAAGTGGGACATATCCAGATGCATGGAAAACCATACACATTACCCCTAGGTATAAGTCATGCTTTCTTTCAAGTGTCATGAGTCACAGACCCATTAACCTAACTTCCGTTATTTCATGAGCTCTGGAAAAGATTGTGGCAGGTGCCGTTCTTGACTTCCCCTCTCAAGAGAAACTTACCACTCCTTTTCAATATGGTTTTATGAAGTCACGTCCGTCCATTGCATGCTGTTTACAATTTTTCGGTTACATATCACAAGATTACGGTATGATCATGGTAGTTGTATACTTAGATCTTAGTAAAGCCTTTGACAGTGTCAGCCACCGACTATTAATATCAAAAGTCCAGTCTTATGGTATCCGAAGTTTACTAGTAAACTGGCTGTATTCTTTTCTAAGCAATCGTATCCAGATGGTCAAGATAGGTCCCCACACATCCAACCCTTTTTGGATAACAAGTGGAGTTATACAAGGTAGTGTCATAGGTCCACTATTATTCCCGTTATATTTCGATAATATTTGCATCGTTATTTAACGTGGCATTTCTTGTACATGAGGGACGCTCGTTTACAGGCATCATCAATATGGTGAATTACATTTGCGATTAGTAAGCATATTTAAAAACAATAATATAATAAAATACATATTTATTCCTACCTGTGTAGGACACGCCGATTGTACAGGCAAGGATAAGTATTATTTTACTTATATAAATTTGATTTACGGTTAAATTACATGGTTGCTGTATATCCTGTCTTTAGTTTGTGGGGACAATATGATAACTAATGATTCAAAGGACTACATCAAGAAATATAGAGATATTGATTTCGCATTAACAAAAAACCCAAGTATGCGTTGGATGGGTTACAGATACTTGGGAAAATAAATAAAGCTTGAAGTTAATTCCCCGTATAACAATAAAATGCATCTTATAATAATAAATTCTCGCTTTATGCACATGAGGGATTCCAGTTGACAGGCGTCATCAATACGATAATAACGTACACATGGAGTAAACATGTTTAAAATTTCTCAATAACACAAGATATATATACAAGGGAAGATAATGGAATATTGACCGTAAGTACACTCTGCATAAGTTAAAACAGTTTATATGGCATAATCCTAGGCACCATTATTGTTTGAATTTAGTGAAAATGAGCGTAACAACTGAGTGTTGCGTTACATTTGATCGATATGGTGGGCTACTCACAAAAGTATAAAAATGGGTCATAAAACGTTAGTTAGTTTACCGTAAACGACATTTTAAGCCATATAATCTGCAAGAAGCTCACCACAACAGTTAGTATCCAGTTAAACATGCAGCGAAGTGCGGAGTATGTAACCATATGATTGTACACTTTTTGTTTGGATGTTGAAATAAGAAACATTGTAAATGACTCTTGTTTAAAACGATTTATGTTTAAATACATATAACTTCCGAGTGGAATTTGAACATACACTATGCTGTTGGTAGCTCCGCCTTCTCTCTGGCCATTTCTGTCTACTCACCCAACTCAAACCGTGTTATATACCTTTGATCTATTGCAGGAACCTATTATCCTTATCGGAAGACAAATCTACAACCGGAACACAGCTTCTATCAGTAGATACGATTCCAACAGTCAACGCTTCTGTGGATTATATAAATAATTTGTAGCAGTGGACTGCACTTTGATAATATATTGTTGCACTGTACTCTCATTTACTTGGATTTTTATTCGCATATTTGTTATGTCAATGAACTGGCTCTAGACGGTCCCCTACAGAAGTAGTAATAATTCAGCAACCAGTGATATTTTGATTCTTTTCTGTCTAGAAACTACATTTTGTAGATATTCAGATTATTGCTGGCACATAGGACCAACAACGGAGCAACCTCCATCATGAAATCTGTTTATCATTGCAAAGTTGGTCCATTGAGTCTGCTAATAGCAAAATAATGCTGTACTTACCATCTACTATGCAGTTTTATGAGTTTTCAAACCCTTTATAACTTATTAGCTGATAAGTATTGTAAGTTAATCATTCTATGTGTCTCAATCTAGCACCTGTGTATCATCTTTCTTCTCACCGTAACAGAAGATTACGCACAGTCACAGACAGAGAAGGAATAACTCAGACTGCCATGAAAGATGTATTTTGTGATTAAGCAAGGTTTAAAGTGTGCGGGTACAAGTTAATTAATCATCTGTTAGAGCAAGCCTGGCTAGACGCTCCTCTTCTTGCTCCAATGAGTTTATACTGGCATTCATTTCTGCAAAAAAAGAAAAGAAAACTTATTTAGTGGTATTATACAAGTTTTTGTCCCATTACATCACCTTCCAATAACGCAACCCTTTGTAATTCCCGCGCGAAGTTGACTGACTATGCGTATGTTAACGGTTAAAATTTAGACTTAAGCCAATATCTTACAACTTATTCGATCAAAAGTGAACATCAAGAGGAAATTATTACGTTTTTAGAATTTTTCTCATTTTTTCAGTATTTATGTGACTAAACAGTGCTCAATCTAAGATTGCATTTGTCAAATATGACCATGTCTGTACAATCAGTATGTCAGTCTTGTAAATTTTTAACTTATGTGAATAAAATATTATTACTATCATGAATGAGATATTTGATCTATCATAACAGAGGTTTTATCTATCCTCCATATCGTGTTTCGTCGTGCCTGTAAAATTGTCATGCTTCCCATGTTGATTGATTTTTTACATGAAGATGTAGTATTACTACTATTATTAAATCTCTTTGAATACATGAAACCATAGGGACGAGGCAGAGTACTAGTGACAACCGGCAAGCCCAGTGTGAAATAGAAAGATTGAACAGACTTTATAATGAAAAATTTTTATCATGTAAAAATCCTTCAAACATTTGGAAACTTTTCAATAAACTTACAAGTAAAAAACAAATGTCTGTTGATGCTTATTCTGATGTTAATGCTTTAAACAAATCATTTATCATGAAACAAATTAATATACCTGTACCTGATGTAACTAGTCAAGATAATGGTAATTTTACGGGTTTTAAAGAAAAGGATGTACTATTATGTTTGAAATCTTTAAATCCAACACACAGCCTTGGTCCAGATGGTGTACCAGGCATTCTTCTTCAAAAGTGTGCAGACATCTTGTGTCATCCTCTTACTCAAATCTTTAATGCATCATTCAACAAGGAAACGGTACCTTCTGACTGGAAAGAAATCAAGGTTGTACCTGTACAGAAATCATCATCTGGAGCAGGTATAAAGTTTAGACCGGTCGCTATAACATCTCCTTTTTTGAAAACTATGGAGAAACTTCTTTTGAATACTCTTAAACCTTCTTTAAAAGCTTTTAGTGACCCTAAGCAGTTTGCTTATAAGTGTGGAAGAAGTACATTAGATGCAGCCATTGTACTACACCACAATATTGTTTCCTGCCTTGATAAGGGTGCTAAGTTCGTTCGAACAGCTTTTTTAGACTATACTGCAGCTTTTGACTCTGTTCCTAGGACACTTTTATTAGGAAAGATGATTTCAGCACAAACAGAGTCCTGGGCAACTAGATGGCTGTCTTCTTATTTTAAGGATAGGAAACAGCATACTGTTTTGGCTGGAAAGCGCTCCACTTCTCAGCTAACTGAAAGTGGTGTGCCTCAAGGAGCAGTACTTTCTCCATTTCTTTTCTCTTTCTTTTTGCATGACCTTCCGAACTCACCCAACGTTAACTTCATTGAGTATGCTGATGATCTGACCGTTTCTGTCCCTGTAGGTTCCACATTGGATTGTTCCCATATGAATGGCTTCTTAGCTGAAGTTAAGGATTGGTCTAGCTCAAATGGTCTTAAACTAAATCCAACTAAATGTAATACTGTTGATTTCAGCTTGAGAAATGAAAAAGACATGCATGGATTGATCCAATCTCATGATTGTTGTAATATTGATGGTACCATGATAGAGAGTAAGTCAAGTGTTTCTTATCTTGGCATTAGTTTCTCTTCGAACCTTTGCTGGTCGTCTCATATTCTTATAGTTTCTACGAAAGTTTTCCGTCTGACTTATTACATAAAGAAGTTGAGGCACTCAGGTATAACCCAATCTCTTCTCATACAATTTATTAATTCATGTGTTTTGCCCATTATTCTTTATTGTTCCCCATTATTCTTCCCTGGGCTACTCAAAAAAGACCATATAATACTACGAAGAACATTGAGGGCTGTAAGTAGGGTCAGTGCTATCCCTTTGACTCAACTAACCGACACTGTTGTCAATAGGCATTTGAATTCTTGTAAACACTTAGCTAAAGTTATTTTGTCTGATAGTGAACATCCTCTTTATTCACATTTGTTTCCTTGTATCTCTTCGGGTAAGACCAGAAGAAATTTCATAAACATTTATGCTCGTACTACAAAATATAAAAATTCGACCGTACCATATTTGGCACGAGTATTGTGTGAAGAGACGAATATCAGAAAAGAACTTTAACAACTTCTAAATCATTAACTAAACTAAAAAATGTAATGATGCATATTATTGCATGTGTGATTTGTTATATTATTTATTTATTATTCACTATGACCTAGAAATGGTGTGTTTTGTTGGGGTTTTTATTTTTCCTATTAACTATTAATATTTTTAAAATTTTATACATTTATATAATTATAAAAAGAGCTAAACCAATGCAATATGTAAAATGAAACGCTGAAAATTCCATGCTGTAAATTGTTATTGTTGTGGAATAAAGTGATTATTATTATTATTAGCTGGTATCTTGTTGGTCCAGCTTTCCGAGGTGCACGATGTTTTTCGAATTGTAGGCACACGGATCGAAATGTCTTCGGTTTTCAACGGGATGGACTTCAGAGGCTGCTGTAATTGGTGATTAGTATTATTGCCGACCTCAAAAATCAGTATTATTCTGTCACTGACTAATAGTTTCAAATGTTATAACCGAACCGGTTATCAACCACAACGAGAAAAGCAAACTGAACCTTCAAAATACAATGGGTATTCGGGCAGCCATATCGTAAAACTGAGATCCATATCTAGATGACTGGGAATGGTGAACGAAAATTCGAATGTGATACGAGAGCACAACAAATGGGGAGTTCAGTTGTCTATGCGACCAAATTCGCGGCTTCGCCCGCTTAGAGGACTGTTTAGTTGCTTAAAAATGCATAATTTTTAAGGCACCTCACATCATCAAATGATCAAATTTTGAGACCTTCCCGAAAATGTAGGTTGGATATTTGACTGAATAACAAACGCTACGGATCACCGGCAGCTTTACGCAATCCAGGTTTGCATCATGTGTGGCTCATTACCTCTAAGTTCAGCTGTATATTCAGGACTGATAATGACTGCTTCTGACAATGCACTAGTCGTGCTACTGTTGAGCTAAACTATACACAAAATGCCCTATTACCCAAAAGTCAGTAATATGTCTGATTTGTGAGTACTGATAACAAAGCCCTAATCGAAAGGCGCATCTGTTTATTAATGTGCCCTAGTGAGCAGTACATTATGATAAGATTAAAATCTTAAAATTATTCAGAGGAAGTGTTTTAGAACTCATCTGGCTAGTGCGGCTGAAATAGGGATTCAGACTCCATGCAGGTTAATAGCACGTTGAAGGTGGGCAAAATAGTACTCGAGCATAAGCTGGTGCATAATCATCAAAACAAATCTTGAAACACCCAAGGTATCCACAGATAGGCTAGACACTGATCTAGTCAATATTAAGTTCTGTTTGATCCATTAATTTTGACCCTAGGTTTATTTTCGGGTCGTGTAAGGTGCACTACAGGTGAACTGCACATTAAATTATCAGTTCCACCAACTGTCCTTCGATTATACAGTGCCAGATGGTCTATAAGAATAAAAACCTTGTAAAAGAAAAGTGCCAGTAGAGTTTCTACACAGCGTTTATCTTTAGATTTGGGTTTTAATCTTCTGCTGGTCTACCAAATTTCCGTTACAATCAGACATCACTCAACCACGAAAGTTCTGTAAATATTGGCAAAATGCAACTAAATGTCTAAAGCGTTGAAGAGAGGAGGCGGCGACCTACCAAATCTCCCTTATTCTCATGTTTTGACACACAACATATTAAATTGAGCTGTGAAAGAAATAATGTAGGAGTTGCAGACTCATTCTTCACCTTTTAAAATGATTGGATTGTAATATTGCAAGATCTAATAATGTAACCAAGTAGCTCTTCATAATCGACACTTAAGCGCTTTGAATATGATGTAGCTTTTTGAAAAGAAAAGAATGAAATAGCGACAAGTCGAACTAATTCCTCTACTTATGGAATCATATGCGAACCATAAATACCATTATTTCCACGAATCACACATCTGCAGACATTGATGTCTGGTGTTCATAAATGTAACTGAACATAACGTTTCGTTTCTAGGCTTAAAAGTGGTCATAAGTTTAAACACAGATTGTACAATGTACATATGTCGCATCGAATACAAATTTTGATTAGCAGTAGCGGGCTTTCGAAAGTTTGAGAAATGTCTAGCGTCAGTACTCGGAGTTCTCGGTCCAGGAACGTGGCGAGTGATGAACAAACATCAGCCGACTTGCTAAGCACCGGCACAACACATGAAAGAACTGGAGAGTCAAGCCATCGTCGCGCGAGATCAAGGCGCTCCCGGACTGGTCAAACCGATCCCATTAGCAATGCAGTTAGTACATTTTTTAAATATGTTTCTGTTTCTGTGGAAGTATTGAGCGATGAGATGTAATGTGCGTAGCCGATTTTAGTGTAGATATATGAATATGTCAGTTGGAAGCTCCGCAGTCATGTGAAAAACTGAGGTTTATTCCATGTCATATGAAAAGCACGACAGTTGGAATTTAAAAGATCAGAAATTAACGGTTTTTGGATTATTGGTAGTTTCATTTAATCTCGTGTTGTGTGGACTGACATAGTCAGCAATTATGAATTTAAGGACAGTGTTAGGTTAGGATGGAAGACCAACAGATGGAGGTACAAAGTTCCGTCATTAGAAATGGCTATGATAGGTATTACGTATCCTGACCCACCACATTCTTCAAACAGTAGTGTTAGTTGATTGTGACTAGATTCACGTAGAATTAGATGTGTTGGGACGAAAACATGAACCCAATGTATAAAGTCGTTGACTGTTGGTTTGAGCAGCGTAGAGAGTTGTAGACTGAGTTTCTGAGGTCTTTGAGATGCAAAGAATGAATGGTTAGAGACTGTTACTATTATAGCTGAAAGTCGTTTGTAATAGTACAGATATATTCCTTGTCGTTTTCTAAATTCTGAAGTTCCTATATAATGGCTTAGTCATTCGCCAAAGCATATTCTTCCATTGTAGTTTCATTACGTTCCTTTACCCCATTTCTGTGCGTGCTTTTATGAAGTATGGCAACTTGAAATGCTACATTCCATGTAGCTCTACCTCGATATGTTAAATTGTCTGAAAACAGTCAGGTTGCCGAGAATATAAAACTCATCTAGTAGCTGTTGATTTCTTAACAATTGTGGTTCCCACTAGCTGCATTTCACCAGTTGGACTGGGGATTGGTTTTGTCAATAAGTTTATAGGAATCCGAATGGATATCTAAGTAAGTCATATTTTAAAGTTGTGGGTAACAGTATCATAAAGATAACAAACAGTTGAGGGAAATACTTGTGATTACAGATGTGCTGCATTATTATAGCGATATTTCATGCTTCAGGCTGAGCCACATAGTGTCTATCATGCAGCCGCACTGGCCGGCAGCTTGTAAAGTTCTAACTTGATCTACCAACTCGAAGGCAAGTGGTGTATAACAGTTTCATTTAAAATACTTCTTGAAGCTGTGAAACAGATTTAAATTCCAGAAGGCAGTTAGGAAATTACGACCTAGAAAATTGGAGTAGTGCGTTTCGTGGACCGCGACGGATCATAAGACAAATTTGGCTTCTTTTTACTGAGGACAATGCTAGTTACAAGCTGTAGTATTAAATTTGTTGGCAATGGTATCATACTGATACATGCTTTTGATAAAATATATGGGAACAGTTTAGTCCATTCGAATGGGATAGATGACTGAGATAGCTAAGACAGGCGTTACGATTTCCTTATCATCGCCTTCCTCTACGGGTTATGTTAGCCTACCTGGAATTAGGTTGCAAAGAGATGTGCTCATACCCAAACTTAGCACCAATCCATGCTATCTTTGACAGTCTGAGACGAGGAGGGAGGTGTAAACTGCCTTGTTGGGTTCCTCAGGGTTCTAAGGACCAATGGCTGGTGACTACTGAAGATATGGCTCAAAATCGTTCTCACTGGCGCATACGCATTCACTCCTTTTGACCGCTCACATCCATGAAACCCTAGTGTTTTCTATGCTACTATTATTTCTCCCGCACATTTCTCTTTTTTCCTCTCGTTTCTCCAGCTTTATGTGCTACACGGAGTATGGCAACCTAAACTGATGCTCTTCTGTGCTAAAATCTTTGTTGAAACTCACTCAGTCAGTCAGGTCTTTTCTAATAAGTTAGGGTCAGTCGGTAGGATTTCATTTTACAGAAGGCATTTATTTATATATCCAGCTGTTTTACCGGTTCTACCAACTGTCATCCTTCCTAAGGCTTTTAGCCTATAGAATGACTATGAATTGAAAGATAATTGTGTTTTGCTATTACGCGGTGTTTTACAACTCTCAAACGGTAGTTTAGATAACATGCAACCTGTTTGTTGAAGGTATCAGATGTGGTCTAAAGTCAGTATGATTTTTCGATATGCACTTCTTGTTTCTTCTACTATCAACAGTCATCACAAGAGCCATCAAAACACTTCTCTGGATGTGTCTTAAGCTAGTTTTTATCCAATCGTTCTATTGTCCTCTAACCCTTGTTTCTTATCGTCATTACATTACTCAATGCATTTGCTAATACATATATACTGTACCCTGTTTTTTTAACCGAAATAAAGTAAACAGAGAAGGCCCTCTTTAACCATTTTCATCACAATTCTTAAAAACCCTCAATGAGAATAAAGCGACTGTGTTTTTTTCAATACGAGAATAGAATATTTGGAAATCTTGGTGAGATATAGAATGTTAAGATAATCAAAATAGCAAGGCTTAAGGGCGTAGTGACATTGTTGTCCCCTATGTGTTGATAATTTATTTATTGGCCATAGAAATCATTGTAAAAGGTAGATGCATACGAAATGGTTTTATGTGCGAATTTAAGCACCACCATCTGAGGAATCACTGTCAATTTGGTGATACCTGCCATCGTATTTTGTGTTTGCTTGTTTTTTATAGAATAATATCGGTGTTTTTAAATGATGAATGTGATATGTGTTTTCGAATGTTTCAGGAACCTACATCTGGTCTTCGCACATCTGAAGTGGAACCAGGAAGTCCTTTGTCGTATAGTGACATGTCTAGTGTGGCTACTGTGGTGGGAGAGGATGTTTTAAGTTCAGTTAGACCTGGTGTCAATGATGAGTTGGCTGTTCGAGCTGTTTTATCTCAATCTGGACGGCTTATTCCTGCAACGACTGGTGCACTTGGAACTACTGATGCATCAACTGCTAGTGGGCCTCAGGTATTTCTTAAGTACATTAGACATTGTCTGTTTTGCGATCTTTTTTTTTTACTAAGTATTTCTATTCATGGTTTCTATCAAAGGCATTGTCCTTTTTGATACACAGTCTTGAAGTGTTGTGAATTAGATCCTATGGGCTTGCCGATTGAGCACATATCTTAATATCTTAACTTTATTAGGCTTTCGTAATTGTCTATGGCGAAATATAGGAACGCTCGAAGGAGATTATTGAGGAGCTTGAATTTGTAGTTTAGAGTTCCTCGGAGTTAGTGAATCTAGACTATGGAATTGCAGCGGGGTAAGATATCTTCTATCACCAGTAAGAACTTCTTTTACTGTTTGGTATTTTAACATGTTAAGCATTTTACCCTTGGTCAACTTCATTTAAATACTATGGCTGCTTATTCGATCGAGTCGTAGTAAATACCTGGAATAATTGACTTTCCCAAAAATAAACAAGGATGATCTCTATAGTACGAAGCTGTTTCTACAAGATGACACACAAGCGATACAGATTGACACTTCTTTTCAGAAACTGTAGATCGATGTGAAACAATCGAACATTCACTATGAAAATTAATTGCTGTTTTAATTTGTCATGTGATTTGCAAGGACTAGGAATGCTGCTCCTGTGGGGTGGCTGAATCGGTAGATTAAAAGAACTGTATTAACCAGCAACAGAAGAGAGTAGAGTGAAATGATGTCTGCAGTTGCTTAAAGCAAACACTTTAAATTGTCCTTGAGGTGAGAAAAAATATTTATAGAATGCTGGTAATCTTAGGGAAACTATCATCAGTACCAACATCACTTTGCGATTTTGCTGGTTCTTCACACCGTAACTATAATTCATCCAGGTGACCTTCTTGACATAATACTCCCACGGAATATCTCTTCAAACTAAGCAGAATTATGTGACACTACCGGGATGGATAAATGTGATTACGACGTCTATGCGTCGGTGTTTCAGCGGTACAATGCTCACCAACCACACATGTTTGAGGTTCAATCCCCGACCAACTCATTCCTAAACCTCTCTAAACCGGTAGTGAGGCTAGCAAAAGTGGGGTCGGGCGTGAGGCTAGCAACCCTACTTATACCGAAAATGCAAAGCTCTAGCTTGAGGCCTTATGTTCCACTGGAGATGTAAAGGAATAAAAAATAAAATAATAAATAAAAGACGACCTCTGTGCTCTTGCAGAGTGTGGCAGCTTGGAATGAGATACATTTTTTTGAAGAGTTTTGCATTAATTTATCTGTTTCACCGGCTGTGAGTAACAGCTATTGTTCAGTTTTCTTCAACTCGGATGAATGAACTGTTGTATTTAAGAGTATGACCACCTATGTTCAATTCAAAACAAAAAGAAACGCTCATTACACATATAAAACTCACTTCAACAGTCAGTAATATTTATACCAATTATTTCTGTATATATACATGTCTATATGTTTTTGTTTGCTTATGAATTTATTTCAGACGGTTATATGGGGTACTGATGTAAATATTGCTCAAGTGATGTCAAGATTCAAACACTTCCTACTGACATTCATTCCTACAGACTTGACAGGTCAACCAAACTTAACTACTGGTCAACCTATCGATCCAGAAAGACCTCTTTACCTGCAAAGAATGGAGGATCTAGCAATATCCGGTTCAACTGCCTTAGATATTGACTGTGAACATCTTCGTTCGGCTAGACCAGAGTTATACACCCAGCTAGTAACTTTCCCGAAAGAAGTTATTCCTGCGTGCGATGCTGCTACACACGCTTTGTTTGTAGATCGTTTCCGTGAAGTACAGCTGGAAAGAGCGATACAGGTAATTCAAAAAATAATCTAATGTTGTCTAATAAAATAAATTGGTCTTCACGTAAATCATTTTTCTTTAACCTTAAATGTTGCTTAAAACATTAGAAATGATAAATCATTACTTGTATTCAGGCAAGAAGCAGTAGTCTGAGTCTTACACTATTGCTTTCTAAATATCTGCCTAAAACATCAAATTTAAGATGGCGTACTTATCTTTGAACTAATTCAATTTCCCCTTAGGTTATCCATTGCGTTCGTAGAAGAGTTGATATGAAGTAGTGCCGAATACTGATACCTTTCACTTACTAAAGAGTATGTTTATTGTTATTGAATTTCACAGCTGCTCTCTGGAACTATGTTATATTATTACGAAGGGTATTAAATGCTGTGAGTAGGGCTAGTGGTTTGCCACTGCGTGAGCTCTCCAATACTATAGTCGAGAGACATAAATTCCTGTACAAAGTGGGCAAAGGCCGTACTGTCAGACCCTCTGCACCCCTTTTATTCACAACTATCCCCTTGCATCTCATCAGGTAGGACGAGAAGTCAATGTAAGAAGTTATATGCTCGAACCATTTAGTACAAAAATTCTACAACACCGTATTTAGCCCGTATTTTATGTGATGAAGACTCTGTTAGACGTGAAACATATAAGTTACTATGTAATTAGAAAAGTGAATCGACCCTTTCATTGTTCATCTTTCTGTAATTTTATGGTGTCACCCTTTCTATCGTTTAATTACAACTTAGCTATTTTATTTTAGTTGTTATTACTATTATTACTACAATTTCATACTTTATGCATATTTTTCTCCGTATTGCATACAGAAATTTGTGAAGTAGCTGCTATAACAATGTTTTGTTATTATTATTATGTAATGTTTACTTTTTATTTTTTGTCGTTTTTGAGTAAATTAGATGCAATATTGTACTGAATGCTGAAAATTCCTTGCTGTATCATTAGTACTGTTTTTGGAATAAAGCAAATTATTATTATTATTATTAAAAAACTATCTGTTAAGGAGAGATGTTTCTGAGAAGTTTGTTAACATCCTGATAGCCCTATATATAAACGCTTCAGGTAGAGTGAAGGCATACAACCAGCTATCGCCTCTGTTCTCATTCAACAGTGGGGTTAGACAGGGTTGCCCAGTCTTTCCAATCCTCTGTAACTTTGCTATTGATGACATTCTTCAGATAGCTCTAAGTGACGTGTATGGCGGTGGTGTAGGTCTGCTTCCTGGAGAAAGACTTTTCAACCTCGAGTATGCAGACGATATCGTTTTACTGTACGGTAGCATGCAGGCTGCTCAAATCGCACTTCATCAGTTGTGATCAGTGTCTGTAAGTATGGTATGTGCTTTGCAAAGTATTGTTTAAAAACTGGCAGAAGCCTGTATCTGCAATCACCCTTGCAGGTGGACCGCTTGAAGTTGTCGGCAAGTTTGTGTATCTGGGCAGTTACGTGAGTGCTCGCGGTGTGACGGACGAGATATCTAAGTGTTTAGTGGAAGCATATGTGTTAGGCTCCAATTTGGCATCACCTCTGGCGTCGTGACGACATCAACCTAGCTGTAAAACGCCGTGTTTACAATGCTGCGGCACGTACATTCTTGCTGGTACGCCTGTGAAGCCTGACCTCTCTGAGCTGAGGCTGTGGGGCGACTGTGTATTCGATCATTGCTGCCTCCGCTTAATTGCTTACGTCCGATGGCATCATCGCGTAAGTAATTCTCAGGTCTGGCAGCGTGTGTTTGGATACAGTTGACATCACCATTCACTGAGTCTCGTTATCTGGAAATACGAGTACCTCGAGGCTTCCGTACCGGTCTCTGTTCACTAGCCCTGGGACAGTATGGAATAGGCGGAGAGGTAATCGGCCTACGACGTGGGGTCGTGGGCTGAAGGATATCTTTGTTAGGTTGGCATTTATTGGTAAATCACGACTCCATCGGTGGGGTTCCGAAGATAATTTAAATCGGTTGCTCGGGAAATTATCAGACACGACCAGAAATCGCAACTAATAGCTATCGTGCTGCCATTTTCTTCTTTCTTCGACTTCGAAAAGTAATATGAGGTAATGAATAATGAATAATCTTGACAAGTATGCTTGCTTGCTTCCTGGATGGTGTCCCTCACTTCTTCTATCTCTATTTTCCTTGCATACTGTTATTATTATTATTTTTGAGTGGTGCCCACAATGTACCATGTTGCTGTTCCTGTAGTAATAATAATAGATTCAATTTCAGATATTTTACGATTGTAATTTGTTTGAGTGTAGTTGCAGTATGCCTAGAAATATTATTCTTATCATTTTGATAACTCTTTGTTGCTTATTCTTTAAATTATCCCACGTATTATATTGTTTTATTTATAGATTCGTCCGTTCAACTGTGCGCGATCACGTGATTTACGTAGTCTTGATCCAAGCGATCTTGATCAACTTGTAACTGTTACAGGACTTGTAATCCGATTGTCTCCTCTAATTCCTGAAATGATGCGAGCTGAATTCAAATGTGCTATATGCGGTGCAATGCAATCCGTCCCATGTGAACGTGGACGTATCGCTGAACCTGAAGCATGTATTCGTTGTCATTCAGCGCATACAGCTCAGTTACAGCATAATCGTTGCTTATTTGTGGATAAGCAGATGATTAAACTACAGGTTTGTTCAATGTTGTTGTTAATTTTATTGTGTTGTGTACACTACTCAATATGTTTATTTTTGTATATTGTAATTGCAATTAGTTCCATTGATATAAGTTAGAATTCACAGTCCATTGGACTCCATTCCAAGTGACTGAGGATGGTTAATGAGCTCGCCTCGTAACATGATGGGCGTTGGTTCTATTCCTGATGGGATCATAGATGAATACTGCTGGAGAGTCTCAGTGTGGGACAAAACAACTGTCCAGTACAACATGGTTTCCGATGGTCTTCTAACTGGTTTCAATCCGTCACCAAACTTGTAGCCAATCAAATCCTTACAAACTACCACTTCGAAATTAATCTAATCCTCACTAGTGACTGATTATAGGATGCTGTTACCTGGAGTCCTAGTGAGAGGTCGTGACCGGTTGACTTCATCGGGTTGAGTGTGAGAATAAATACTGGCTGATAATATTGGCTGATGGTAGCACTATGTATTGTGAGTGGGCAGCAGTTAAAATTCATGGGCCATTGGATTTAATTTTCAATGGCGGAGTGGTCAGTGGACTTTTCTTGTGTAACCTGAAGGTTCCAGGTGGGATCTTTGGTGAAATCACAATCCCATACGATTGAAGAGCCCTAGACTCGGACGAGGCAGCTGTCTAGTACTCCCTGTTTTCAATGGTTCTCTAACGGATATCTTCGTGAATAAAATTGGAATGGAAGTTACTCATCAGAGGAATTTTATCGCATTTATCTACTTATTATTGTCATTACTTACTATCATAATATTCATTAATTTTACTTTTCAAATGTCTCTGTGTACAGGAGTCACCGGAAGATATGCCTTCCAGTCAAACACCGCATACAGTTCTTATGTATGCTCATGAAGAACTTGTTGATAAAGTACAACCCGGTGATCGAGTTGTTGTCACAGGCATTTATCGTGCTATACCATTACGAATGTCTAACCGAATGCGGACATTGAAAGCAGTCTACAAAACTTACATCGATGTCTTACACTTTCTGTGAGTTTCATTTTTGTTTCCTTTTGAGTTTGGGTTACTCATACATTATCTCTTATATAGGGGTGGATGGGTAATGAAATGGTTTCAGGGGAGAAAAAAGACGTTCCCTGTGGTTTGAATATTATATTTTGGTTTGGAAAGTGAACTACTATGGGATTTAAGGTTTTAGTATCCTGTTGGTGTTCTCTTGGATTCCGAGTAGAACATAGGGTTTTAACAGCACTTCTCTACTTTGTCCTATTCTTTGCAGTCCTCTTAAGCTGACCTCACGATTGCTCATAGTCTCTCATCTCCTCCATGTCAGTCTTGGAGACAGGCCCAACTCGTCGTTTCCCATTCGAGATCCACTCACGGGCCTGGCCTGCGATGTCATTTGACTCTGTCTTCAGTGTGTCCGATCCATCTTCATCTTCGAAATATTTGTTGAGCAATAGGTTCTTCTTTGGTTCGTTCCCAGGGTTTCTTGTAACTAATTCTTTCCAGTCGGCCATCCGATCCTCAGTGTGGAGCCAGCGAAGGGGGCAGCTGTTGATAAAAGTTTGCGTAGTCTGTTGGAAACGCTTTACGTGACGCGCCAAGTTTCTGATCCATGTAAAAGAACTGACCTAACGTTGGTGTTTCATACTTAGCTTGAATTATGTATTCAGTTGAGATATGATTTGGTTTCAAGTGTCACTCAAGTAGCAAGCTACAATTCGTATACTTCCAAACTTTTAGTATGAATATGTCATGGTACATGGCTAAAGACTCATATTTATAGATCAGTTAAGTTATCATTCGTTGTTCAGGCCAGTAGTTTCATCATCATAAGTCGAAAATTCGCAATTTACAATTTATACATTTGGGAGGGGACGGGGGGGGGGATGAAATTTCATCACAGTTTCCGGACAAGTTAAAGAATAGTGACCCGGTAGTGTGTGTGTGTGAACGCACCAATAACCTTGAACGAATATTATTCGTTGGATGACAGAACCCACCATTATTATAGGACAATCATGAACACTGTACACGAATTAAGGTGCACATTTCATCCCTGTACATCGTCTTTAAGTACTGTTTAGATAATGTGTTGATAGCTCGTTAGGGCTGGGGTTAAGATTAAGCTTAGAATTAGAGTTAGGGTGTTTATTGTCTGTATCTTGCTAGTAAATAAACAGCAGTTTTGTGTAAAGGACACCGGTTATTCTGATTGGTTGCCTCAAAGTCAGTCGTACGTTCGCATTGCTCGGGCCGCTGTTCTTTGACTTTAACCAATATCCATTGGAAACTGAAAGTATTCAGACTAGAAAATGTGATCTGCTTGGTACTGTGACTGACTGAGTCTCAGTATAGTAGAACGTTGCACACGTTAGTGTAGTAGTTCAAGTTGCCGCACTCCGTGTGATAGACGAAGGTAGAGAAGAGGAAAAAAGAGGTTCAAAAGAACTCTAAAGGACAGAAATGTGCATTAGAAAGAATAGTAACATTATCACAAATGGTAATGAAGAAAGCAAGCAAGAATACACAACGCTGTATACAACTGATTGATTGAGATGAGTAGTTGTTTATCACTCACTTGGTAGTCAGATTTAAGTGATATGAACACCGAGTGGCCGCTTTGTTCGTTTCGGGGCACTACTGGTAGATGTGAGTGTTATACAACCACTCCCCTCAGTTAATCAATAGTACAGCGTCGTGCATTTCCATCATCTTACGGAGTACTACTGATTAGCATTGAGTAGTATATATTTGATAAAAATACACCAATTCCACATTAAGATCATCTGTAACTTATTTATTGTACTTTCAACAAAAGTTGACATATACACATTAAATGTTCCAGAGATTAAAAACAATATTTTTATATTAATTGTAATAGAAAAATTATGAATTGAAAGCATGTTATAATTATGGTGTTAAGATTTACAGTAATCACCTTAAAAACATCCCGACCGATATCTGCTACGTTGATGTAGTGGACAGGCTTGCATATCCCAATGAACCAATTAGCTACACTGGTTGGGACTAATGTTCCTGTAGGTTCTACCATTCCAGGAAGGTTGTTCAGATAACGCTTGGAATGAAAGCAGTTACTACCGTAGTGTATGTTGTTTACATGGAAATATGTCATATCGGCTTAAGCATTTGACTTTCAGTCAGTGGGTCCCGGGTTCGAGTCCCGCTGCTCTCCCCTGCTTCAGCCTGGGCAGCTGAGTAGTATCATTAGCCAGCCCCTTCTCCACAGTAAGTGCTGCTTATAGCCTAGTATTGAGTGCATTATGTTAGGAATGCTGTCGGTGAAGTCGTACTGCTGACGAATGTAGGGGGATGTAACAGCTGCAAAGTGTTTCCCTCAGCTGAATACAAAGTCCCCAACTATCCGCCTCTCTGCTCTGAAGAGCGTAGGGGGGGGGTTGGAAAAGATTGTCCCCGAAAATGGTACATCCCAACTTACCTTGAGGCGGCAGTTTGTAGCTAGCCGTAAGATACAACTTTAAAAATCACTTCAAACAAGCCATGTGTGATCCAAGCCTGAAACACAGTTGTCCACTGGGCGCAACACAAAGCTTTCCATACGCGCAAAGCCCTAGAAGTTGAATTATTCATTATCGGTACACTTTTTTAGTCTATCAGTAATTCGATGTTTGTTTGTTTGCTTCTCTGTAGTCGTGAAGGTGATGATCGAGCGCACAATGATCAATGGGTTACTGATGAAAAGACTACTGTAGAGGCACGTATTCTACGTGAGTTTACAGAGGAACGGATTGAGGAATTTCATACACTGGCTCGTAAACCTGATCTTTATGAACGTCTTACAGCAGCTATTGCACCTACTATCTACGAAAATGAAGATGTCAAGAAGGGTATACTGCTCCAGGTATATGAAAGCTTTATTTCTTTGATTGAAAGTGTAAATATATATATATATATATATATATATATGATTTGGATTCTTTCCTGTCGGCTCGTTGGCTTTTTTAAAGTGCTATTGATGTCAATCATTAGGTTTAATACTGATTGATGTTTGTGGACGTGTTTAGTTTAGTTTTCCATTTCTTTGAGTTCTGAGTGTGGAACATAGGCTGGTTGGCTCTGCAAGCTTGAGCTTTTCGGTTTCACTAGCTGTGGCGTCTACTTTTTTTACGGAGTGAGGTTGCTAGCCTTCGCATCCAATCTCCGCTCTTTATTACCTGAACTACTCTTGGCTAAGTGAGGTTTAGGAGAGTGGGTTGGCAGGGGATCGAACCTCGGACCACGTGCGTGGTTAGCGACTATTCTGCTATTGGACTTTACCAGTTCACAATAATTTTTTAGAAGTACATTACTTTCATGAGGTGTTAAAGCTTCCTTATACTCATGTAACTATTTGTGTCTCCAAAAGGTTTTTCTCTTCTCTTGTAAACTAAAACAAGCAAATAGAAATTCTAATTAAATAGTAAATCTGTGTCGATATCTCACACTCAAGGTAATTTCAAACTTGGTAATAATTATTCTGGGTCATTGTCTTTTACTAATTCTGATGACAGGTTGTGTCTGAAGTCACCTATAAAAACCTTCACAAATTCATTAACGCTTATACATTCTTCAGCTGTATCCTATTTCAAGCTGTCACTTGATAGTAGTAATTAGTTGCTGCGTGTGATAGAAGGCTAGTTAAACTCTTCTAATCGTTCTATTCGTGAGTCGATGGTCTGCAGGGGGGGGGGGTAGAATGCTGGCCAACTATGCATAAGATCTGGGATTCGATCCTTGGTATTAACTCCGGTGAAGAAGGAAGGTTGGGTGTAAGGCTAGGGAAATCATCGCTACTGAAACTTTAGCTCAAAACGCTTGAAGCCCCCCCCTTATTTTCCACTTGGAACGCAAAGGAATACAGAAAAATTGTTCTATCCATTGTAAGATCGCTCACCTAACTTCTCAGTGATCGATCCCCGTTGGTTATTAAGACTTAAGGAACTTCAAACTTGGGAAAATGGTTTAGTCTTCGATATACGCGCCAGCCTTGTTCTCATCCTCGTCCAAAACTTGAAACACCAGACCAATCATTCTAGATGTCTTGTAATAATATCCATCACTCAAAGAGCTGCTTGATGAGAGCGAAATCCTTCACTGGACTACTGATGGCCAGCTAGCATTGTATTTTCCTTCCTTGGCAAAGTGTTCTAAACTGTGTTACTTGCATATCAAATGTATAGTTGAAATAATCTAAGCATAATTTCTACATGTATTATTTATCTGTTATTAATTACTATCAAACATTTCATCTGATTTTGTTATTCCACAGTTATTCGGTGGTACACGTAAAGATTTCACTGCAAAAGGACGTGGTGATTTTCGTTCTGAAATCAATATATTATTGTGCGGTGATCCTGGTACCTCAAAATCCCAACTCCTTCAGTATGTGTATCGCCTGACACCTCGTGGTCAGTACACTTCTGGTAAAGGAAGCTCTGCTGTAGGCTTGACAGCTTATGTTACAAAGGATACGGAAACACGTCAGCTAACGTTACAAACGGGTGCACTAGGTTAGTTGACGTATATGTGTAACTATTGTTATCATTATTATTTTTATTTGACTCTATCTACCAAATAGGGATAGTTAACACATAGAGGTTGACTTGAATGAACTTTAATTCCAGTTCTCATTCTGATACATTGTGAGAATAATATCGACAGTTGGAAGATGCCTGTCCGTTTCTGTTGTCTGTTTTGCGCTACTGGCGCTGTCGCGACGTTATCCTTACTGTCAGAGCTCGGGTTTTACAATGCTTCGGTGCACACAGTCTTGCTTTACGCCTGTGAAACCTGGCCTTTCCATACTGAGGATGTGCGACGACTCTCTGTATTTAATCGTTGCCGCCTCCGTAGAAGTGCTTGTGTTCGATGGCATCATTGTGTCAGTAATTCTGAGGTCCGGCAGCGTGTGTTTGGACACAGTAGAGGTCACTGTTCATTGAGTGTCGTCATCTGGGAACACCGGTCTCGGTGGCTTGGACACGTGCTACGAATGTCATCTCAGAGGCCTCCGTACCGGTCTCTGTTCTCGAGCCTTGGGGCTGGATGGAAAAAGCAGAGAGGTAGTCAGCGTATGACGTGTGGCATGGTGGTATGAAGGATATTTGTGTTAGCTGAGCATCGGTTGGTACATCATGACTCCTTGGTTGGGGGTCCGAATGATAGTTCGAATTGGTAACTCGAAACGTTTTATTAGATATGGGTAAGAATCTCAATCAATGGCAAACGTGCTGCAACCTCCTTTTTTCCTCCCTTTCTGGCAGTAATTCGATGAATGTTGTTTGATCTTGTTAACCATAGTTGCTTCCTTTCTGGATTAAGTCCTTTATTCATTCTCCCCTACCTTCTTTATATATTGTTGTTTTATTATTACTGTGTGGTGCATCTCCTCGGTGCCTACAGTGTTCCAGGTTGTGTTTTAAATAAATAAAATATATAATTCACTTCATGTTATCTCGATTCTGTAGTCATCAGTGTCAGCTATTTTGTCCGTCGTGGTCAGGAAGACAGTCTGTGTTCTTCTGCAGAGTGTGGATCAATAGTCTAAAACTTTATGTACTGATATCATATTTTCTCCGAGTAGAGATGACTTCTTTGTAGTTAGATACAGTTTCCGACAAAAACGCATCGGTGTTATTATTATCATTCCCTTGGGACTTGAATAGCACGTCTCCATCCTGTCCTATTTTCTGCGACTCTTTTTAGCTGACCCCACGTGGTCCATTTTATTTGACCTCCTATTCACAACATCTCCATTTCACCCGCGGGAACTAACCCAACTCATCGTTTTCCATTCGGGTTCCACTCGAACACTGGCCTGACACGTGATGTCATTCGATGGTCTCCTCAGTGTGTGTGTGTCCTATCCGTCTCTATTTTCATCGTATATCTTGTTGAACAGTTTGTCCTTCATTAGTTCTTCCCCAGAGTTCCTTGTTGTTTATATTTATATCTACCCATTTTATCCTAAGTATGGAACCACCGATGACAGCTGTTGGTTATGGTGGTCTGCATTAGCCTGTTGAAAGCGCTTATTGTGACACATTAAGTTTGTAACCCTTGTAGAAGCACTGACTGCTAACTTAACATTGGTGTTCAAAATCCGAATTTTGTTCTCTGTTCTGTGTGCAGAAGACTCGCAAACTGATTTCAGGGAGATGATTAACCAGTCTTGCCTTTCCGACTCTTTCTGGCTTTGACATATTCATCCGTTCCGCGTGTAGTTGTAGAAGGAAGTAACGTCATTCAAATTTCTTCCGTTGATAGTGGTTGCTGCTGGTTGTTGCTGTTGGTCAGTAGTCTTCTTCACCTCAATTTTCTCTATGTTCACTTGATGTTCTGTGATCGCTGCTTCTTCAACCAGTTTATAATAGCTAATCACATAAATAAGCGTATATCCGAGTCACTTTACTTGATCTCTAACATCGTGGGATTTAAGTTCCCTATGCTTGACCTATTCATTGTTGACACCGTCTAGAAAAGGTATGTAAAAGTCATTTAGTTTATTACATTGTAAGGCAAATTTTCTTCTCCTCAAAAGATTTTTAATATATACATTTCATGGAGGATTTCATAATGAGCTGACATCAGTTAGAGAAACACTGAAAAACCTATAGGAAGTACTGGACAGCTGTTTCGTCCTAGTTTGGGGCTCTTCATCAGTACGCACCCACCAGAGTTAGAACCCAGGATCTTCTGGTTACAAGGCGAGCTAGCTCGTAGACCATTGAGCCACTGGGACCCGATCCAGTGGCCCTTGAATTCTAACTTCTGCCAATTCACGACATAGTGCGACTATTTCGTCCCAAACTAGGACGAAACAGCTGTCCAGTACTCCCTGCAGGTTTTCCAGTGGTTCTCGAACTGATGTCAGCTCATGCAGAAATCCTCCACGCAATCAAACAAAAATCCCTACGAAACCAATACTTGAAAATATACATTTCACCATAAAATGTAACTTTGATAGAAAAGATTTTGTGAACTCAGATGGATAATTTTGATATACCTTTTTTCAAATTATGAGAAATACCCATCCAGGGGGGGCGGCGACATTAAAGTCAAAAGAAACAAAAGAGGTTCAGGCGACAAGTATCTATCTTTTCGGCGATTTCATCTTCAAAGGCAGCAGATATATAATCGTCAATTTTTTTACATATAAATCTACATAGTTACAATTATTGTTACTTAATTCAACGTAATAATGAAGGGAGATAGTAATTTTCAGTTTAATATGAAAGTTTGAAGGTGTGTGAATATATATAGGTCACAAGAGACATAGAAACAAAAATACATAATATGTGAAATAGCCTTTTTTTAATGAAGACAGCTGTGAACATGATCAGCATAGAAACAAATTGTGATATGATAGTTCTTGTCATAACTGAAGCTGAATAAAACGAAAACTAGGCAGCTAAACAAACGGAACTAGATCCATAGAAAATGTAGAGGTTGTGGCATAGGTTTCTTTAGAATACATACTTTCACCTTCTTAATGGATATGTATGGCGAGGACTTCTGGAGTGAGTACAAAGAAGTCGGAAACACACTGCCTTTTGGTAGATTTTTGTTCACTTTGTAAATGACTGTGATCAGTGAGTGAGTCAGTTGAAATGCTGTGACATGTGTGTTGATGAGGTATTCAATTATACTGCTTGTGAATGGAGACCAGTGCCGTGCCTCTACAGTCATGCTGGGTAATGACCTATGCATCTAACTGGCCAATACAAGTTGAAGACATGAAAAGGTTGACTGTTTTCGATCATAGATGTCTACGATCTCTTTCTCACGTCAGGTGATATAATAAGGTAAGTAATGTTGACGTTAGGCGTAGAGTGTTGGGCAGAGAGGGAAAATCAATCGAAGAGGTTATAAAGTTACATAGATTGAGATGGCTAGGTCACGTGCTGCGCATGCCTAACCATCGCCTCCCCCGACGGACGGGCATTACTAGCTGATATAGGTGCAGGTTGGAAAAGAGTAAGTGGTGGCCAAACAAAAACATGGCCTCATCAATCCATGAAATCCTTGACAGTTAAACTGAGTCAGGTAGGGAGATGCAGACTTCCGGGTTGGGGCCCGCCCTCGGGACTCTAAGAATCATTGGCTGGAGACAATAGGTGACATGGCTGAAAATCGTTGTCAATGGCTTACGCAGATGTATTCAGTCTCTGTAGTCTTTCATATTCCTTTCTACCATTCCTCATTCTGTTTCACTCTTATACTTGTCAAAACTCTATTGATTCTCTTCACTCATCTTCTTGTCTACCTTTGTGTGGTATTTGGAACGTGGCTACTGGAACTGCTGCACTTCGGTGCCAAGTTCTATATTGAATCCAGACAGACAGCATCTAACTGATGTATGCACATTGAAGTAGTCATATGGCGGGACTTTGTCCTTCTTATTGCTTAGAAGCAGTGGATGGCTAGAAAATATCACGCATAGAAAAGGTTTTCTTCTGCGAGAATGAAATCGCAGGAGAGATATCTTTGCTAAGCTGAGCTGAGCTGAGCTTGTTCTTGTTCTTTTCCCTATAATTGTATAATTGCATTATCTGAACTGGATGTTTGAAAGATGAATGTCCAAGGGGGAAGGAGACAATGAAAGCTTCACCATTGTAAACCATCCGGCCTAGAGGATACAACTGCACCCAAAATGTAACTATACAGTCCTTTCTCAGAGCCAGTAGCTGATGTTGTCAGTAATTCTGTATTAGTGTTGTTTACGGGAATCAAAATGGAATATGCAATAAGAATTGAGGATTTTGTTTCATTGACTTACACTCAACTGTATTAATTCATGATAAGTGACATATCTTCTTATCATCTCAAGGCGTATATAAATACAAATCTCTGTTAACAATAGCTCTAATGCAATAACAGGTGTAGCTTCATTATCTGGTAAACTAACTAACTTGTATGTTCATGAATAATCCCCCATATAGACATAAATGAAAAGAACAAAACACGCGTAGTTCAGCGAAGAGGCTTTTTTCGGCAAATTCATTTCCCTCTTTAGCTTTACAATTACATTTATATACTATCTCTTTTTTTGGCGCGTCATAAAGAGCATCTCAAACAAACTACAGACCTTCATTAACAGCCATTTGTCTTCGCTCAGTACTCAAGATCAGATGGCCGGCCAGAAAAGATCAGCAACAGGGATCTCTGGGAGCGAACCAACACAGCAGGAACCGATTGTGCAACAAATATGCAAAAAGAAATGGAGATGGATTGGCTATACTCTGAGAAAACGAACCATCATCAAGTGACATAACAAGACAAGCCATTGCTCGAGTGGAATCCGAACGGGAAGCGGTGAGTTGGCCGTCACTCCAAGGGTGACATGGAGGAGGAGATGAAAGCATGTGGGCAGACGTGGAGCGAGGTGAAAACGTCGGCGGAGAACCGAACGCAATGGAGACGTGTGGCTGAAGCACTATGCTCCTCTAAGAATTAAGGGAAACAATAATAGTATAATAATACTATCTCTTTTTCATGAAACCGGGCAGTAACAAAGGTGATGAGTTGTCACAAACATGGTTGTTAATATTAGCCAGTGCATAAAATAAGTTGAATAAGTGTATTACAGTTACGTAATAGGATGAATGATTTGATGAGTTGTATTCAGGATACAGATAAAAACCAACTATTTATAACTCTCGTATTTCTTTAGAACTCTTACATAATTCCATATTTCCCTTCATTTCTACGTTCATCCTGATCACACCTCACTCATTAAATTATTCATCTTATTTTCAAGTATTGGTTTTATAGGGAATTTTGTTTGATTGACTTGGAGGATTTCATCGTGAGCTGAAGTCAGTTAGAGAACCATTGGAAAACCAACTGGGAGTACTGGACGGGTGTTTCGTCAGCCCAGTTTGGGACTCTTCATCAATACGCACCCACCGCGCCAGTTCGAACCCAGGACCTTCTGGTTACAAGGCGTACTGATGAAGAGTCCCAAACTAGGACGAAACAGACGTCCAGTACTTCCTGTAGGTTTTCCAGTGTTTCTCTAACTGATGTCAGCTTATGATGAAATCCTCTAACTGTTCATCTTATTACTTAACTCTAGTGCACTTATTCAACTCCGCTTATGTACTGACTAATATTAGCAACTGTGTTTGTGACAACTCATCAGTTTTGTTACCGCTTGGCTTCATGGAAAAGAGATTGTATATAAATTCGATTGTACACCTAAAAAGGAGAATGAATCCTCCGAAAAGGGCCCCATTCGCTGAACTACGCGTGTTTTATTCTTTTCATTAACAGTAGAATAAACGAGATGCATTTTAAGGGAGATTCACGAGTTTCAGTATAGAGATTGAGGATTCACATTCTGCTAAAATATATGACATAAATAATTTACAACCTTTATACAAGTTATCTCCATTATGGATAACAATTTTATTTTGATAGAATCACACAGTGTGTTATACAGTAATATTAACTGATATGACCACGTTTCGAGCACAAATTATTGCCACTCATAATCATGTTAAGGTACTCAAACAAAATAATATAAGTTACAAAATAACTTGCAATGACTGTAAGTTAAGTCAACTACATAGGTCATTGAAACTAGTAGATCAGGAGTAGTGAGATTATCAGAACATCAGAATTTAGCTAAGGTTAGAATGATTGATCCCACGAAGATAAGTAATTTAGAAAAAAGCTCAGCAATTGCACTGCATGCATCAACATATAACCACACAGTAGGGTGGGTGGGTCGAAATTCTAAAAAAGTGATTTATCTAGGTGGCGAGACAGAGATTGATTACTGAATCCTGCCTGGTTCATCGAGTCTCCCTACACCCAACACGTGCGGTAGAAATGACTCAATGCAAATACCGGAGATATGGAAGATATTATTATTTCCAGTCAAATCAGAGGAGGATAATAAATAATGTTAAAATGTATTCAATTCATATTATAACATTCTTACAAGTTATTTATTTTACTATGAAAACGTCTTATCTCCCATCTGATTGTATTTGATTGATAACACTAATATTATTATTTCTGAATGTACTTTATCCTATATTGATTTGATTCAAATGTCTAATCATCATCAATTTATACTCATGTATATAAATGAAGCAAGAAAGTTGTGTAAGTGCCGTAATATGATTATGAGCAGCAATAATTTGTGCTCGAAACGTGGTCGCATCAGTAAATATTACTGATCTTATCAAAATAAGATTTTTATCCACAATGAAGTTATATTCTAGCAGAGTGCCCAAGTTGTACCCTTATATCGAAGCCCTGTTATCTTATTTGGTGCATATTATCTACTTTACATATGTCAGTAGTAACTGGCATTCATTCGATCTGTAAAATCCTCCCTGAAAGTTTATTTTCCTTCTTTTATATTACAAATAGTGTAATTGCATTGTGTCTGTGCTGTTTCTTTTTTTTAGTATTGGCTGACAATGGAATTTGTTGTATTGATGAATTCGATAAAATGTCTGATTCAACTCGTTCCGTTCTACACGAAGTAATGGAACAACAAACATTGAGTATAGCAAAGGCTGGTATTCTATGCCAACTGCATGCGCGTACTTCAATCTTAGCAGCTGCTAATCCAATTGGTTCTAAATGGGATCCTAGCAAGACAATCATTGATAATATACAGGTAGATATTTGCTATTTATCTGACATCCTTTTTGCGTTTGATAGATTATTTGTCATTATATTGTGCCGTTTTTGAAAGTGTCTGTGTAATCTGTGCATATGTAGCTGAGGTGGTGATAACTAGTGGTGTCCGTCAGAGGTGATACCCATTGTTCCCATGTATGTTCAATTTCATCTTAGATGTACTAACGGAGTTAATCCTAACTGATTTCAGCGGCTCAAGGATTGATTTGTTATCAGGGAGTGATCTCGTTGACTAGATTATGCAGATGATATAGCCCTTCTAAGTGAAGACGCTGACAAAATGCAGAGTCTTCTGAACACTTTGAGTAGCAATGTGCTAGTGTTTGAAATATGATTCGCTTCCGTGAAATGCAAGATGACTCCACATAGTATTTTTGATACAAGTATGAAATTTTCAGCATGTGATATCGGAAGCGCAAATTTCGCAGGCTGACCATTGACATCGGAAGTGCGTCGGCCGGGAATCGAACCCCGGACCATGTGCATGGTCGGCGAGCGTCCTAACCGCTGTGCCACCGACTCACAGCGATGCTACAGCACTGCACTAAACTACATCAACTCCTAGCTTAAACATAGGGAGTAAAGTGGTGTCTGAGCGTTCTGACCACTTCACTTATTTGGGGAGTTGCATCAGCCAATCCCTGCCAGTTGATCACTGACGAAATCTCAGTACGGATACAAAAGGCTCGTTTAGCAAATGCTGACTTACGCCATCTCTGGTCTAGTAGACGTGATATCCGGCTGGCTGTCGACCAAACGACCTGCGTACTGTTCAGCAGTTGGCTTTGTCCTCTTTTATGGCTGTGAGTGAGACATGGCCATTGAGAGTGGAGGACATGAAAACACCGGCTAGCTGTCTTTGATCATGGATGCCTGCGTTCTCTCTCCCGTGTTAAGTGGTATAATCTGGTGAGCAATATTGAGGTTAGGCTTCGGTCGAGTGCTAGATAAGTAAGGAAGATCAATTGACAAGGTTTTGAAGTTACATGGATTGAGGTGGGTAGGACATGTGTTACGTATGCATTCCTAGCCGTCGCCTTCGTCGACAGTTGGCTATGTTAGTCTGCTGACATAGGATGAAACAGTTTGGAAAAGAGCCAGTGGTTGTCAAATCAAAAGAAAGCACCAGTCAATGTAATCCACAACAGTTAGTTTAAGCCAGTCAGTCACGTTGGAAGGTGTAGACTTCCTGTTTGGGGTCCTCAGGACGGTAAAAACCAGTGGCTGGAGACAAATGGTGATGTGGCTCAAAATTGTTCCCAATGAATGGCGCAGATGCATTCACTCTTTGTGATTTATAATATCGATTAAAATTCTGTTGTTCTTCGATATTACTATTCTTTTTGCCTCATATGTGTGTTTATTATCTCTCTCTTTACTCTCTTCTCTTGCTTTGTGTGCTACATGGAGGGAGAGTAGGAACTCGAACTGCTGCATATGTGCGCAAAGTTCTACGGTAAAACCAGTCAGACAGTATGTGTAGCTACTTAGCGTTGATACATTTGAAGTACCAGGCTGTCAGCTCTCTTTAGCGGAAATATCAGTGGAAGTATTATGCGCTAGTCCACGAAGGTAAATCATTACTCGGGGAGACTGCAGGTACATCCGAACGATGAGTCTCAAGTACGCCAAAATGCCTATCCTGGATGGATTCCACTACTAGTCAGTATCAAGCGTAATAACCTCGTGTTAATCCTTAGACATTGTCTTACTAAGAGCCAGTATGTCAACACAGACCCAGTATTTCAGTCCAGTACAATCAATTAACAAAAAGTTATGCATGTCGGGTCATTGCCTTCCTCCTCGATGAGGATTGTTAGCTGACAATGGATTAGTTTATCAACCAAGAGCTTGGGAAGGTCATACTGAAGCTTGGAATCATTCCATTGAAGTCTTTGACAGTTTGTTTAAGCCTGTCACGTGTATGAGGGCAAGTGTAGACTGCCTTGTTAGGTACCTCGGGATGCCAAGGACCAGTGTCGTTCTCAATTGCAACGATACCAATTCACCCTGTCATCTCTGTGATCTATCAATTCCTCATTGTTCTCCATGTTACTTATCTTCCTTCCGTTTATTTCTGCCCATTGTAGTTCTTTTGAATCTCCGTTTTCTCTGCCTTTGTGTGTGCTATATAGACTGTGGTCACTTGAACTGCTGCAATTCTATGCTAAATTCTAACAAAACATCCTACCCCCGCTGATCTGAATAATTATTTATTCTAATTTATAATTTCCTGTTCATGAATTTTGCTGTAGCGAGTTGCGTTGAGTGGAAATAGATATCGCATCCCTTTGTTCAGATATTGCTATATCCCGCTGAATAATAACACTAAGCAGCAGCAGCAGCGTTGGGACACAGGTGTCTTTGATTTCACCAGTGCCTACTATTAAACCCAATAAAATCTACTTTTTATCTTTCTCATATCGTTTTTGTTTTACAACAACGCCTTTATAGTTTGTTTGTTTGTTCACTCTCTTCATGAAGTAATTCCCCCCTCCCCCATATACACTTTTATTCTCCCCTTCTAGTTACCTCATACACTGCTGTCAAGATTTGATCTGATCTTCTTAATTTTGGATCCACAAGATGAAGTCTATGATACACGATTGGCTAGACACTTAGTCAGTTTATATTATCGTGGTACAACACCAAGTCAAGTGGAAAGTAGTCAAGATGTACCAAAAACTACTAGTCGAGGTGTTCATCAAAAGTCGAAAACTCGTCCATCAGCTGTACTCCTTGATATGGATAGCCAACCTGGTGGTGATGATGATGGTTTATCAGTGAGCGGTAAACTTTTAAAAGATTACATCACATATGCAAAAGTAAGTTTTTAGAAAAAATAAATTTGAATTAGTTGTGTCTGTTTTTTACTCCAAGGTGTATTATTATTATTATTGTTTCCTTTAATTCCTAGAGGAACATAGGGCTTCAGCCGCACGTCTCCATTGCGTTTGGTTCTCTACTAGATTTTTCACCTGGCTCCAAGTCTGTCCACATGCTTTCATCTCCTCTTCACATGATTTCCTCCAAGTCACCCTTACACTGACGACCAACTCACCACTTCCCTTTCAGGTTCCACTAGAAGGCTTGTCTAGTGATGTCACTTGATGGTTTCCTCAGAGTATGGCCAGTCCATCTCCATTTCTTCCTGTCTATTTGTTTCACAATCGGTTCCTGGTTGGTTCGCTCCCAGAGATCTTTGTTGCTGATCCTCTCCGGCCATTTGATCTTGAGTATTGAGCGAAGGCATTTGTTAATGAAGGTCTGTAGCTTGTTTGAGCTGCTCTTTGTGACACGCCAAGTCTCTGATCCGTATAGTAGTACTGACTTCACATTGGAGTTGAAAATACGGATCTTATTTTTGACGCTGAATGCTGTTGACCTCCACATAGACTTGAGAGTAGGTGTGCTTCACTTAAATTTCGAATGTCAATGCGCAATAGTAGTAACTGGTGCTATTGAGATGTGTGTGGCTCCATTGGCTAATGGGTCTTGGGTTCGAATCCCGCCTGGGTAGTATAGCCAGCCCACACAGTAGGCTATTCGGTGGCTTATAGCCTCTGGTACATAAGGAATCTGTATCGGATAACTGAATTCTAACAATAATATATGCCAAGTATTATCGCTTATAATACTCTTCCATACAGTTTATTTTATTCCCGTCTTCCGAGTGGAGCGTATGGCTTCATGCTTGAGCTTTAAGTTCCCAGTGGCATTGGTTGCGTTATTAGCCACATGTCCAACCTTTCCTCTTTACAGTGCTTACTACCAATTTATCGGCTGGGAATCGATCCCAGACAACATGTGTGATTGGCGAGTATTTTACTGCCGAACCACCGACGCCTTATGATACCTACTAGACTTTTTGTTGTATGTATGCATTATAACTGATGCTCTGCTTGCCTTTTATCTTCCCGTATGCATCCAGAAAAAGTCCTCATAAAGCTTGACAGTGTATTATTATTCCCTTGAAACATAAGTCTACAGTAGTATGCGCACATCTGTCTCTCAGTACTCGATGTAATCCTCAGACCAACATCCAACTCGTTGTTCCCCAATCGGGTTTCATTCAATGGCCTGGTGCGTTATGTGTTACTCATCGATCCTGGCAAAGTTAAACTTTAAGCACCACTAACTACCAATCAGCGAATGACTTCGAATGCACCAATCACGTGCATTACAGTAATATTTCCTGAGCAATAAATTGTACTCAAAACGTGGGAGGAACCTGAAGGAAACAACTTCTTTCACCTACCTGGGAAGCATCGTCTCAACTACAGGAGGAACTGACGAGGATATCAAAGCCAGAATCGGAAAAGCAAGACAAGTTTTCATTTCTCTCAAGTCTATGTGGAGGTCAACAGCATTCAGCGTCAAAAATAAGATCCGTATTTTCAACTCCAATGTGAAGTCAGTACTACTATACGGATCAGAGACTTGGCGTGTCACAAAGAGCAGCTCAAACAAGCTACAGACCTTCATTAACAAATGCCTTCGCTCAATACTCAAGATCAAATGGCCGGAGAGGATCAGCAACAAAGATCTCTGGGAGCGAACCAACCAGGAACCGATTGTGAAACAAATAGACAGGAAGAAATGGAGATGGACTGGCCATACTCTGAGGAAACCATCAAGTGACATCACTAGACAAGCCTTCTAGTGGAACCCGAAAGGGAAGCGGCGGGTTGGTCGTCCAAGGGTGACCTGGAGGAGATCATGTGAAGAGGAATTGAAAGCGTGTGGGCAGACTTGGAGCCAGGTGAAAACTACAGCAGAGAACCGAACGCAATGGAGACGCATGGCTGAAGCCCTATGTTCCTCTAGGAATTAAAGGAAATAATAATAATAAAACGTCGTTAGTAAATATTACTGTATAACACAATGGAATTATACTCTACCACAGTGCACAAGTTCTATTCTTGTATCAACAGAGTAATTTAACTACATTCTATGCATGTAATCATTCAGGTCTCCTAACCCTAACCTTTCCTAAACCTAACCCTAACCCAAAGATATGCCGAGACTAATTGTAATCTAAATCGAACCAAACCTACTGCCGCCTTTGTTAGGTTAACCTAACACCAACTTGTCCTTGGCTTAAACCGTAACTTAATCTTTCTCAAACCCAGACTGAAACTTGCCAGATATCCCATTGAATAATAATATAACACTTTGATTAGCATATTGTATGGATGATGACAACATTAATGCTCAGTGAGCGTTTCCAGGTCATTGGTGCGGTCGCATTCCATTGGTAGTGAGTGGGGCTTAAAGTTGAACTTGCCCCTAGCTATCTTATGTTCAGTATTGAGCCAGCGAAGTCAGTTGTTGATGAAAGTCTACATTAGCCTGTTGGAAAGGCTTTTTATGATGTGCTAAGTTTGTGAAACATGTAGAAGCACTGACTGACTGACTGACTGACTTGGCATTCGTTTTCAGGATTCAGATCTTATCCCTTGTTGCTGTGAGTGCTGTAGACAGACACCTCTACATTGATTTCACAGTAAGTGAAACAAATGGCTTCCTTCAAATTTCTCCAAGTTGTTGATAATCGATTATTATTATTATTATTATTAATGTGGGTTAAGGTGGATTAATTTTTATACTGACAGCTTTTTCTTCAGAGTTAGACTATATAAACCGGTCACTACTCTATTCTTATTGCATTCCGTTTATAGGTATTGCCAGAAAACTATTCTATAGTACAAAAAAACTAACTAAGTGTTATTTAGTTGCGTAATTCAAACGAGTGAATCTGTTTACTTCTGATGACAAAAGTTTGCATTTTAAGAGGAAAGCATTGGGGGTTAGGTTAAGCCTTTTAAAGATTCATTAAAAGGTGCGTGTATGTATTTAGTACAGGTGCGTAGTTTGAAGTTAGCTTTACATCGTTTAATATTTCATTGCATGGAGGATTTCATCATGAGCTGACATCATTTAGAGAACCACTGGAAAACCAGCTGGGAGTACTGGACAGTCGTTTCGTCCTAGTTTGGGACTCTTCGTCAGTAGGCACCCACCGCCCAAGTTCGAACCCAGGATCTTCTGGTTACAAGGCGAGCTAGCTCGTAGACCATTGAGCCACTGGGACCTGATCCAGTGGTCCTTGAATTCTAACTTCTGGCAATTCACGACACAGCGCGACCATTTCGCAATGTCTTCTTAGATGAGTTACTGCCTCATCTTCAACCTGTTGTACCCTACTGGTCACGGCTTCCCGCTAGAACCCCAGGTTAACTGCCTGAAGATTAGGTTTTTTTAAATTTGTGAAAATCTTGGTGTTTTTTCTCTTCTACTTACCCTCTAGATGAAGTATCATCCTAAATTAACCGAGGAGGCCGGTGAATACTTGGTTCGTGAGTATGTGGAAATGCGAAAATTGGGTTCAGGTCGTGGGCAGGTAAACATACATTATTTTTTGCCTTACATGTTTTATTTGTGCTTGTTGTTATTTGCATATGAAACAAAGCTAGGGGCCATATTCATGATTTTTAATAATAATAATAACAACTAGCAGTGGAATCCAACCATGATGATGCACATTTCGTCCTATTTGGAACTCGTCACCTCTGGATGTAACATTATTCCCAATGAGAGTGATGGTGTTCCCTTGTGAGGCTAGAACACAGTACTCCCACTATCGTTTAAAAGTTCGCTAAAGCTTTATTCACTAGACCTCTTGGATCATGAGGGTGATCTCTTGTGTAATGAACATCAGTTGTTATTATTCTACTCGTAGATGAGTCTCAAATAGGATGAGATGTGTATTCTGCATTTTACTATTAGTCACCAAGCATCCTCAGACATTGTCGAGGCGTCCGTGCTACGAACCGACATGTCAACTGAGACTTAACATTCCCGTCTTATCAGTCAACGGGGAAATCAAAATTTAAATAACGTAGTTAGAAAATTCCAGAACTACTTCCTGTCAGAGGTCAAAATATAACAAACAAAAAAATGAAGTTATTCAGCAAAAACAGGGATTAAAAGTATATTTACGAGCACATATATATATCCCTTTATAATGACTTCTAGTTTATTACATTATGAGATGGAAGAGGAGAGTGGTGATAAAGAGTGTGTGTGTGTGTGGTAAGAGTCAAGCAATGTGGATTTAGCCTATTTCACGCTTGAGTTCATATGTCTATAGCCTACAATAATAACCAGCTAGCTCACTTCTAGTGGCATTCCACTTGCCCTAGTGAGACAATCTTCAATGCCCTTCGCAATATGATATAGTCATTTTTGAGTAGCCCAAAAAAGATTAAGGTTGGGAAGCAATTAAGAACAATAGATAAGGTGCAAGGTTTAACAAGCTGTAAAAGGAGGGGTTCAGTTATACTTGATTGTCTTGACTACTAAATGTAGAAGGTTAGACCGAACATTATCTTAGAAGTCAACAAGATATGAGATGACCAAGTAAAGTTAGAAAGGAAAGAACTATTCCAAGTTATTTAGTGCGTGACTTCGTTTCTATATTTCAGTGCTCTCTATGCTATGTTGACCACTTCACCTATTTGGGAAGTTGTATCAGCACCAACGGACTGATTGGCGACGAAATCTCAGCACGGATTCAAAAAGCTCTAGCTGCTTTCGCTAAATTACGCCATCTCTGGCGTAGGCGTGACATCCGGCTATCAACCAAGGGACGTGTGTACTGATCAGTAGTTCGCCCCGTCTTTCTCTATGGCTCTGAAACATGGCCGATACTAGTGGAAGACATGAAAAGGTTGACTATTTTTGATCATAGATGTCTACGATCTCTTTCTCACGTCAGGTGGTATAATAAGGTAAGCAATGTTGATGTTAGGCGTAGAATGTTGGACAAAGAGAGGAAATCAGTCGAAGAGGTGATAAAGTTACATAGATTGAGATGGCTAAGTCACGTGCTGCGCATGCCTAACCATCGCCTCCCCCGACGGACGGGCATTACTAGCTGATATAGGTGCAGGTTGGAAAAGAGTAAGTGGTGGCCAAACAAAAACATGGCCTCATCAATCCATGAAATCCTTGGCAGTTAAACTGAGTCAGGTAGGGAGATGCAGACTTCCGGGTCGGGGCCCGCCCTCGGTACTCTAAGAATCAATGGCTGGAGACAATAGGTGACATGGCTGAAAATCGTTGTCAATGGCTTACGCAGATGTATTCAGTCTCTGTAGTCTTTCATATTCCTTTCTACCATTCCTCATTCTGTTTCACTCTTATACTTGTCAAAACTCTATTGATTCTCTTCACTCATCTTCTTGTCTACCTTTGTGTGGTGTTTGGAACGTGGCTACTGGAACTGCTGCACTTCGGTGCCAAGTTCTATGTTGAATCCAGACAAACAGCTCTGTATGCTACAAGTATCTTAAGAACTAAGAGGTTCTTGTAGATCACGTTCATACCTGAAAGTGAATCGCTGATATTTAGAGGGATTTAGCGTAAGATAACTCAACTGAGAGGTTTTTATGTGTGTGTCGTATGCACTACTGAGGTTATTTTCTTCATAGAAATCTTTCGTTTAGGAATTGTACAGTCACATTTTCTTTGCATTGGCCATCTACATATTATATACAGAATGCTGCTACAAATGACCCTATCTTAAAATCTATTAATGCTATTACTGTTTTAATGACTACCTAATAGTTGTGCTGTATCAACTAACCTGTCTGTATATCATCGGCACTCAAGTTTCACACCCCAGTTTGTCCAATCTAGCAGGGTTCGGACAGCCAATTAAAATGTCATTAGTCTTCACGCGATAGGCATGATTCGTTGTCAAATGTCTGAACTTGCACGCGATTACCGAATAACACTGATATCTTGATATCTCAATCCCCGCCAACACCCATAGATATCTTCCAATATTGGTTGATTTCTTATCTGAAAGAAATTTCAGTTTTTTTTCAGGAACACTGCCTTAAAATTTAGCTTGTTAGGTATTTTCACTTCATTTGTGTGTATTTCCTTGTGGACCTATGTATCTGTCTTTCTAGTTATTTACATTGGGTTATATTGTCTTGAAATGATAATTGACATCTGTAGGAGACTGTGGTGTATCGGTGGTCCAGCAGTAGGACACTCTCCAACCACACACATGGTCCGGGTTTGATCTCCCGGCGCACTTTATAACCTCACCTAGCGGTAGTAAGAGTGGTGAAGAGAGAGAAGGTTGGGCGTGAGACCAGAAACCTCATCCTGTGAAACACAAACACCAATGCCACGGAAACTTCAAAGCTCAGGATTAAAGCTCCATGTTACCCTCGGAGCGCAAAGAAGACTTTAGGATACATATAATGGAATGTTTTAATAATTCGTTGGATTACACATTAATTGATCCCTTGAGAGTAACCAATGTAGTCCAGACTAGATTGTGTCAGTCAGGTTTGCGATTTGGTTGGCTAGCCACCGTGGTGCTCTTTGAATTGTTAGTTGGAGGTAATCAACAAGATGTCGTGTACGTAGGTTTCGTGCTTGTTGACACTCGTCAGCAAGGAAGGAACTTATGTCCCGTCTGAGATTCGAACCCGTGTCACCCCCCAGTGCTTAGGTCAAAGACGTTACCACTGAGCTATTCGGGTTTGAATTCTTCGTATCATGATTACTTTCGTTAGATTTCAGTTATTTCATATTGTAACATGACACACAAGATTTATATGTATTTATATCTGCTACAAATATTATTTCACAGACTGCTTTTGTTTCTTCTGTCAAAATCTCACTTGTAGATATCTGCATATCCTCGCCAACTTGAATCACTTGTACGTTTAGCTGAAGCTCATGCTCGTTTACGTCTATCAAATGAAGTCACTGCTGATGACTGTCGTGAAGCTCGACGTCTGCAAAGAGAGGCATTAAAACAAGCTGCTATTGATCCTGTCACTGGTACTATCGATATCAATATTTTAACAACAGGTAGGGTAATATTTAATGCCTTGTTTGACTCAGATATATTTTTGGTTGGACAGTCACTTCAGTCTTCTTAAGCAAACTAGATTAGTCTGTATCAAAATGCTGAAAGGGAAATTGGATAACCTTCAGGAATCAAGATATACTAGTGATCTTTTTTAAACTCCTTCGTGGCAGAGGATTATAAACAGTTGATTAACTATCACGGAGTTTCAACATGGGACTTTGAACAGTAGTACAGCAGCTCAAGTCCAACCTGTGTTCCTACACACACCATGTAGCACACAATGGGATAGACAAGACAGAGGGATAAAAAGGAGATTCAAAACCTTTAATAAGCTGAAATTTGCGGGAGAAAGAATAGATTAACAATGAGAAACCACGAGGGTTCAGTGGATATGCTTGAATTACAAAAAGTGAATGCATCCCAGCTCCCGTAAGAACAATTTTTTCAGACATATCACCAATAGTCTCCAGTGATTGATTCTTAGCATCCCGAAGACCTCTCTCAACCAGGCAGTCAACACTATACTTCCCCTACGTGTCTGCCGCAAACCAGCTATCAAAGACTTTGAACTAGCAGTCGTCGAACTACCAGTTCAACACTCTTCCAGCTTAGCTACGAGATTCAGTTATTAAATTAAGTGAAAATGTTATAAAATTAAAGGTTACGTAATGCTAAAACGAAAGTGGGATAGATAATCAGATTTTTAAAAATGTCATAAAAATACAAGAGAAGTGAAGAATAAAAAAAGTTGGAAAATTTTAATTGGATCATTATTAGATTTACTTAAGACAGATCTTTTGTAAATCATGGAAAATACCCATCGGGACATTAGATTGAAAAGCAAATGGAGTTTAGCAAAGATGGCGATCTTTTCGGCGATTTCATTCTCAAAAGCAGCTGAACAATCGCATTTATATAGATTGGTTTACATGGATACAATTATTATTTGTTTAATTCCACATAGCAACAACGATGGAGATAATAATTTTCAACTTGATATGAAAGATTGAAGGTACGAATATAGATTACAAGGGGCTTAGAGACAAGATTGCATAGGATTAGAAAACAGTTACAACGTATGAAAAATTAATATTTGATAACTGGAGAAATAATTTTAAAGGCGAATAAAAGGTGATATGAATTGCAAGAGGCTTAGAAACTAAAAGTTACACAGGATTAGAATATAATTTTAAAATGGTTATTCTGAACGGATTACAAATGTGATCAGGACCAGCATGGAAACAAACTTAAAACAACTAATTTTACAACTGAAAAAATGGGATGAATTGAATGAAGACAAAGAGAGAAAAAATACACACAGAGAACAAAACAAAAAAAGCTGAAGGATAAGGGAACACACCGAACTAGGTTCACGGTAGTTGTAAAGGCTGGAATAGTTTCTTTTGAACACATAGTTCTGGCTTTTCGATTCATATGGCAAGAGCTTCTGCAGTACAAAGAAGTCGGAAACACACTGCCTTTGGTAGATTTTCGTTTACTCTGAATGATGAGTCAGTTGAGATTCTGTGACAGGTATTGACGAGGTGTTCAGTTATTGCGCTTCTGATTGAACCAGTGCCTCCATCGTTGAAGTGGTCATATGCGAAAGTCTGTCCTTCCCGTTGCTCCTAAGTAGTGGGCGGCTGGAGAATATCACTCTTGCTGCCGGGAAAGTCTTCTTTAGGGAATTGGAGATTCTCCTCCTAAGGATATCTGCTGCTAGGTCTCCCCTGAATTCCAGATTCAAATAAAGTGTTTTCGTTGGCACTGAAGTTTATTCTTTTGTATACAAAGACTAGGATTAATTTCGTCGATGGTGACTGACCAGCAGTGGAATCCAGCCAGCATGCGCATTTCGTCCGCACTTGGGACTTGTTGTCCTAATGAACACCTGCATTCCCAGTCAGTGACGCTATTTCCACTGAGACTGGAACCCAGTACCCATATAGTTTCAAACGCCAAAGTGTTATCCCTAGAGACTGGACATTTCGGCTCAATCAATCAACGAGAAAATTGAATTGAAAACAAAGAGTAGGGACTGGCTGTTCTCTCGAATCGCCATAGCTCCACTTGTGTATAAAAGATGAATACGGGTTCCATTCAAAAGTTTCAATAAAAATAAGATATTCAAGTATTGGTTTATAGGGATTTGGTTGATTGGTTACAGGATTTCATCATGAGCCGACATTGGTTAGGGAACCATTGGAAAACCAACAGGGAGAACTGGGCAGCTGTTTCATCCTAGTTCGGGACTCTTCAGCAGTATTCACCCGCCGAGGTTCGAACCCAGGACCTTCTGGTTACAAGGCTAGAGAGCTCGTAGACCATTCAGCCACTGGGACGCGATCTAATGGCCCATGAATTCTAACTTTGCCAATTCACGATATAGCGCAACCGCTAGCCAGTGTTTTCGGTGAGCATTTGTCCTCACACCCGAACTGCTGCACCCTACTGGTCACGACTTCCCACTAGAACCCAGGTAACTATCTACCTGAATATGGCCAGTCGCCAGTGAGCATTTCGTTGATATTCAAGTATTGAGATAACTAATCTTGAAAATGCTTCTTCTGTCCACTTGGCTTATCAATCAAATGAGACAAAATAGAGTTTCTTATGGATTTTGTATGGCCTTAACCGAATCATTTAAATCAGGGAACACTAGACAGCTTTTTCGTCCCAGTATGTGACTTTATCAGTGCGCACCTGCAATCGAATTCTAGGCTGTGAGATCAGATCATTGACTTTTCCGTCATTTATGCTGGAATTCTCAAAGACGAGTGAACTTTAACCTCTGTCAATCTGTGATTATAGCACTGCTATCAACCAATACCCTCCATGAGGCACCCACATCACCCTGGCATAGTGTGGCGCCTACTGGCGACAACTCAATACAGCTACAGGATATCCACCGAGTAGATTTTGTTTGACGCTTTTCCTAACCATGAACGGGAAGACTGTGAGTAATGCGTTTGTGTTAAGCTGTCTAGTTGTTCAAGAGCAGCTAAATTTGTAAATGTGTATAGAAGTGTCACAAATAGATGGACAGCTTATAATTATCACTCATATACATATATTGCAACGAAATAATCTAAATTTATTCGATGATTGATTACTTTTCTACCACAGGTATCAGTAGCAGTGTACGTAAACGACGTGAAGAAATGGCAATGGCAATATGGTCACTGCTTGACGAACGTCCACGTGTACTCACATTTGTTTATTCTCGTGTACTCGAGGAGTTACGTGCACGTTCTGAGCGTATGATAACACGTGAGAATTTCGAGGATGGATTAAACTTTTTAAAGAATACTAATAAAATTGATTGGGCAGGAAATACGATACGTAAACGCTAATCGCTATTACTATGATTATTATTATTATTTTTTAATGTGTTAATTATATATATTTGTAAAACTGTATCATTACAACAGAAGAAACGGACAGATTCTCGTATTTATATATTCGCATTTATACGCTTTTCACCCTCGTTTTATGATAATAGTAATAATAATAATAATAATAAAAGTCATGTTTATATATATATATTGACCTTACAGTTGTTGCTCTGCTCTGTTGAGATTTAGCCTGATGACTGCTACCCGCGACTACTTCTGTAATTTTTTTTTTACTATACATTGTTTCTTCACACTGGCATCAGAATAGATTGACTAGGCCGGGGTGCAAAAGTCATTGTGCGTAAGGTCAAGGGTCAAGGTCAGTTGTTAGTAACGCCAGTCTATAAACTTTCCGAAAAAAAAGGAGTGAACGTGTTTTTCGGTGCGTGTGTGTGTATGATGTTATAAGAGTGTGAATTAATAATGCCCACTAACCAGGCTCTACACTCCTTTCTAGACCAAATGCAGCTACTATATATGTAATAAGTACTTTGTGATTGGACACTAGTGTAATGTGTCTAGTCCTCTGTTTGGTGGAGACTGGCCACCTGCCACTAGATGGCACGCCATCACAATGCACTGCTGATTGCCTCCAAACATATAATACTAATAATATGTATATATTAAACCTGTTGGATAATATTTTCAGACTTTTTATGCATATGCATTAACATTGTTTTATTTTATGTTGTTTTATGTATGTATTAGTGGAGATGTGAAGAAAAGCAACTGTGATTTCCGTTAGGGAATCATAATAAGAAGAAGAATCAACAACATATAAGAGAAGACTTGAAACTTAATGAATAATTACCCTGATAAATTAGTCAGAAAGTATGTAGGGAAATGTAAAACTAAAAATGAAATAAATAATGATAGTAGTGATAGTGATAATAATAATAATAATAATAATAACGGTAATATTAATGACGACATGCATGTCAAATATACGCAAGACAACACCAACAATAAGGAATCGAAATCATCAGCAGCAGTAATTCCATACAAGGAAGGAACCTCGGAAACCACTTTACGCAGAATTCTTAACAAGGCAGGCAGGAATAAAAGTGGCCGGCATTTAAACACACAAACTCAATTAGAAACAAGTTTTGTTGGTTAAAAGATGCTGTTGAGCCAGTTTATCCAATACCCTGCTGTAATGATTGTCAGGTCAAATATATAGGTCAAAGTAGTACAAAAGGTACAGTTAGACTAGCAGAGCATAAAATCCTGGCAAAATCTAGATTATTTGACCCGAATAAGATAAGAAATCTAGAGAATAGTTGAGCTATAGCACTCACTGCATGCAATTACACACAACCATACAATAGGATGGTATAGGATGACAGCTTTAAAATGTAATGTCACAGGGTGGAGGGAGAGATTGATAACAGAAGCTTTGTTTATCGAATCAACCGAAGAGAATACGTGAAATAGGAATGATTCAACACCTGTCCTCCCAGACATCTGGAAAATTCTACTACCCCTAAGACGACAAATTGGAGAGAACAAAGAAAACTACAAAACTCAAGTTTCGAAGTCGTGTGATTATAACTGAACGCATGATTCTGAACAATAACTTTTGTTCGAAACTGTGTCATCTAGTAAATAATACTGTGTGTGATACATCTAATAAAGAAACTAATACGGAATCAACAACAGTTTTGAAAGTACATGTGAAAGACTAGATGGTGTATAGTCACCTACTTAACGCGCCTAACCTCTTAGTGTCTGATTGACTGAGTTTCAACATTAAGACTTTGTACAGAGAAGCGGTTCAGCAGTTCAACTTGTCACACTCCATGTAGTACACACACACAAAGGTAAACAAAAGAGGAAAATAATGGGGATTTTAGGGGAGAAAGAATATTGAAAATCAAAACAAGTGGTGATTCAACAAGTGGTTTTTTTCAACAACCAATTTATTATCAAGCTGTACAATCGTATATATAAATGGCTTTTTTTTAAAGAAATTATATCCGGCGAGGGAATTGCAATTAAAATGTTTGTGATTATAATCGTAGTTAAATATCAAGTGGCAAAACAATGAATGTCATATATAGAATAATTTATAGGATGGATAGAACTTGGAAGGTGTGTGTAATAGGCAAACAGGACAAAGATAAAAAGTTACGTAACTGTGTGAAATTTAATAACATAGAATTTAATGTTGCAAAATAAAATTGATTTAGAATGACAAGTGGAAATAGTGAAATAATACCGGGGACAGTTCAAAGTGAGAATATTAATAGTAGCAATTGACGTAATAAAGGAAGAGTTTACAAATTGAATAAACAAAACGAAAAATAAGTAGATCCAAAATATGATTCGGGATTTTCATACTTTAGCACAGAGGGATTAAGACCATGAATGTTGGAGGAGTTGGACGAACTTTTACTGTATACATGAATCTGGCTTTTCTATTTCGATGTCTAAAGCTTCAGCAATACAGATCAGTCGGATACGTAACGATGTGGTCAAATTACTTTTCACCTTGTAGATGATTTTAAAGGCGGAAGCTGTAGAGATAGGGTGATCATTATGGACCAGATGTTCAATGATCGCGCCTCTTATTGCATCACTTCTACGTCTTCGTAACCATGCAGGATAGTGTTCTTGCATCATATTGAACAAAACTCGAGTCGTGCGACCGACATACTTAGCTCTACAAGAGCAGGTGAATCGGTAAACGCCCACAGAGTTGGTCAGCTGCGGGATTTTGTCCTTCAGGTTAGTGAACAGTACTGGTCGACTGGTAAAAGTAATTCTCAAAGTTGCAGCAAGGAATGTCCTTTTCAGATTCTTCTTCTAATGTTATCGGAAACCAAGTCACCTTTGAATTCCAAGCTCATGTACAGCATTTTCTTGGCTACGGATGATAAGTTACATTTCATAGGTTTTGACTGTATATTCTCGTCTATAAAACGTGGTGGAAATTTTGATGACCTCCCTAATTGGCTAGCTCAAACTAGCTGTCAGAGACTTCATAAATTCATTTCAAGTTTTTGTCTGACTACTCGTAACCTTTTTCCGATCTAATCCTATGTTGACAAGGAAGGCGAAGGCGCTCTGAATGCGTAACACACGTGGTCAAATCATCTCAATCGATGTAGCTTCTCAACTTCATCAACATGCTTCTCTTCTTTACTCCACTACTCTATACCTAAGCTCATTATTATCCACTTGCAAAATAAATAGTGAATAGTAGAGTTTTAAAAAACCCATATAACACTTTTGGTATTTTCTAAATCTTCACTATAAAAAGTGAAATCAAGAATTGATCGGTTACGGGATTCCCCCATGAACTGACATCGGTTAGATAACCAACAGGGCAGTACTGGACAGCTGCTTCTTCCTAGTTCGGGACTCTCCACAGTATGCACTCATCGCTCCACTTCAAACCCAAGACCCTCTGGTTACAAGGCTAGCTTGCTCATAGGCCATTAAGCCACTGGGACCCGATCCAATGGCCAACCCATGAATTCCAACTTCTGACAATTCATGATATAGCGCGACCACTAGTGGTAATGTATTCGGCGAGTATCTGTCCTCACCCCCAACCTGCTGTACCCTACTGGTCACAACTTCTCACTAGAACCTAGTTAACTACCTACTTGAATAGGGCCAATCGCTAGTCAGCGTTTCACTGTGCGTCGGTGGCACAGTGGTTAGAACTCTCGCCGACCATGCACATTGTCCGGGGTTCGAACCCCTGTCGACGCACACCCGATATCTATGGTCGGCCTGCAAAATTTGGGCTACCGATATCCATGCTGAAAATTCGACACTTGTACTGAAAATACGGTGTGGCATCAAGCTGTAATCAAAAAAAATTCAAGTATTGGTTTGTAGGGATTTGATTGATTAGACACAGGTTACAGCTCATGATGAAATCTTGTAATGAGTCAATCAAATCCCTACAAACCAATACTTGAAATCAAGAATACTGTAATTAGTACTAATTCAATCGTGGATTGTTTGCCAAAGGCCAACCAGTAGGAATCCCTGAACCTAGGCTTCGTTCTTATTGGCACTCGTCAACAAAGCATATTTTATGCCAACCTTGAAAGCACCAAATGCTCAGTGATGCCGAGTCATTTAACTTGGGTTCTGTGAAGGCTTTAAAATTGGTTTCGGGGTTAGTTCCATTCTGAACGGACATAAGGTAGGTAGGCAGGTGAACTAAGTTACCTTTTTCTGAGGGAGTGTATTTTTCTAATTTGTCGTTAGTGAATGCAAACTAAAGACTTCATCAACGAATTAACCCAGGGCTATGAGGTCACCGATATAAGTTTCCGTGTTACAATACAGGCATCTGTTTAGTATTGAAATTGGCCTGTGAGTTGATCATTGAAAGGGGAAGTTGAAAAACAGTGAACCTATTTAGATGCTTAAGGACTTATCACCTACATTGTTAAAAAATCGAAAAAGAAGAGTACTATAATCAGCAAAAATGTTCGGGAGAAACAAACACTAGTAGTGTAACACCAGAAGACAAGGGCCAGACAACAGTTCGTTTATTAAGGAAATCAACAGATATTTATAGATTTTCATGTACAGTATTATAGATTATTATAAGCAAACAAACACAGTCTTCTGACTGGCGGTTTCTCGCTGAACGTTAATCTTCCATCTCTTTGTGGCTGTTTCTTGAAGTTCAGATTATCCATCTGCAAATTGTATCCGCCTACGCAGAGTGTGCTGTGATTGGTTGTTGAGTCAGTCTTTGTTCTTATTTATCTCATGACCAATATTGGGGACGTAAACAATGACGTAAATTACTGTCTACCAATTTCGGCTAGCAACCAGCCCTCACCACAGTAGTAACGTGGAAAGACATGAAGATTTAGTAGATGTTAGAGATTATGAAGAACTTACTGACTGACGAACCTCATTGTCAGTCAGTAACTTATCTAAGGCTTTAAGTATACTGCTGTCATGTAGCACAAATCAAAAAGACTGGATCACTCCCAGAAATTTTTATCGTAAATGCAACATGTCTGAATAGAAAATAAGGTGACTGTTCCGACAAAACAATAATAATAATAAGGCTTAATTTGTCTAAAACGTGTAATGTATATTTGTGCAACACATTTCGGACATTCTAACCATACACACACACACGTATTTATCATACATAGACGTTGTGATTAGAATGTCCAAAATGTGTTGCACAAATACACGTTTTAGATAAATCACGCCTTATTGTTGGTTTGTTGAAATTCACAATCCGTAGTCGCGGAGAGACTACTTGCTTCAAGTGGTGGAAGTGATCCTTAGACGAAATGGAGTTTATTCAACTTATCTGGTCCCAATAATATGGGGTAAGTTATAAAGACTCTAAGAATGAACAGCACAAATGACATCAGACCTTCAAGTGTTGATTTGTAGGGATTTGACTGATTGGTTACAGAATTTCATCATGAGCTGACATTGTTTAGACAGCCATTGGAAAACCTGGGAGTACTGGACAGTCAGCTGTTTCGTCCTAGTTTGGGGCTCTTCATCAGTATGCACCCACCGGGATTCAAACCCAGGACCTTCTGGTTACAAGACGAGCTCGTAGACCATTAATGGTCCTGTAACTAGAAGGTCCTGGGGGCGGTGGGTGCGTACTGTGAAGAGTCCTAAATTAGGACGAAAGAGCTGTCCAGTACTCACAGGTTTTCCAATGGTTCTCCAACTGATGTCAGCTCATGATGAAATCCTGTGATCAACCAATCAAATCCCTACAAACCAACACTTGAGTATTGATGAGATGCTCACTGGCGACTTGCCCTATTCAGGTAGGTAGTTACCTGGGGATCTAGTGAGAAGTCGTGACCAGTAAGGTGCAGCAGGTCGGGTGTGAGGACAGATACTCGCCGAAGACATTGGCTAGTGGTCGCTCTATATCATGAATTGTCAGAAGTTGGAATTCATGGGTTGGCCATTGGATCAGGTCCCAGTGGCTTAATGGTCCATAAGCTCGCTAGCCTTGTAACTGGGGTGTCCTGGTTTCGAACTGTGGCGGTGGGTGCGTACTGATGAAGAGTCCCAAACGAGGCTGACGAAACAGCTGTCCAGTACTTCCAGGCATCAGACCTTATTTTATTACCATTATTCCCTTGGATATCGAGTGGAACACAGGGCTTCAACAGCACATCCCCACTTTGTCCTGTACTCTGTAGTCCTATTTAGCTGACCCAACGATTGCCCATAGGTTGTCATCTCTTTCTCATAAGATCTCCTTCATGCTGTAACAACAGAAGACAAGGGCCAGGCAACAGATCAGTTTTATTACGAAAACCAACAGGTATTTATATGTATTTTACGTACATTAATAAGGCTCTGCCCGCAGATAGAAGGCGGTCTTCTGATTGGTTGTTTCTCACACAAAGTTAACCTTGCATCTCTTGTGACTGTTTGAGTTCATCTATATGTTAACTGTAACCGCCTGTCCACCTTGACCTTTGACCTCAATTACTGTCAACCAATTTGGCCAGCAACCATCTCTCACCACAACATGACTAATATTTGATACATAAACATTGACCTCAATTACTGTCCACCACTTGGCTAGTAGACAGCTCTCACCACAATGCCACCCTCGGACACACGCCTAGGTCATAGTTTCCTATTCAGATTCCACTCGAGCAATGGTCTGGCTCTTGATATCATTCAACAGCCTCTTCAGCGTGTGTCTCCTGTCTATCCCCACTTCCTCGAGAACATTCTTTAAGCAATAAGTCCTTGATTGGTTGGTTCCTGAAGTTTTTTGCCGCTAATTGTTTCTAGCCGGCCATCTGACTTTCAGTATGGAGCCAGCCGTGTCATTTGTTGATAAAATCTGCAGCTTCTTGGAAATTCTTTTCGTGACTCCCCAAGTCTCTGAACCAGATAAGAGTACTGATACAGCATTTGTGTTGAAGTTCTAAATCTTGTTTTTTTTTACGCTGGGTGAAATAGATTTCCAAACTGGTTTCTGATAGGGATGAAGATCTCCCTGGCCTTTCTGATTGATTGTGACTTTAACATTCTGATCTGCGCCTCTCTGCCTACAGTTGAAACGATGCTCCCCACTCAGATAAGTGAATAAAGTGGCCTCTTTCAAATTTCTGTTGATAGTGACTTGTGCTTCTTGTTGGTTGGTTGTTGTCATGACCGTCGTCAGACCTAAGACGGATAGATACTTGTTAAAACATAACTACGAAACCCCTTAAACACTTGACGGTGAACTAGAATTTTTTAAATTTCACTTTAAGTTTTATTTTCGTGCCAGGAAGGTACACTATGCGTAACACAACAATTCCATTTTCATATAGCCCACTGTGTATCTACCAATTTAACTGCTCCTGTGGAGTGAGCCAGTTACATAGGCCGTACAATTATACGTGTTTCTCGTCGAGATTTCTGAACATCACCCTGAGTGGTTAAGTTAAGGACAAACAAAATCTATTCGCAGCGCTATTCTATCTCATCTTGTGGATAGAGAACACAAGATTGATGTCAACCATGCTTTCAGGGTCATTTACCGCATACCTACGAATCTCAATTTCGCCTTAAGAGTTCGACTACTAAATATTGCTGAGGCTGGCTGTTGGGATCCATATTAACAAGCCTAATTTGTGCATTCAAAAGAAGTTAGTTCAGACATTGTCCTTACCACCTTGGCCATCTAGGTTTGAATGATCTGCAATTTTTGTAGAATTTCCCTTAATTTTAGTTGATATTCTATTTGCTACTGTATCTTTATTATTATAATTTAAACGTCTTTAATGAACTGTAATTGCATTGATCATACTTTACAAATCGATATTATTTAAAAAAATCACTAATATTGTTATTGACTACTAATCTAGAATATTCCATGTATATAAGCATATATATATAATTGTAGAGCCAGAAGAGGAGGAATTTATCGAAAAGGATATTCTTTGCTCAATCCTTTTGTGTTTCAGAAGTTGTTAGTTAATATGCCTACTGAATAGAGAACCCGACATGGAACTAGTAATTAACTTCACGTTTCTGTAGGTAGATAGATAGATATGTCAGTTAAAATTTATATTGTATTCAACTTTACTAGAACTCCATTGTAGCCGGAGTATTTTTTTTTTACTGAGACTGTGATTTCAATCTTCAGTGAATACTTTCAAAAACATTTTATAAAGGATACTTTTTAGTTCAATATCCCGCAGAGCTTTTTTCTTTAAGTTTTCGCGCCTGTTACTGAACCCAAATGACCGCTCTCTGAAAATGCAGAGTATTTCTGAACACTATGAGCCGAAATCTTCGAATGTTTGCTCCTGTCAAGGACCGGAATACACAGACTCCTACCTACTCTAAAGATAGGGAGTAAAGCGGTAGTGTATTGACTACTAATTCACTTATTCGGGAAGTTGTATCGAGCCAAACAGGCGGATTGCTGACAACATCTCACTACGGATACAAAAAGTTTGTGTGGCATTTGATAACTTACACCATCAGTTGGCATAGATGCCATATCCGGCTGGCTATCGATGAAAGCAGGTCTCTCTGCTGACATAGAATCAGGTTGGGGAACAATTTGGTGGTGGGTCAAAAACTAAAGCTTGGAATCAGTTCGTGAAATCCTTGACAGCTGGTTTGAACCAACCATATAGGGAAGTGTAGACAGTCCCGTTGATTTATCTGAGATCCTAAGCACCAATGACTGGAGACAACTGGTGATATGTCTCGAAATTATTCTTAATGACGCAGATGTGTACACTCTTTGTGTTGAGATAACCAGTCAGTCAGCTTCTGTATACGGACTCATAGCCTAACACCCATGGTTTCAAACATTAAAGCGTTATGCATGGAGGATTCGTGTACAATGATAAATCCTTAAATATTTTTCTTCCCTTCTAGGAATGTCATCTTTCCAATTATCTGTTTTGATTGACTGAGTGACTGGTTTCAACACAGAAATACTTTGCACAGATGCGCAGCAGTTCGAGTCGCCACACTTCACTCAGCAAACAAAACCAGAGAAGAAAGTAAAAAGGGAATGCAAAATAGAGATATCAAACAGAAATACGGGGCAAAACAATAGTAATATCGAAGATCAATATAGTTTTATTAGAAATTACATATCACAAGGAGTGGATGCATCTGCGTTAGCCATTGAGAACGATTTTTGGAGCCCTATCACCGATTGTCTCCGGCCTTCATTGGTATTTACCGTCCAGAGGACTTCAACCAGTCAGGAAGTCTACACCTCCCTACGTGACTGACTGGCTGGCTTAAACTAACTGTTGTGGATTACATTGACTGATGCTTTCTTTTGATTTGACGATCACTGGCTTTTTTCCAACCTGATCCATCCTATGTCAGCCGACTAACATAGCCCATTGTCGAGGAAGATGATGGTTAGACATGCATGTGTAACACGTGTCATAGCTATCTCAATCGATGGAACTTTACTGCCTCGTCTATTGATTTCCACTCTTTACCTAGCACTTGACGCCTAAGCTCAATATTGCTCACCCCATCATACCACTTCACACGGGCGATAGAACTCAGGCACCTATGATCAAAGACAGCTAGCCGACCTTTTCATGACTTCCAATTATCTGTTTTAAAAGAAATGTGTGCGTCTTCTCTCCATCCGTTTCAAACATTCTGCGATGTAGAGTTGAGTTGAGGTTACAACTGAAGGATATATATGGTAAGTATGCACTGATGAAGAGTCCCGGACTAGGACGAAACAGGAATCCATTACTAGCAGCTGGTTTTCCAATGGTTCTCTAACTGATGTCAGCTCATGATGAAATCCTCCAAACAACCAAACAAAATCCCTACAAAACCAATACTTGAAAACTGATATGATGCTCACTAGTGGCTGGCCATATTCAGGAAGTAACCTAGGGTTCTATTGGGAAGCCGTGACCAGTAGGGTACAGCAGGTTGAAGATGAGGCAGTAACTCATCGGAGAAGACATTGGCTAGTGGTTGCGCTATATCATGAATTGTCAGAAGTTGGAATTCATGGGTTGGCCATTGGATCAGGTCCCAGTGGCTTAATGGTCTATAAGCTCGCTAGCCTTGTAACCAGAAGGTGATGGTTTCGAACTAGAGGTGGTGGGTGCGTACTGATGAAGAGTCCCAAACGAGGCTGATGAAGCAGCTGTCTGGTAGTACTCCCTGTTGGTTTTCCAATGGTTCTGTAATCGATATCAGTTCATTATGAAATCCCCCACCCAACCAATGAAACAAACAAAATCCTTACAAAAGCAATATTTGAAAATTGATTAAAGCGTGTTGATTTATTAGAATCGTATGATTGCCGTGCATTTCAAAATTTTTATGTATCTAACGCAGTATTGTACCATGTATACTTAGTCAAAATATTTATGTAAGGTTGTTTTTTCCATATTAGTTTTTTTTCCCAGTGAGTTATCAACATTTGTGACAAAATTTAATTTTCATTGAATGAATTTCAGTGATAACGTGTAGTCATTGTGTGATGGCTAAAACCGACACATTGTGGTCTAGACACAGGGAAAACTGATCTCTAAGTCCTACTGAATGTCAGACGGCAACATCCTTGAAATACGCACTGTCACTAATTGCTCCAACAACAATAATAGAATGAAAAACTGAAAATTACCTCAACAGTGTTACCGTTAGGCAGCTGTAATGACAAGGTAACTTTCTAAGTACAAAACAACAAGTACACCATAGAACAAAATTAGCTAACCGAAATTTTAATAATAATAATGATAATAATAATTTGCTTTATTCCAGAAACAGTACTAGTGGTACAGTGTGGAATTTTCAGCACATATCTACAATATTTGCATCTAATTTTACAGACATTTAAAATAAGTATTAAACAAACAAAAAAATAAATCTGAAGACACCAACAGCAAAAAAAAACAAAAAAAAAAAAAACAGGATAAACACAAAATAATTATAAATGCGAAAAAGTACCAAAGTCTACCAAAGTCTAATGCAGTGTTTGTGGTGGTAGTGTGAGTAATCCTGAATAATACAAAATTTTTTAAGGTGGTGACTATGGCGTTCACAACCAATGATTGTCAGTTTAATATTGCCGAAAAGTATAGAAAATAAGAAAAAACAGCCACAAAACTAATAATTACATGATGGCTAATGACAGGACAATTTTGTAATACTCATAGTGCTAATATAGTCGGAACCAGTGGATGCACAATAGAAGGAATAAAGTAAAGTACAAAAAAGGAAGCCAATGTTAATATTTTAGGTAGCTAAGTATGTTTGAAGAAGGAGTTCACTAAAGAATACAAAATAAGAGAGAAATAAAAGAGCCTAAAATTATGTTATTAACAACAAAGCAAGTCATAGATTTCGCGCTTAACATTGTCTCTGTCGCTTAGAACACGGGCCAAGTATGGTATCGTTGAGTTCCTGTACTTGGTTGTACGAGCATAGATTATTTTATACTGATTTCTGGTTTTACTTGATGAGATACAAGGCGAGAGTTGGGAATAGAGGGGGTGTTGGGGGTCGGAGAGTATGGTTTTAGACCATTTTTCGCATGTATTCAGATGCCTATCAACTAATGTAGTGACGATCTGACTGAGTTTTACACCACTAGTCCTACTGACTGCCTTCAACATCCTTCTCAGGATGGCATAGTCCTTTTTCAGTAGACCAGGAAAGACTAACGGGGAGCAGTAAAGTGGAATAGGTAAGATACAAGAGTTGACAAATTGTGAAAGTAGAGGTTGGGTGATTCCAGATTGTCTAAGTTTCTTAATGTAGTAGGTAAGACAGAACACTTTCTTAGAAATCGTTAGGATATGAGATGTCCAAGTAAGGTCGGAAGATAGAACTAGACCGAGGTATTTAGCATTAGACTTAGTTCCAGTTTTAGTCCCCTGGTGGCCTGTTTGACATTTGGGCTACCTTTCTGTACATCTACATATTTGCATCTAATACATCATGTTTTAATTTTAACAAAATATGATCCCAAATCGTATCAAATACAGTAATGAAATTTAACACTGTAATAATTTACCTGAGAATCAAGTAGAATATTCCCTCCCATCGCAGTGGGATCAAAACTCTGTCACATCAGGAGTCACACAACACAACACAACAATTCCTGTGAACTGTCGTCCAAGGTCGAAGTGACCTTGATTCCCTCAAACAGAATCAGATTCATGAAAAACAACACAATATCAGTATTGTCCTTCACACAACGACAAAAAAGAAGCATTAAAATTAGAGACTGAATAGGAAGAAAGACAAAAATAATAAGGACTAACTGAAAAGATATGATATGCAAACATCAGATCAGTGATGGACAGTCAAGGAGAAAAAAGAGGATAATAATTACAAAGTTAGCTGGAACAACCTAATAAGTATGAATATTGTAATTAGATCATTCATAAGGGAGGAAGGGATTTTCAAAATAATTATTCCGTTACAGTATTAACTGTGATATTGTTCAATTACATTAATTATTAAATATATCTATATAGACGGTCGAAGAAAGAGGCTTAATATTCAAGTATTGGTTTGCAAGGATTTGATTGATTGTCACAGGACTCCATCATGAGTTGACATCGGTTAGAGAAGCATTGGAAAACCAGCTGGGAATACCGGACAGCTGTTTCGTCAGCCTAGTTTTGGACTGTTCATCAGTATGCACCCACCACCTAAGTTCGAATCCAGGACACCCTGGTTGCAAGGCGAGCTAGCTCGTAAACCATTAAGCCACTGGGGATCCGATCCAATGGCAAACCCATGATTTCCAACTTCTACCAATTGAAGACATAGCGTGACCACTAGCTAATGTATTCGGTGGGTATCTGTCCTAATGCGGGACCTGCTTTACCTTACTCTAGGTGCTCACCATGTAACGAGAAGGTTCTAGATTTGAACCCTGGTAGGTGCATACTGTGAAGAATCTCAAACTGGGACGAAACGGCTGTCCAGTACTTTCACGTTTTCCAATCGGTCTCCAACCTATATCAGCTCATGATAAAATCCTATAACCAAAGATGCCAAAGTTATAATAAAATTAAGGAAATCTCTACAAAAAATTAAGGATCATTAAAATCTTGAATGATAGATGTAAGGTAAGCGTCTCAACTAATTTCTTTTGGATACATAGATTAGGCCTGTGAGTGTAGATTCCAACAACCTCAGCATTATGTAATAGCCGAAATCTTGAGCTAAAACTAAATTTAGTTGGTGTACAATCGATGACTTTGAAAGCTGCCTTGTTAACATCACTTTTGTGCTGTGTATCGACGAGATGAAATAGTATAGAACTATGAATGGGCTTCGTTTGCTAATTCTTACTTAATCACGCAGTGAAATGTGTTCGGAAATCCGATGATGAACACGTCTAACTGTACGGCCTATGTAACTAGCTCCACGGAAACAATCAAATTGATAGATGCATATAGAAGGGGCGAAATTAGGTAGTTCATATTTAATTCCTGAAGGCGAAATAGAGTTGATGGTGAAGACACAGCATACTCCAGCGTTATTGAATGCTCCTTTCACCGCATTCCTTAGGCTTTGTGATAATGTAGAATTCACTATTGTATCTTATCAGTTCTCACACCATATTTTGTGTTAATTTCTCACTGATGTTGGTTTTAGGCTGTGTTGTGGATATTATTACCCCCAGGAAATCATCTACAAACACCTGACTTGTTTAAAGGGCAACTAAGCGTTCATTCTAGCTTTCACTGCTCTCAATCACGAATAAGACAATCACAAAATAGATCTGTAATGTTTGCAAAAACATGTATTACTTAATATTCAATTATTAGTAGTTCAGAATATTAATATAATTTTTCCCCAAATTAATAGGTTATTTTTAAGAACTTAGCAGTTTTACCTCATGTTCTTTTCTGTTACACGTATAATAATCTACCTCCATATCACCCTAGAACTCACGCCAGACTCGTCCTTCCCCATTTGGGTGACCTAGAGTGAGATGTCACCCAATGGTCTCCTCAGCTAGTGTCCGATCCATCTCGATTTCTTTCTACATAGTGTTCTCCAGTCTCCCAATGATCTGCAGAAGCCTTAAGGACAAGATCCCGCATCTGACCACGTCTATGTGTATGTATCAGCCCAACTGCTGCTGCGGAGCCAGGTACATCAGTCATTCGATGTGCATCTTGTCCAAGAGGATTCAAGATCACTATCCAGCATGGTTGCGAAAAGGCAGTAGTAGCGCTATAAGAAGTGCGACAAATTAACACCTGGTTAACACAGATCATTTCATATCAACAAACGCCTCCTCCTTCAAAGTAATCTACAGAGTCAGGAAAAACCTATCAAAGGCAATTAACTTTCATCTTCTTTGTATCGCTGAAGCTCTGGTCATTCACATAGAAAAACCGGAGCTATGCATACGAAAGAGAATTACTCAACCACTTCTACTATCACGGTAACAACTTTGTTGATTTTTGATGACTTAATTTTGTTTGTTTGCCTGTTTCTATAACTGCTTATAATTCTTGTATTCATTTAGAACTCTTACGTAATTTCATATTCTCTACTTTGTTCCTATGTGTATCATGACTGAGTACAACTCAATCATCAAAATATTCATATTATTATGTAACTCCTTTTTAACAACTGTTTGTGACAACTCATCACCTTTGTTACTACATTAGTTTCATTAACACCTAATTTTTTGACCTTTTGTGTATTACGTAACTTAATGTACACATGCATACAAAATAACTCATATATATATATATTTGCGATTGTACAGCTAAGAAAATTAATTCGCCGCCGCCGAAAAGAGAGTTTTCGCTGAACTACGCGTGTTTTGTTTTCATTAATGCCTGGATGGAGATTATTCATGAATTAAAAAATACTTATTGGACTATAGGTTCTTTACTGGTTCGTTTCCAGAGTTTCTTCTTGCTAATACTTTGTGACCAGCTGGCCATCTGATTTTCACTAGGGAACCAGAGATGCCAGCTGTGGATAAAAGTCTGCAGTAAACTGTTGGAAATGCATTTCGTGACACGCTTATCAAGTTTCTGACTCATACAGAAAAAACTGACTGACTTCGCATTGGTGTTGAAAATCCGGATCTTGTTTTATTGTGCTGAAGAGTGCAGAAGAAATTCCAAACTGGTTTCAGGTTATTGAGGGTGTATCTTGCTTTTCTAATTCTCACTGGCTGCCTTTGACATCTTCATCCGTTCTATCCGCCTCTAGTTTACACGACACTTCCTAGATAAGTGAAGCAAGTAGCCTCTTTCTAACTCTTCCCGCCGATAGTGGTTGATGCTTGTTGTTATTGTCATTTGGTCATACATATCACCTTCGTCTTCTCAGTGTTCACTTGAAGGCCTGTCTTCGCTGCTTGCCTCTTCTGCCAATTTGTTGGCTTTCGACGGTAATTCTTCCAATTTAAGTGAATCATCTGCAAAGTCCAGATCTTCTGGAATTATTCTTATCTATCGAACATACTTCTATATTCTCGCTCCCCAATGTACGACACCCCACATTATCCAGTCCATCACAATTAGTTATATCATCTTGGGGGATTGCGGTCAGTCCTGTCTTAATTCTCTCTTCAATTCAAAGGTTTCACTCAGTTTTACATATGGATTACTTGACATGTAGCTGTTGAAAAAGGGCCTCCAAAGCCTCAGGATGGTCGGGGGTGGGTGCCTTGCGCTGCGGGTTGGCCACCCCTCCGCACACCTCTTGAAATGCTCCCATATGACCGGGCGTCTTACATAGCCTCTCCTGAGGAAGTCCTACTCACTGCCTTCATGTGGCGGAGGTGTTTTTCACCAAAGTGAGAGGGCGAACGCGGATGCCCGGCGCTCTTCACCGGGTTGACTGTCCATTGGATGACAGTCTAGGGGAGATGGCGAAACCCTGATTCCAAACCTCCAACGACTGGCGTATGAAGCTCACTGGAGCACTGGAGCTCATCGGCAGACGTATGGACAAAGGGCTTGTTGGATGTCCTGGATGTCTGGCCCCACTCAAAAAGGCGTATGAACCGAACTCCGGTCACCGGCTGCCAATGGATAGTGGACTCCCTACTCCACTCCTACTGCCTTGTAGGTCACACTTGGTTGTGTAAAGGCTAGAGCTGCACTCTCAAACAACAGGCCGAGCGATTCTGGGGACATCACTCGTACCAAATTCCCATGAAACTTCATGAACTCTCTTCATCAGATCGCCGCGCCTGGGCAGCGATGATTCGAGATGTTCATGAAGCCAGCTCATCCTCCAGTAGGAGATAGCCGAAGTAAAGTAAAGTAAGTATTGAAAAAGGGCATTAAAGATTTAGGGCGCTGCACTTCATAGTGTTGAAGTAGTTTCCAAATTGCCTCAAGGTTAACGCTGTCGAAGGCCTCCTCTAAGTTAGTGAATTTTAGGTAGACGTTTGACTGCCATTGTTGGCTAAAACAAAGGCAAAATTTCAAAGGATGTATTATGTAGCAATAGAGCAAAGAGGACGTCATTTCCGTCTTTGTATCCCTGAATGAGAATTGCACGACATGTATTCATTTATATTAGTTTTTATATTTCGGAAAATGTTGAGTTGAATAGGTACGCTAAGCTGGTGACGAACATGGTAATCACGATTATTGCTTATCTACGCCAACGACGTAATCATGTGCTACCTGATTTCTCAGCTTCCTACTTAGGCCAGAACACATAAGAGGTGAGACAGATAAGTATCTTTACTAAAGGAAACAATAATATATATGGGGAACCAAGAAACAAAGAATGTATACATGTGCCAATGAAGTCTGCTTGAGAAAGGATAATCCGTTAGTTATCTGTCTTCCTACGTGTTACGCAACTGAAAGGTTTGCAATTTGTTGTGTTCTTTGAGCTGGTTGGTTTAACTGTGGAGCTTTCGTCGTCCTTATGGACAACATCCCCTTTCAGCGAAAGTTTTAGCATAAAATGAACTGATTTAAATTCTCTATGAATGATGGAATCACGTCTCTTGGTAACCATCTTCATGATTGGTAGTCGATCCGCATTTCTATTGATCATTTTTCAATTGACTTGTATTTTGAACGTTCCCGTCACATGATTTACTTTTTATTATCTGTTGGTAGATTTGGTCTATATTAACATGTTTGTTAATCGCTGGCTGATTCACTTGAGTACCAAGCTTCTAGGAATTCTCTGGCACATTTCCTCTGTTTAAAATTTTGAAATTATCCCAATCAAAATGATGTCCATAATTATCTACATGCACTGATATGAAAGAATACATATATATATCATGTCTTCTTACAGCTGATTTGTGTTCTTAGATTCTGATTCGAAGGGGACGCCCACTTTGGCAGATGTAATGTGTGTTATAGTTCAGACAATTTGTTTCGTAAATGATATTAAATTTCAACTTCTTTTTCTGTAGGATCTGTCGGTTTGCACAATATCGAATATAGTGATTGGACTGGCTTGTGTGCTATATCCATTTCAAATGGTTTTAATATTCTAGCTGTTATTTCAGAGAGATATTTTTATATATGGTAGGATGAATTTTCTTGTGTTCTTTGATGATGGTTTCTTGTTGGTGTTGCGACTTGATATTAAACACCAAACTGGGCATCCATCCCTCTGTCAGTCAGTTCATCTGAACAAACAAATAATGGACGTCAGCTTAACTCAGATATTGTAAAAATCTTAGACAAACGAAAGACAAAGAATGCCAAACAATAATTCCTAAAACGTTTAGCATTCAAATCAATTTGCAATTAATAAAATCCTTAGCAGGTCAATTATCAAGTGTTGGTTGGCAAAGATTTAATCGATCTCAGGATTGATCATGATCTGGTTTTAGTTAAAGAATCATTGTAAACCAACTAGGGAGTAGTGAGAAACAGTTTGTTTCTTGTTTGGGACTACTTTTCAATACGCAGTACTCACTCGTGACTCCATCGGCAGAAGAATCCTAAACTAGGACGAAACAGCTGGCTGTCCAGTACTCCCAGGTTTTCCAGTAGTTCTCTAACCGACCTCAGCTCATGATGAAATCCTGTAACCAAAGATGCCTAAGTTATAATAAGCACAAAAATGTAAGAGCAAGTGGAATATCAAATAAAATTAGAATCAAGGAAATCTCTACAACAAATTAAGGATCATGAAAACCTTGATGATCGATATAAGGAAAGCGTCTGAACCAATTTCTTTTGGATACATAGATTAGGCTTCTGAGTGTAGATTCCAACAACCTCAGCAATATCTAATAGACGAAATCTCTTCAGGTAAAACTAAGCTTAGTTGGTCCTCAATAGATGACTTTGAAAGCCGCCTTGTTAACATCACTTTTGTGCTGTGTATCCACGAGATGGGCTTCGTTTGTTTCTTACTTGATCACGAAGGATGGTGTTCGGAAATCCGACGATAAATATACCTAATTGTACGGCCTATGTAACTAGGTCCGCGGGAACAGTTAAATTAATAGATGCACATAGAAGAGGCGAAATTAGGCAGTTCTTCTTTAGTTCCCGAACGCGAAATAGGGTTGATGGTGAAGAGATAGAATACTTCAGCGTCACTGAATGTTCTTTTTACCGCATTCTTTAGGCTTTCTGTTAACATTTCACTGATGTTATCCCCGAGGAAATAAAGTTCTAGGAAAAAGGCCTTTTTCGGAACTGTTGGTTGGTACTTTGTCCTGTCTTGACTTTTGATTCATATTCTTATCGGTGGATTTTTCTAGGTAACCGTTCTCACTTAGCAACTGTTCAATATTATATTAAGCTCTCCATTAAGACATTCATCAGAGAGCAGAATGCTCTTGATGTGTGTCGGATCAAGCAGATTACCAGATTACGTTTGTATTTGAAACACAGGAACCTGAATAAACGATTATACTAACCGGTTGATGTAGGTTTTCTATATTAGTGATGGAATCCAGTAGCTGGCGTATCAGCTCCCACTTCTGTTAATTCGTGATATGTAACATGTAGGTTGGCGGTTCATAGGTAGAATGCTCTCCCAGTATGCACGTGGTCTGGAGTTAGATTTCCGGCCTGTGCACGCCTTTACCTCCCCTAATCGGGCGTGAGTCTGGAGATCTCACCTTGTAAAAAGCAACACTACTGTAACACATATATTTATAGATTTTAATGTACATTGTTGTAGATTATTGTTAGTAGAAAATACAGTCTTCTGATTGGTTGTTTCTCACAGAAAATTAACCTTGCATCTGTTTGTGGCTGTGTCAGATCATTTATATGCTGCTAACTGTATCCGCCTACGCAAAGCCTTTGTTCTCATTTTCTCACCACTACCACCACCAATATTGGGGACATAAACATTGGTGTCAATTACTGTCTATCGACTTTGGCTAGCAGTCAGCTCTCACCACACAACTACTGAGATTTCAAGGCTCAAGCTTGAAGTCTAATGTTCCAATTGGAGCGATAAAGGAACGTAATAAGGAAACACAAAGAAACTAAACCGGTTTTATTATTTACAGGTTTTATTGATGATCTGTCTCACTAATTGAATAACTCTATATCAGTTCTTGAAGACTGATTACTTAAGACAATATAAACTTTATATACTCGCAGAGTAAACAATAATAATGATAATAATAATGTAAATCTTGTGAATAGGAATGTTTAATTTCTATCAGAAATCAATTAAAAATTCAAACAGAGAGAAAAGAAGGACTTCATAAGGTTTGAAGTCAGAAATCAAGGCTGGATGAAGGCCGGGATCATAGAAACTCTTTTCAAATTGGGAAGGACTTTACACTGTCAGTGACAGACGGGGTCCCATTTTTGTCATCAAAAGAGGAGACAAACAGAAGTGTATTAACTCCAGAGATGGATACAGTGGGACGAGCCAGCCGATAAAAAGATACAACAGGAGTACTTGGCACCAAGTAGGGTGGAGAAATTCCGCTCAAAACTGTTTGACGAGGGGATGAGTGTGGCCTGTGCTACTAACAAAATATATCAGTAGTATATAGATACAGATATAAACATAAATATATCATCTGCAAAGAATATCATCCAACAGCTGTACGACAATGCTGCATGCCAAGTAATCCACAATGGGAAACTTACGGAATCCTTCGAAGTGAGTACAGGAGAAAGACAAGCTGGCTGCCTACTATCTCCAATGATTTTCCTGATTGCAGTAGATTGGATAATGCAACAAACAGCGGGCAATGAGGAAACGGGCATAAAATAGACTTACACAAAATACTTGGAGGATCTGGACTTCGCCGATGATATATGTCCGATTCCCCACAAACTGGAAGATATGCAAGTAAAAAGCAACATGTTGGCAGAAGAAGCATCCAGAGAAGATAGGCCTTCAGGTGAACATAGAGAAAACGGAGGTGATGAAGATTCCTGGCAAACAGCAACAACAAGAGACAACAATCATCATAAATGGGAGGAACCTGAAAGAATCAACCTCTTTTCCCTACCCAACTTGGAAGCATCGTTTCAGCTACAGGCAGACGGAACTGACGAGGATATCAAAGCAGCGAGAATCGCAAAAGCGAGACAAGCTTTCACTACTCTCAAGTCTGTGTGTAGGTCAACAACTCTCAGCATCAAAAATAAGACCCGGATTTTCAACTCCAATGTGAAGTCAGTCAGTGCTGCTATACGGATCAGAGACTTGGCCAGCGCGTCATAAAGAGCATCTCAAACAAACTACAGACCTTCATTAACAGTTGTCTTCGCTCAATACTACTCAAGATCAGATGGCCGGCCAGAAAAGATCATCAACAGAGATCTCTGGGACCGAACCAACACAGCAGGAACCGATTGTGAAACAAATATGCAGGAAGAAATGGAGATGGGTTGGCTGGCCATACTCTGAGGAAACCATCAAGTGACATCATTAGACAAGCCATTGCTCGAGTCGAACCCGGAAGGGAAGCGGTGAGTTGGTCGTCAATGCAAGGGTGACATGGAGGAGGTGATGTGAAGAGGAGATGAAAGTATGTGGGCAGACCTGAAGCCAGGTGAAGACTCTAGCAGAGAACCGAACGCAATGGAGACGCACGGCTGAAGCCCTATGTTCCTCTAGGAATTAAAGGAAACACTAATAATAATATAATAAAGAATATCGAAGGACTGAGTGGATTTGATGGTAAAGAGAAGAAATGAATTAACGATGCCTGTGAAACTAAATGAAAATGATGAAAAGAAGCACAGTGAGGGAGACAAAAGTATTACAGGACCGAATATACAAGCAAATTGTGATTTTAATATACGGTGGAAGTAATTTCTCAAATCTGTTCATTCAGTTGCCGATAGATGGTTTCATTGACAAATACTTTTGTGTTCTGCCACTATAACAGGCTTGTAAATTGCACAAGGTTTTGGAGATTGATTAATTGTCTGGCTGGCTGGTTGGTACTAACTTGTGCAAATAGCACTTCATTAGTATTCGTCAGTCTCATTCTGTCTGATTTACTAATACTCTTGAAAGCAGTAGTCCATTAACCTAATGAGCAAGAAATATATGATGACTAATTGAAGAAGTTCACTGGCAAGAGAGATTCCACATGAGAGTAATTACTCTTTCAGAATGGACTTCAAAGCTGGAACCCCCCAATACAAAAGCGCCAGATATAAACCAGCAATAATAATTAAGCAAAAATGTGCTTAATCTACGAGAATGCGAGGACCAGTATAAAGATTCCAGAAAATCTGGACGTCACAGATGATTTAGGTCTAATATCACATAAATTCGAAGAATTACAGGTGAAAACCAAGAAGTTCGAGGAAGAAGAAGAAGAAACAGGGAAGACTGGACTTCAAGAAAAGATGGTGAAGACGAAAGTGACTAAGATAATCAGCCAACGATGACGACGTCAGGAACAATAAGCAGCAATCACTATCGAGGGAATAAATTTGCACGAAGTCGATTAGTTCAGCATTGTTTCACTTATAGGTGCCACATCTGAAGATATGAAAACCAGAATCATAAAGGCAAGGAGCACATTCATGACTCCAAAATAAATCTGGAAATCTTCTGAACTCAGCATAAACAGTGAAAATTCGGATTTCCAACACCAATGTGAAGTGAGCTAGTTCTTCTATATGAATCAGGAACTTAACGTGAGCGTCGAGCCAAGCATTTCCTACAGGCTACTGCAGACTTTTATGAACGGCTACCTTCATTGGCTTCATAATGAAGTTTGGATAGTTGGTGAGAAAGGATACGTAACAAGAAACTCTGGAAACGAACCAATCAAGGACCTCCTGCTTCAAAAGAAAGTCGAAATAGATCGGACACTCGCTGAAGAGGCCGTTGGGTGACATCTCTCGCCAGGCTGGCCCTAGAGTGAAAAACGACGAGTTGGCGTTTGTCCAAGAGTGACACTTGGGAGATAGTGTGAGGAGGTGATCGAATCTTACAGTCAGCTTTTGGTGGCTATAGAGAACAGGACAAAATACGGATATGCTGTTGATGCTCTGTGTTCCACGTGGAACCAAGGGAAAGAATAATACACGGAAAAGCTGGAATAATAATTTCACACAAATACTTTATATAATCTGATACGCAGTTAATGGAGTAATCTATGCTCAGTCATCAAGGTTTATGTAACTGTGACTGTATCATTCATGGAGAATTCGAATGAGTCCATTCTATACTGAAATCTGCACTGAAGATGATGTCTAGATGGGAGACAACGAAAGTTTCGCAGTTAAACCAACCAGCTCCTCAGAGAACACAACTAATTCAATATTATGCACCTGAACTATTAATCTTCTCCATTATATATTTTAAACTCTATTTATTCATATGCAAACGTATGTGTGTAGAATTAAATATCGAAAATCTATTAATCAATAAGTCGTATTGCTTAAAAATGTGAGCTAAATTATTCACTTTGTAAATAGTATTATATCCGTTGAATAGGACGATTGTCAATGTTGTAAATATTTGGAATTTAGGCACTTTGTTAGAAGGTAATTTCATATTAGATTATTTATTATTATTGTTGTTTTCTTTAAAACCTAGAGGAACGTAGGGCTTCAGCCACACGTCTTCATTGCGTTCGGTTCTCTGCTAACGTTTTCACCTGGCTCCAAGTCTGCCCACACGCTTCTATCTCCTCTTCACATGACCTACTCCTCCATATCACCCTCACACTGACGACCAACTAACTCACCGCTTCCCATTCGGGTTCCACTTGAGCAGTTGTCTGGCGTGTGATGTCACTTGATGATGGTTTGTTTTCTCAGAGTATAGCCAATCCACCTCCATTCCTTCCTGCATATTTGTTGCACACTTGGTTTCTTCTGGGTTAGTTCGTTCATTGTCAGATATCCCTCTTTGCTGCAGATCCTTTCTGGCCGTTCATCTTACCTTGAATAGTGCTGAGCGAAGAGGGCTGTTAATGAAGGACTGTAGTTTGTTCGAATTGGCCTTTGTGACGCTCCAAGTCTGTGATCCATAAAGTAGCACTGACTTCACATTGGAGTTGAAAATCCACATCTTATTTTTCATGCTCAGTGCTGTTGATCCCCACACAGACTTGAGAGTAATGAGAGCTTGCGTTGCTTTCCCGATCCTCGCTTTGATATCCTCGTCAGTTCAGTCCGCCTGTAGTTGAAACGATGCTTCCCAGGTAGGTAGGTAAAAGAGGTTGTTTCTTTCAGGTTCCTCCCATTTATGCTGATTGTTGTCTGTTATTGTTGTTCTTGTTCAGGAATCTTCGTCATCTCTGTCTTCTCTATGTTCACTTGAAGTCCTATCTTCTCTGGATGCTTCTTCTGCCATTTTGTTGCTTTTCACTTGTATATCTTCCAGTTTGTGGGAAATCAGACATATATATGACATCGGCGAAGTCCAAATCCTCTAAGTTTTTTGTGTGGGTCCATATTATTTATGCCTGTTTCCTCACTGCTCGCTAACTGTTTGTCGCATTATCCTTCATGTTAGATGAGTTGTTTTTTGTATAACACACAAACCTTGAGTGATATGCAGTATTCTAATATAACTGGGCGACGTTTTGGGGCACAGTTTAATACTCCTCAATATCACATCAGTCAAAATATTCAGGCGCTTTCGTGATTCGCCTTATGCATATTTTTCTAACCATCACTCATTTATTTATTTACTGTAATTTTCCATATATCCTGTACTGGAGTTGAGTTATTACGATTACTCGTGTCTGGGTGTTGATTCGATGAACAAAGATTCATAAAGCTATCATATTACTGATTAACTGAGATGATTCGTTGTATACTACTCATATCCGCCAGTCAGAAATCGGGTGGGTTGAACTGATACGGCTGTCTGAGAGCTGAGTCACAAGCGGGTACATAACTGATGATGAATTTGACCCCAAACCAGCGATCATCTCGTTCTAGCTGGTTAGCAAGCAATACCGGTTGATATATGTAGGTGTTAGGCAACTACTCATCCCAGTGAATCAGTAGTATATGTAGTTTTATGCAAATATGTTTGCCTTCTGCATTGCCACTTATGGTATCAAGTGGATCATATACACTGGGATCGGAATAATTTCGGTTTCCAAAGGAAACTTTGGTGAAAATATCACCCCTCGAACTGTTTACTGTGCAAATTGTGAATTTGAAAAAAAGATTTAGTGTTCTAAGAGAGAGCTGCGGGGTCATCGCTGGGTACTCCCGAAATATCTGGCTCCTCACGAGCAGGTGAATTGGTAGATACACATTGATGAGGCTAGTCAGCAGTGGTAGCTTATCCTTCACGTTCATACGAATCATAGGTTTTGTGGAGAAGGTTAATCGTAGTTCAGCTGCGAAGAATGTTTTCTTAAGTGAACGGGACAGTCGGTTTTTCAGTGCTTCCTCAGATGAATCTCCACTGAAATGAAGTTTCATGTAGAGGAGTTTTTTCAGGATATCGATATTTCGATATGTCAGGTATAGGCAGTGTGTGTGTGCATCTGTGGTAATTGTACACTAAAGTTATTCAGAATGATTGACTATCTGTCAGATATTCTAAGTGGTAAATGTCAGCTAGCAGATTTCATGTTCAATATTAATTAATGGTCAGCTGAAATTCCATGATGATTACCACTATTATTACTTTTGTCTTGGGCTAGGAGTGGAACATTGGGCTTCAACGACATAACCCCATTTCATCGTCTTCTATACAGTAGTCAGTCCCCTTTAGCAGGCTCCATGATTGCCCATATACTCTCATCTCCTTCTTCTCAGATGATCTCTTACATGTCATCCTCTGACAAACGCTCAGCTTGATGGTTCCCATTTGGGTTGTAATCGATCGACGGCCTGATACATGATGCTACGCAATGGTCTTCTCACCTCTATTTTCAGTGGTATATTTGTTTAGTAATAGGTTCATGATCGGTTTGTCGCCTGTTAGAATTTCTTGTCTCCTTTCCTTTCTAGCGAGTTTTTGTAATATTGATAATTTGATCAGTTCTCCTTTGAGATATTGTTGAACACCCTTCATTTTCTTTCCTAGATTATACATAAATCATAATGGAATCTTTACAGTTCTGTGGTTTATATTAACTGCTTTGCGTTTGAACGCTAGTTGGTTGGTTGACAAACTGTGAAAACGAGAGTATGTATACATCATTACGATTCAAGGGCGTCGGTGGCATAGCGGTTAGGACGCTCGCCAACCATGCGTATGGTCCTGGGTTCGATCCCCAACCGACGCACTTCTCTACCTCGCTGAGCCAGTAATAAGTCTGGTAAAGAGGAAAGTCAAAGTAAAGAGGAAAGCGGTCAAGTCATTCGCTTTTATTGTCAGCAGACAAAGAAACAAGAAGATGCTTGCAATTGCAGAGGCTTGTGCAATTCCAGTTTATAAACCAGGTCTCTGTGTACAAAAGGAGATGGTCGTCACTCTGAATCTATCATGGTAATACGTTTTGCTTATAATTCTACCTCTTATTATTCTTATTATTATTCTTGATTCATTTAAAACTATTCGTTATCAGTAGCAATATCTTAACTCACTTCAACACTATTATTATTATTGTTATTATAACTATTACTATTGACATCCCTCTGGTTGCAATTCTTGTTAAATTCTCTAATGTCTTATTGTTTATCTAAGTGATGTAATTGAAGCGTTATGTAATTTATCTCTCATACTCCCTCTTCCTTTATCTATTTGAACATGACCTGGAAAACATTCGCACCCGTCTTTCTGCATGACTAAATCAATGCGTAGTTTATTTGCTTATCAGACTTATATCTCCCAATGCAATTTCAAAAGTATATATATCCGTCTGTGTAGAGTAGTATTCAGCCGAAGAAGAGTTCTACCGAAATTTGATGAATTCATTAAATCCTGCTTTATTTTAACATGCTTTGTTGCTTGTTTTAAATTCGTATTGGGAAATAAATGTTCCTAAAGAGGAAAGGTTGGGCATGAGGCTAGCAACCCCATCCTGTAAAAATAAACGCTGCTACAGAACCTTTAGGCCTCTAGCTTGAAGCCCTATTATCCACTGGAAACGTGAAGGAATAAAGAAAAATTACGATTCAAAGCCATAAAATAGTCCATCCCTAGCATGTATACAATAGTGCTTACTCGTGTGGGTAAGCGTTAATATATGGATACATTTTTAATGTCGAAATTATCCTAAATGGCTGCAGAAATGTCATTAGGGGGGTCAGTACGGCGTGGTATAACTGAACACATATTTTACACTGGTAACTCAGTATACTTAGCATTGCTCAGACCTTAGTCATTCAGACTAGAAGCCCTAATCTATGCATGTAGAATAAACTGCTCCACCAGCTCCCCCCGCACACACACACATTCGCTTCTACTTTGGATATAATTGCAAACTCAATTGTTTTGTCAATGCATTTGTTACTAGTACATTTTTTGTGCATTTTTGGTAATGATATTTCTTCAAGTTTGATCACAGAGTGATTTTAGTTAGAGAATCATTGAAAACCAGTACCGGAGTACTGGACAGTTGTTTCATCCTAGTTTGGGACTCATCAGTAGTACGCACCCACCGTCGGGGTCCGAACTCAAGACCTTCTGGTTACAAGTCAGGCTTGTAGACCGTTCAACAACCTGCACCTAGTCCAATGGCCCAGGGTTTCTACCATTTACTAATTCGTGATTTTTGAGTGTCCACCAGCCAATCTGTCATCGGCGAGAATTTGTCCCAACTCCTAGCCTAACGCAACTCATCGGTCATGACTTTTCACTAGAACTCTAGCCACCCACTCACTAGCATCATGGAGCAGGGTAAAACGAGGTATCTAATGTTTGTTTCGTCAGTCAGTATCTCGTCAACTGCATACAACCTGAATGATGAAAGTCTACAGTTTTATTATTACAATTCTAATATCCTTTAGTTAACTGAAAATAAAACGTGGGACAGTAATTAAGAATGACTATTAGTTTATAGATGAATCGAAATGTTTGGTTAGTGTAACGGAATAAATGCTTTTTGGATAATCCATCCTAATCGACGTAATTACAACCATTTTATACTTATTTCAATGTTTCAACTAACTTGATAATTATTATCTGTTTTTCTCCTAGACTGAACATATCATTATTCTGATGTTTCCATATCATCTGTTGACTTAATCCTTATTACTCATCTTTGTTCTTGTCTATTCTGTCTGTCTGTTTTTGACATAGAACTTTCCACATATGTGCAGCAGTTCAAGTCACCACACTCCCTCCTTGTAGCACACAAAGCAAGAGAAGAAAGTAGAAGAAATGCATAACATAGTCAGTAAACAGAGATGTGAGACAAAGGAATAGTAATAACGAAGAACAAAACAGTTTCATTGGAAATCATGAGTCACAAGGAGTGGATGCATCTGCGCTAGCCAGTGAGAACGATTTTGAGCCATATCACTAATTGTTTCCAACCATTGGTTTTTACCATCCCGAAGACCCAAACCAGTCAGGAAGTCTGCACCTTCCTACGTGGCTTAGACTAACTGTTGTAGATTTCATTGACTGGTGTCATGTTTTCGTTTGACCACCGCTAGCTCTTTTCCAGCCTGACCCTATTTCAGCTAACATTACCCGTCAGTCGAGGAAGGCGATGGCTAGGCATGCATGCGTAACACATGTCCTAACCATCTCAGTCGATGTAACCTCACAGTCTCGTCGTCGATTGATTTCCCCTCCTTACCTAGCACTCGACCGATGGCCTAACCTCAATATTGCTCACCTTATTATACCACTTCACACAGGAGATAGAACGCAGACACCTATGATCAAAGACAGCTAACCGACCTTTTCATGTCTTCCACTCTCAATGGCCATGTCTCGCTCACAGTCATAAAGGAGGAATGGAGTGAACTGGTTAGCAGTGCACACTCCTTTTCATCGACAGCCAGCCGGATATCACACCTGCACCAGAGATGGCGTAAACTAGCATATACGCAAAACGAGCCTTCTGTATTCGTGATAAGATTTTGTCAGAGATCAACCCGTTGGGGCAGGCTGATGCAACTTTTGAAATAAGTGAAGTGGTCAACACACTCCACCGAGCACTTCACTTCACTTGAATGGAATCACACATATATCAGAGAATAATCATGTTTTTTCTGTCTTTCGAACGTTTTGCGACTGAGCCTAACTCAAGGAGGTTTCCGTCAGCTATACAGAAGAATACAAAGATCGGTGGTTCCCTGCGTTTAGACCACAACGATTCGGTTCCGGTAGCTACAGTTAGTAAAACATAAAAGTATTCCTGAACTTAAATAAATAATGTGATAGGAGTTTTTGACTGAAACACGAAAACTGTGGAGCGAGGGTGACAGAAAGACATTGTGATATATAAATGATGATAAGATTACGTAAGTAATTAGCAAATTATAGATAAACAAGTGAGATTTGAGTTAAACTCATTTAATTAGATATTAGACAAAATATGAGGTATGCCGCTTAATAAATATGCAAGAAGGAGAACAAATCAACATCAGCATTTTGATAAAAGAAGATATAATCAATCAAGGTTGAAAAAATGAGTTACCAAGGTAGAGAAAGACTTGCCACAACTTCATTATTACAAAAGCTTTTGTATTTCCCAATGAATGAAAAGCAAAGCTGTAAAGTTGTTTTTACTGACGTCTCGATACTCAGTGCTGCTAATAGCTTTATCAAAGTATTATTAAACCAGAATTTAAAAAATCTCAGCCTGTATATGGCAAACTTAATCATCGTTTTTCAGTACGAGGTAAATTTTATGCTGTTGTCAAGTTGACCAAATGGTATAGGTAACAAAACAAGGCGTAGACTGTTGGATTTGATAAGTGTATAGAATTATAAAAGCAGTATGTGTTTATGTAATAAAATTGCTTATGACACCTGTGTTGATTTTGTTACTTCATGGACGAGAAGACTGTTGGAACCAGGTTCTATTCTATCTTATTCCATTACTCCTATTCAGACAATTTGGATTCCATTTGATATGAAGTGCTTCTGATGATATGAGACATTCTTTGTGATTTCTGAAGCTGTCCAGGAGGATTTCAATATTATTGTCGAAATCAGTTCTGTGGCATGATTCCATAGCGTCGTGTAGACCTATGGCTGACAATTGTTAAAGTTTTTCTGGTTCAACTGGATATTTTGGCTGTCAAACAGACGCGGCTTTACGGTGTTCATTTCTTCTGATTTTGATTTCTCTATGGCAAGGTTTATCCGATGTATATCGCATTACATTCCAAGCATTTTATTTTGTAGACACAGTTAGATTGTGAATCCTACGGAATTCAGCCGTTCACATGGACAAGGTTGCTTTGTAGTGTGCGTGTCTGATGATTTCAAGAAAACCCGGATGTTGCGTTTATTGAGTACTCTTCTTATGTCTTCTGACGTTTCTGATCTATAATGGAATGACAACTGTTGACGTCCATGTCTTCTTCGGAATACGTTTTCGACCACATTTAGTGTTGGTGTTGATTTTGCCGATAAAGCTCTTTGGGTAATTATTTTTCTTGAGAGTTTCAGTAATGTTTGATATTTCTTCTTCTTTACACTTCTCATCCATTATCAAAGAGTGTGCTCATCTAAGAAGACTTGAAACAACTGACACCTTTGCGCTGGTAGAGTATGATGATCCAAATTCGAAATATTTGTTGGAGTGGGTTTTATTCCTGAATACAGATATATATTAAAATATCTATGTCCTTTCCTCTTACCTAAGCAGTCTAGAACTGCTTGTTCACTGAAGTTTGGTGCTGCTTCAGAAGTAAACTGAACTGCCTGATACCCTAAATCTATTTGAAAAGAAACTTTAGTGGATTTTCACCTCAATTTAAGTTGTTTAGTAAATTACAAATTTGGTAGTCAATAAGGATAATAATTCAAGATAGATTTAATTGAATTTTAGATTTCCCTGTCGACTGATTGATTGGACCGAAGTACTCGGTCTCAGATTGGCATGTCTGTTGGCTTCTTGTGCAGATGCTTCGACGATGTCTGGGCATTTAATTAGTATTTAATTGGTGGATGGTGACTAGCAGTGAAATCCAGGTTGCGTATTTCGTCCGATTTGGAACTCATCAGCCGGGTGTACCTCCATTTCCCAGTGAGTAATGGTGTTCCCACAGAGGTTCGAACCCATCCAACAATTAAATTCGAATTAAATGCCCAGACATCGTCGAAGCATCTGCATAAGAAGCCGACATGTCAACCTGAGACCGAGTACTTCGGTCCAATCGATCAATCGACGGGAAAATCTAAAATCCAATTAAATTAATATGACCCGTTGCACAAGAGGTGGCTCTCGTTCCCCAAGTGGTCTAGTGGATAACGCTTTGGCGTTTGAAACTATGGGCACTGGGTTCGAGCCTCAGTGGTGGGAACATCATCACTCACTGACTGGGGAATGCAGGCACATCCAGATGACGAGTCCGAAATATAGGACGAAATGCGCAACCTGGATTCCACTGCTAGTCACCATCCACCAATTAAATTCAAGATAGATTTATTCATAAACCAATGTCAATTAGAGAATCAGTGATATCCACTTTGGGGTCACTTCAGAATCAATGTATCCACGATCCTACCTGGAATCTACACCAAGACGTTCTGGTTGCAGGATGAGTATATTATCCTTTAACTGCTGAGTTAGAATGACGATGCCAGTATACTGAGAATGGACGGAAAATAAAAATTCAGCAGTGGTTATATTCCCAGCCAGCAGCTTACCAATTAACTTGAAGGTATGGGGTTAAATAGATCCCTAGTAGAATTGATTATGAGTGCTTACAACTGGTAGTCCCCAGGTGGGATATGCGTGCTATTTTTGATGAATAATGATATCTTATAACACCGTAAAGCAACGTGTTTGGTCTGAAGGCAAGACATCAATCTTTGCGTCCTACTTTATAACTAACCTGAACTTCGTTGAGTCACGCACAGTTACAGAATACCCCGACGATAGTAAACAGACAGATGGATAAAATCTATGGTACCATTTAACAAGAATAATGTATCAAAAATCATAAGGTGTATAGATTTTGGAAAGGGGTACATAATTATAAGATTAGGGAACGAATACAAAATGTTACATAACATGGTGTGAAATTTGATAAGATAGAATTCAATATTGTAAAAAGAAAAAATATAAAAATTAATAATTTTGGGTTTAAAATGTCAAGAAGATCTAGTGGAAAAGATTCAGAGTGAGAATAGTAATAATATTAATAATAATAAACGTAGTAATAAGAGAAGAGTACATGGAATAACTAAATGAACAAAATAAATAAATGTCTATCCCTCTACGGCCAAGGCAGAAGTAGGGATTGTACATACTTCTTTTGTACACAATGGTCTGGCTTAAAGTCATGAATTGCCAAGGCCTCAGCTGTCTTTAGAAGTCTGTAACGAAGAAAACGCAGGAAGTTAGCATGGATTCGGTAGATGATCTTAAAATCAGAAATCAATCAGGTGTTCCAAAATAGAGCTTCGTACACACTTCCTTTCTCCCTTGTAAAACCATGTTGCTGGAATATGTTCTTGTATCCATGTGGAAAGCGTCCTCTGACTACGGCCAATGTACCTTGCTCAAAAATCCCCTCAGGCAGCTGTACGGATCCAACAGTCTCTGGAATACAAAACAAATACTGTAGGACAAAATTGGTTGGACAAAATGACCCGTATGAAGTAGCGGAAAATCAAGTCGGATATTCCCAACAGGGTGGGATCAAAACTCTGTCACAGCAAGAATCACACACCAGACATTTCAAGGTCAGCACCACCTAGATTCACTCAAACAGAGTTGCAGTCCTCAAACAACACATTGTCAGTATCATCCACCACACAACCACGATTACAAGCATTAAAATTAGAGATTGAACAGAGACAGAGAGAAATAATAAGGATCGAGTCGACATTTGATATGAAAATGTCAGATACAGTGAAATACAGTCTCGGGTAAAAGAGGAAAATAATTACAAAACTAGTTAAATTACTCAAGTGAGGGATTTTCCAAACACTTATTCCGTTACACGCTGTTTGAAAACACACAGGGAGTTTTGGATAGCTCTTCCTTCCTAGTTTGAGACTCTTAGGCAGTACGTACATATGACCACACCCACCAGCAGGGATTGAACCCAGGGCTTTCAGGTTACGCGGTAAGCCTGTACACCATTTAGCCACAAGGACGGAATCCAGTGGCTCATGAATTCTAACTTCTGCCAATTCGCGATATCTATAATGCCACTACCAGCCAGTATCATCGGTGAGTATCTGTTGTCAACTCCGAACTTGGTAGACAACACTGCTGATTACGACTTCCTCCCAGAAAACCTCAGGCAACTTCGTCCTGCAGTTATTATTATTATTGTTCCCTTGGGTTCCTAGTGGAACATAGGCCTTCAACTGCACGTCTCCACTTGCTTCTGTCTTCTGCTGTACTTTTCACTTGCATCCATGTTAGTTCATACTGTTTCAACTCCTCTTCACACGATCTCCTCCATGTCACCCACCCTTGGACGTTCCACTCGCCGCTTCCCTTTCGGGTTCCACTCGAGCGTTGCCCTGACGCGCGATGTCACCCAGCAGGCTCCTCAGTGAGTGTCCAACCCATCTCCACTTTCGCCTGCATATTTGTTGGGTGATTAATTCTTGTTTTGTTTGTTCCCATAGTTTCTTCTTGGTGATTCTTTCCGGCCATCTGATCTTGAGTATAGAGCGAAGTCAGTTGTTGATAAAGGTCTGCAACCTGTTAGAAGTATTCTTGGTGACCCGCCAAGTTTCTGATCCGTATAGTGGAACTGGCTTGACCTTTGTGTTGAAAATCCGAATTTTGTTGTTGATGCAGGCTGAGTAACGAAGATTTCCAGATTGGTTTCAGGTTGATGAATGTGTTTCTCGCCTTCCCGATTCTCGATTTGACATTCTCATCCGTTCTTGCTGTAGTTAGCCACTAGTAAACACCCGATGAATTTTTAAGCATTAGTTTTACAGGTACTTAATTGATTTCAGTTGGAAAATAATCGTAATTATACCTCAATGCGACAAATACTAAAACTCGCAAAGTTCATTGTATGATTTTGCATTCTGTTATCAGTGCTAATGAATTAATCGCTTGTATATATATATATATATGTATATATATATATATATATATATCAGAGAAGGAGCATTTTACAATCTGACAAGTGTAAGGTTTACTGCACATTGTCAAATATTACAAAGTTTTGTATATTTCAATGCCAGTCACATACATTCAAAAATCAAATCGTTATACTTTATTTACTTCTTAGTATATATATATATATATATATATATATATATATATATAAATGTATATACTTTCAAGGTCGTCCTTATCAAGGTCAAATCATCCGGTCTTCATATTTAAATATATCGAATAGCACTGACTATCGATTAGTTTCAGTGAAAAAAAAGTGTCAAGTATCAAGTGAAATGATGAGAGAGATAATTTACATAATAATATCACTTAACTCATTATTAATATTTTAAAAAAGAAATTAAGTTTATGATAGACCAAAATACAATGATATTATTGATTTTGTAGAGAGAATGTCAGTGTAAACTTTCTACCAGCGTGATAAAAGTTAGACAACAGAACAGGTGTTTTGTCCAAGTTGGTGACTCTTCAGCATGATTTCTGTATTTCTATCGACTAACGATATACAGTTACCGTTATTCTCACCGAAATGTCTGGCTAAATAACGTGAAGGAAGGAATAAGATGCCACCTCTGGTAGAAACATGGTAGTGTACTGATGCAGATTACTTTACAAGAGACAAAAACAATTGTCCAGTGAGGGACTTCTTGATTTCCAGTAAACGTCTTGATTGATTTTTGGCAACTGACGACGAAATCTATATTGAAATGCGTATTAAAATTAGTTCTGTGTTTGATTATTTGAGTAAAAAGAAAAGCATCGGTGGTACAGTGGTAGACTGATGACCAACTACGCATGTGGTCCGATATCCGACTGACAACAGACGTTCCACATGGAAGGCAAAGAAATAAATTATTAGTAGAAAAAATGATAATAATAATAATAATAAGAGCAGGATCATACAAGTAAGACAAACGTACATCATTCTGAATTCACAAAGAGAAAACATTCACTACACACACTCAGCATAAAGAAGAAAATATCGGATCTTTGTCAGCACTGTCAATTCAATATCTTTCATATATTTCACAAAAACTTGGAGCACGCGCGTTACGAAAAAGCATTTCCAATAATCTGAAGACTTTACTAACAGCCGCCACCGCCGCCTTCGGTCGATGCTAAAGAACAGTTGGCCAGCCAGAACCAATCAAGAATCTTTGCTGACAGAAACAGATAATATGCTATGGAAATACACTGAGAAGATGGCTGGGTGACAGTAGGCATCAAGAGGTCAAGTGGAATCGGAATGAGAAACGACGAGTTAGACATGGGTCCACGGGTGACGAGGAAGAGGTGATGAGCGCTTACGGAAAAGATTGTAGAGAACTGGATGAAATAGAGATGTGCTGTAGAAACTCTATGTTCTACTCGGAACCGAAGGGAATAACAATAATAATGAGTAAAAAGACATTTTGACATCACTAGACAAACCCTCGAGTGGAACCCGAAAGGGAAGCGGCGAGTTGGTTGTCCAACGGTGACTTGGAGGAGGTCATGAGAAGAGGAGATGAAAGCATGTGGGCAGACCTGGAGCCACGTGAAAACTTTAGCAGAGAACCGAAGGCAATGGAGACGCACGGCTGAAGCCCTATGTTCCTCTACGAATTAAAGAAAATAATAATGAGTAAAAAGACATTTTAAGTCTCTTATTCTACAGTGTTAGGTCAGTGATGTTGCTAGCAATTTGATACGATGATACTACTACTACAATACACAAACACACATACTATCCTCCAACTCAAATGTGCTTATTTTATATGATGCAGAAAATAATTAATAAGCCGAATTAGAAATAACGCTTACATCGTCCAAAATACAAACTGTGCTTGATAAACGAGGCTATTTAGCCAAAGTGCACGCTAAGCTAACCCAGAAATATCGTGACATCACAGTATGTAAAAAAGAATGAGCACCTGACCATCAGCTGAACCAGGAAACTTTAACAATGATGGTCAGCGCTCAGTGATGAATGATAATGAGGCTGTGTACTAATGATTTTTAGAGAACGCAATTGTGAGTTTGCAAGGATTTGATCTGATTGATTACGTCGGCTAGAGCAACGGTGGAAAACCTAAGAGTACTGAACAGCTGTTCCCTTCTAGTTTGGGACTCTTCACAGTAAGCAAACACCATCAGGGCTCGACACCAGATCCTTCTAGTTATAAGGTGAGCTCGTAGACCATTCAGCCACTGTGACCCGATCCAGTGACCTGTCCGCGATCTCCAACTTCTGGCAATTCACGATGTGGCGCGACTACTAGCCAATGTCATTGCTGGCAAGTATTTGTCTTCACACCCGACCTGTTGTATCCCACTGGCTCAAACTTATAACCTATGTCAGCTCATGATGAAATCCTGTAGCCAATCAACAGTGAAAAGTCGTGACTATTATACTGCTATAGTCTTTCTAGTTAAAAACTTTGTTTCTACCCAAAAAAAAGTCTTTTAAACCCTTTTTGTTTCCAAGCCTACTCGTCTAATTATCCTACAGGTGGTTTGCTCAGTCCTTTTAACTCTTAATTATTATTTAACAACTCACATCACTGTGAACTTACTACGTTACTCTTAGTTCCTATCACTTACTCCTTGTCTTCTTGGAAAATGTTGTAGCCAGTTGAGAAGAATCCTCGGATTCAATATAAGATGAGCTGACATTATGGTATATTTATCCTTTTTGCTTTTTTCAAGTTTATTATTATTTTTTTATTCCCACTAGGTTCTGAATAGATCATAGGGCTTCAACAGCACTCCCTCATTTCACCTTGTTCTCTACAGTCCTTTCTACCTGGTCGCATGCTTGCCCTAACACGATCTCCTTCAGGCCACCCTTAGACCCGCGTCCAATTCGTCATTTCCCATTCGGATTCCACTCGAAGACTTGGCGAATAACGTCACTCAGCAGTCTTCTCCGCATGTGTCTTCTTGTGATAATCACACAGGGATTAGCTTGACTAATTTGGTATCTAAAATCCTAGGCTCAGTAATCATGTGTAGACTATGTGGTGCTCGGGAGGCGCAAACACGAGAAAACCAGGCAGGCTTTAGGCCAGGAAGAGGGTGTATTGATCATGTCTCCACCCTTCGACAGATTCTAGAACATAGGCATTCATACCGGCGTCCAACAATCATTATATTTCTTGACCTAAAGGCGGAATTCGATTCTGTCGACCGAGAGGTTCTCTGGCGATGCTTGGCTGTAAAGGGAATGCCGAGAAAATACATTGCACTGATTAAGGCACTCTACTCGTACTCATGCCATCAGCCAGGTGAGGGCTTACGGCGAGTTGTCATCTGAAGTGGTGACGACTAGTGGCGTCCGTCAAGGATGCCCATTATCCCCATTCCTATCCAACTTCATCATAGACGTACTAATGGACTTAACCCTAACACACTTCAGCGACTCAGGGATCGACTTGCTACTAGGGAATAATCTCGTTGACTTAGAATATGCGGACGATAAAGTCCTCCTAGGCGAGGACGCTGACAAAATGCGGAGTCTTCTGAACACCCTAAGCTGCAATCTACGAATGTGTGGCATGCGATTCGCTCCCACCAAATGCAAGATGATGTTACAGGACTGGAATACACCGACTCCTAGATTAGAAATAGGAAGTGAAGTGGTAGAGCACGTTGACTGCTTCACTTACTTGGGAAGTACCATCAGCCCCAACGGGTTGATCTCTGACAAAATCTCAGCATGGATACAGAAGGCTCGTTTAGCATCTGCCAGTTTATGCCATCTCTGGCGCAGGCGTGATATCCGGCTGGCTGTCGACGAAAAGGCGTGTGTACTGCTAAACAGTTCACTCCATTCCTCCTTTATGGCTGTGAGCGAGACCTGGCCATTGAGAGTGGAAGACATGAAAATGCTGTCTAGCTGTCTTTGATCATAGGTGTCTTCGTTCTATCTCCCGTGTGAAGTGGTATAATAAGGTGAGCAATATTGAGGTTAGGCCATCGGTCGAGTGCTAGTTGGTAAGGAGGAATTGGAAATCAGTCGACGAGACTGTGAAGTTACATCGACTGAGATGGTTAGGACATGTGTTACGTATGCCTAGTCATCGCCTTCCTCGACCAACGGACAATGTTAGGTGAAATAGGGTCAGGCTGGAAAAGAGCTAGCGGCGGTCAAACGAAAACATGGCTTCACCAGTCAATGAAATCTACAACAGTTAGTCTAAACCACGTAGGAAGGTGTAGACTTCCTGACTGGTTGGGGTCCTCGGGACGGTAAAAACCAATGGTGGGAAGCAATTGATGACATGGCTCAAAATCGTTCTCAATGGCTGGCGCAGATGCATCCACTCCTTGTGACTTGTGATTTCCAATGAAACTATATTGTTCTTCGTTATTACTATTCCTTTGTCCCACACCTCTGTTCACTGTCTCTAATATGCATTTCTTCTACTTTCTTCTCTTGCTTTGTGTTCTACATGGAGTGTGGCGAGTTGAACAGTCGCACATATGTGCAAAGTTCTATGTCGAAAACCGACCGACCGAGCGACCACTATTAGCTTTCGGCAGCCATGTGGGACAGTGTTCTTGAACTATTGTACTCTTCATTTACCAGCACACACAATCAAGTGTGTGTGATGTATCATCATAGTCTGTGATTGTCTGTAAATCAATAGCAAGTGACAATAAACATGAACTTAGATTACTCATCATTATCATCATCAACATTATCGAGAAAATTTCGTTATTGTGTCTGTTCTATTGAATATAATATAACTTATCACTGTGATAAATAAATCAGCAAGTGTTGTTAGACAGTGTGTGTGTGTGTGTGTGGTATGTTATAATCAATAAATTGTTATTTGACAATTTGAAAAATATTCATTATTTCTGATACAAGTTATATATATATATCTTTTTGTGTGATGACGTTATCGTGAACAATGAGCAGTAATCATTAGATTCATATACATATGTGTATATATCACAACCCGACACACACACACACAACATGGAAACTTCACTATCATATTTTCATCATACTAAGTTAGAAAAAGCTTCACTACCTACATAATTCAATGATCAATGTATTCATTCTTTCAGTCATTATGTTCATAAATATTCTCTCGAGAGACAGTTAGTTTGTAGAGGGATTTTAATAATTGATTTCAAGGCTAATTTATATTGCACTGATCAAGGCACTGTACTTGAAATCAAACAGACAGGTAAAAGCTTACGGAGATTTGTCATGTTAAGTGATGTAGGTCAGGGATCGCCACTGTCCCCATTTCTTTTTAGCTCCATTATTGATTTACCAATGGAATTAACACCAACTGACTTCAGCTATTTAGGGATTTGGATAAGTCCTTGTAGGTGAAGAAGCTGACAGAATACAGAGTCTTCTGAACACCTTGAAGAGAGCTGCAGTCTTCGAATGTTTGGCGTGTGATCTGCTTCTGTCAAAATGTAAGATGATGCGACAAGACTGCAGTAAACTATGTCGACTCCTGGTTTAAAGATAGAGAGTGAAGTGGTCAGGGGAGCGTGTTAACCACTTCACTTATATGGGAAGTTGCATCAGCCGGCGCCAACGGGTTGATCGCTGATGAAATCTCGGCACAGATACAAAAGGCTCGGATGGCATTCGCCAACTTATGCCATCTCTGGCGAAGACGTGATAGCTGGCTGGTTACAGATGAAAGGAAGTGTGTACTGCACGTCAATATGCTGTGTCCTCCTTTATGGTAGTGTGGGAGACATGGCCATTGAAAATGGAAGAGATAAAAGGCCTGGCTAACCGTTTTTGATCATAGGTTTGTGCGTTCTGTCTCCCATTTCAGACGGTATAATAGGGTGAGCAATATTGGGGTTAGGTGCAGAGTGTTATGTAAGGAGGAAAAGTCAATCGACGAGGTTGTGAAGCCACATCGATTGAGGTGGTTAGGATATGTGTTACGCATGTATGACTAGCCATCGCCTTCCTCAACGGGCAATGCTAGCTGACATAGGGTTGAGTCGAAAAAGAGCTACAGGTGGTCAAGCCAAAACTTGACATCAGTCTATGAAATCGTTGACGGCCAGTCACGTACGGAGGTGTAGACTTCCTGGCTGTCTGGTTAGGATCCTCGGGATGGTAAGAACCAATAAAGACCGGAGACAATAGGTGATATGACTCGAGGCTGTTCTCAATGGTTAGCGCAGGTACACTGACTCTTTGTGATCTCCAATATCCATTGAACCTTATTGTTGTTTTTCCATGTCACTATTCTCCCTCCTTCCATCACATTTCTGCCTATTATTGTTTTTGTTCATGATTATGATGAAGGGAAATTGTATGATCCTGCTACTCAAACAACACCGTCTTTGATGTAGACATCAATTTAAGTTTGCGAATAAAAGCCGCTAAGGAACTGAAGAAGACCGTTTCGGTGCATGTTCAGTTAAAGAACTACGGGACAAGACCTCCAAAGCGTTTAAAATGCAGTCGGAAAGGTTAATCCCTATTTTCCGAAGATATCTTCTTCAAGATAGATACAATATAAGAAAGATTAAGAATGGTTTTATTATTCACTTGGAGATTTCGGAACAGAAACAGCTTCCACAGGTGAAACAAACTGGTACATCTTCAGTAGTTATAAATATGACGGGAAGCTGGTGTACTGGTTAGACCCAAAAGGCTAGATTAGGTATTTTTGCTGAGAATGCATCAAGCAATGCAGGCTTAAGTGATACACGAAACCACCAGACAGTACTGGAGAGCTGTGTCATCCCAGTTTAGGACTCTTCAGTAGTACTCCACCGTCAGGCGGATCTTCAGAGTGGAGTTCGTTAGCCACTCAGCCAGTGGACGGAATTCAATAGCCCATGAGTTCTAACTCCCACTATTATTATTATTATTATTAGTGTATGAAGAGCATATAAGGGATTAGATCATCTGACGATATCATAAACTAGGTAGAGCATCAGACAACTAATTCACACCATGGAATAAGCAACTGGATACTCTACAGTTGTACCTTATAATCTTTCAGGGCTCTTCACAGTAGAACGAATCTGTGAACTCGGGAGTGATTGAGAGGAACGCGTGACAATACGAGTGCGTGTAACAATACTAGGACGATTTAGAGATACCTACTCCGAACTTAGTCACAGGGGAACTGTCGTCCAGATGTCAGATTCATGGGAAATATGATTGGTTTGAAGAGTTGACACTCAATGCTGATATCAATCAAGTGGCGTAATATTGTGATTTACAAGCTAACCAGATAGTTAAGTGGTTTCATTCTTTGGCCTGTAAACCGGATGGTTTTAGACAAGGTTACTTGGAATGTTATGTCTTCCCATTACTAAGAACTGTCAAACCACGACGAAACAACCGTCCTCCAATGGTTCTGTGATAATTCATGAAAACGGAAAACGCGTAATTCAGCAAAAGAGGCTGTTTTTTGGTGAATACAATTCCCTCCTTAGCTGTACAATCGCATTTATATACAATCTAGTTTTTCATGCAAGAGGGTAGGTAATTAAAGTGATGAGTTGTCACAAACCGAGTTGTTAATATTAATCAATGCATAAAAGGAGTTGAATTAGTGTTATAGAGTTGCGTAATAAGACGAATTATTGATTGAATGAGTTGTAATCAGGATGCACACAGAAAAGAAAGAAAATATGGGATTTCTAAAGAAATACAAAAGTTATAAGGAGTTAGAAAAAAAAACAGAAATCAAGTAGGCAGAAATCAACCAAGTCGTTAAATGGTAATAGAAGTGTTAATAAATGTGTAAAACTTGGACTGTGTGGTAGTAATTAATTCCATATTACTTTGTTTATTAGATGTATCACACAGTGAAACAGTATTAGTTACTGGATGACATTTCGAACAAAATCTAGTATTGTTCATAAACATACCAATTGTAATCACATGACTTCGAAACTTGAGTTTTATAGTTTTCTTTGTTCTCTCCTATTTGCCGTCATTCGGGTAATAGAATTCTCCAGATATCTGGGACAGGTGTTGAATCATTCCTATTACACGTGTTTGCAGTTGATTCGATAAATAAAGCTTCCGTTATCAGTCTCTCCCTCCACCCTGTCACATTAGATTTTAAAACTGTCATCTTATCCCATCCTATTGTATGGTTATGTGTGATTGTCTGTAGTGAGTGTTATAGCTGAACTATTCTCCAGATTTCTTATCTTATTCGGGTCAACCAGTCTAGATTTTGCCAGGATTTTATGCTCGGCTAGTCTGACTGCAACTGTTCTATTACTTTGACCTATGTATTTGACTTACAATCATGCCAGCATGGTATTAGATAAACTAAATTGTTTTGTTTTAAAGGCTCCACCGGATCCTTCAACCGATAAAGCTTGTTTCTAATTGAGTTTGTGGGTTTGAATGTCAGCCACTTTTATTCCTGCTTGTTAAGAACTCGGCCTAAGGTTTCCGGAGTTGCTTCCTTGTATGGAATTACTACTGATGATTTCGATTCCTTATTGTTGGTGTTGTCATTATCTTACGCATGTTCGACATGCCTGTCGTCATTAATATTATTATTATTATCACTACTATCATTATTTATTTCACTTTTACATTTTCCTACATACTTTCTGACTAATTTATCAGGGTAATTATTAATTAAGTTCCAAAGTTTCTCTTATATGCCTCACTTCCTGTCTTAGATTTTCCTTAGTACTACTTAGTTCTAGTGCTCTATTACTCAAACACTCCACCAGTCCCATTTTCACTGACATAGGATGGGATGATCGGAAGTCCAAATATCTGTTTGAATGTGTGGGTTTCCTGTAAACACTAGTGTTTAACTTCTCATCTTCTTTCCTTTTCACGTTATAATCTAACATTTGAAGCTCCCCCTTCCTGACTTTTCAATTCACTTACGAATTGAATTACCTCCACCTTTGAGTTATTGTGTTCGAAAAATCTATCTATATTCTGTGTTCTAATTACGGTGATTGTGTCATCTACATACCTCCGCCATACTTTTGGAGTGGGGTTGAATGTTTTAATTGCTATGTTTTCCAACCTATCCATGAATATATCTGCCACAACCGGGAATAATGTTGACTCCACGGCAATTCCCTCAGTTTGTTTGCATATTTTCCCTCGGAATTTAAATACTGTGGAAGTCAGGCATAGCTGCACTCCCAGCATTATGTCCTCAAGTGGCACTTTCGTCCCAAGTTCGAGTTCTTGGTCAGAAATGAGTTCGTTTCTGACTATCCCCATAGCTATATTTATTGGTATACGTGTATATAAACTGACAATGTCAAAACTAACCATTTTTTCTTCATTATCTAATTTTAAATTATCTAATCTATGTTTTAGTTCATAAGAATTCATTAGTCTAGATTTTGAGTGGCTTTTAAGAGGATTTAATACCATGGCTAAATATTTAGATAATTCATAAGTAGGTGAATTTCTAAAATCAACTATAGGTCAAATAGTAGAAGTGGTTGAATAATTATCTTTTGTATGCACAGCTCCAATTAATTAAACTGAATAGCTATGTCCTCAACACTGCACATAAGAGACGAAGGCGTATTGTCTTCGGTAGGTCATTCTTCACTTTGTAGATTACTGTGAAGGAGGCATTTGTTGAGATAGAATAGTCAGTGTTGACGTTATGTTCGATTATTGTACTGCTTATTGAACCATTATTACCTTTCTGCAACCATGAAGGATAGTGTTCTTGAATCCTTTTGGACAACATGATAGACATTTTTACACAGGACAATAATATTAGTTCACACAATATAAAAGTTAGTATCACGGGAATAGTTAGTTAGTGCACCAAAATAACTATAATTACTAAACAGAATATAAATGTATATATACATATTAATCACCCCCTAAGTACTCCACTCGCTTTCTTTTGCGTTGTTGTTGTTTGTCTTCTTTTGTCTCTCACCATTTCAGCTTCCATTTGACTTTTTGAATGAGAATGAAGAATGTATATATTTGCCCATTTACAATGACAAATGATCTGCAAACATTATTGGTCCCATATCTTACAATTCCCTCGTGAATTGCGCACTGCCTTCACCAACGACGCAACCTGGTTTACAGTTGTGAAATATACCTTTATACCAATAAAAAAGTATTGATTTATAATACTTCACGATTGTAACTTACAACATAACTGATTGTACCTGCAAAAATAGCTTGCATTTCTGGAAAATAACCGTTTATAGGAAAATACAGACTGTCATTATTATTAGCCTACCTTGAGTACTATTCACTTGTGATGTTACGAAGAAAATGCTGACAAAAGTATACAAGTGTATTACTTATTTTAAATTATTATCAAATTTGGATATAAATCAAGAATAAGACTCGATGCCGTACACACCAAAGTTATATGGATGAATTACTTCAAGCTTTATTTTTTTCCCAAGTATTTGTAATCCATCCAAAACATACTTGGGTTTTTTTTTGTTAATGCGAAGACAATATTTCTATATTTCTTGATGTGCTCCATTGAATGACTAGTTATCATATTGTTCCCATAGACAAAATGACTGCAACCTTATAATTTAACCATGAACCAAATTTATGTAATTTAAATAATACTTATCCATGCCTGTACAATTGGTGTGTCCTACACAGGTAGGAAAAAATGTATTTTATTAAATTACTATTATTAAATATGCTTACTAATCGTATATGTAATTTATCATATTGATGATGCCTGTAAACTGGCGTCCCTCATGTAAAAAATGAGAATATACTATTATTATTATTATTATTATTATTCGGTAACCAGTCATTTCAAAGAATTTAAAATATATAGTGACTTGCCCTATTTACGTAGGTAGTTACCTGGGGTTCTAGTGAGAAGTCGTGACCAGTAGGGTGCAGCAGGTCGGGTAGGAGGACAAATATTCGCCGAAGACATTGGCTAGGGGTCGCTCTATGTCGTGAATTGGCAGAAGTTAGAATTCATGGGCCATTGGATTGGGTCCCAGTGGCTTAATGGTATACGAGCTAGCTCGCCTTGTAACCAGAAGGTCCTGGTTTCGAACTATGGCGGTGGGTGAGTACTGATGAAGAGTCCCAAACTAGGACGAAACAGATGTCCAGTATTCCTAGGTTTTCCAATGGTTCTCTAACTAATGTCAGCTGATGATGAAAATCCTGTTAACCAATCAAATCCCTACAAACCAACACTTGAATATTCACATATATGTTATCTTATGAATCGTCATGATTTGTAACTATTGGGCACTGGTAGGACTGCATCCCCTGCCGGCGCACACCCGATATCTATGGTCAGCCTGAATTTGGGCTACCGATATCCATGCTGAAAATTCCATACTTGTACTGAAAATACGGTGTGGAATAAAGCTGTAAATCAAAATAAATTTTAAAAAAAATGATAAACCATGCCTTTGTGAAATGCTTTTTCGTGTTATTGAATCCGATGAAACGATCCAAATTCTTCGTAAAATTTTTCGAGGAACACGCATCAGTATCCGCTATAATGTGTTTAATTCGGCGAAGTTAAACTACAATATCACGTGGTTGAGTTGTATACAAGCTTGCCTTCTAACCCGAAGGTTCTGTCTTCGAAACCCACTGGGTGAGTACTGCCGATGAGTCCCAAACCAGGATGAAACAGCTGATCAATACTCCCTGTTGTTATTTAATGTTTCTCTAACAGATATCAATCTGTGGTCTAACTCGATAAACAACTTTGACCTTGAAAAACCAATCAGAATTCAGGGACAAGAAAGTTGAATAATCGTTAGGAAAACATATTACACTGGATAGCTATCTCTTATATGTTTTAAGAATGTATCCGTTATTCCAAGGATAAACCACAGAGAGATCATACCATACGCGATAGATGTACTCACGCAGGTGACTGTAAATCATAGTACTTTGCGATTCTGCCTTAGGCGTGACATCCGGCTATCAACCAAGGGACGTGTGTACTGATCAGCAGTTCGCTCCGTCCTTCTCAACGGCTCTGAAACATGGCCAATACGATTTGAAGACATGAAAAGGTTGTCTGTTTTTGATCATAGATGTCTACGATCTCTTTCTCACATTAGGCGGTATAATAAGGTAAGTAATGTTGACGTTCGGCGTAGAGTGTTGGGCAAAGAGGGAAAATTACTCGAAGAGGCTATGAACTTACATAGATTGAGATGGTTAGGTCACGTGCTGCGCCTGCCTAGCCATCGCCTCCCCCTCCCGACGGGCATTACTAGCTGATATAGGTGCAGGTTGGAAATGAGTAAGAGTAAATGGTGGCCAAACAAAAACATGGCCTCATCAATCCATGAAATCCCTGACAGTTAAACTGGGTCAGGTAGGGAGATACAGACTTCCGGGTTGGGGCCCGCCCTCGGGACTCTAAGGATCAATGGCTGGAGACGATAGGCGACATGGCTCAAAATCGTTGTCAATGGCGCAAATGTATTCAGTCTAAGTAATCCTTCATATTCCTTTCTACCATTACTCATTCTGTTTCACTCTTATACTTGTCAAAACTCTCTTGATTCTCTTCACTCATCTTCTTGTCTACCTTTGTGTGCTCTTTGGAACGTGGCAACTGGAACTGCTGCACTTCGGTGCCAAGTTCTATGTTGAATCCAGCCAGGCAGCAGTACTTTGCTATTCATTGGTATCCCTGACACTGTTCTTTAACCTAACCGGAACTCCAGTCCTACCCTTGACCCTAAACCCCAGTCTTAACCTTAAGATTAGCTGACATTGTAGATTTACAGAAAAATGTACCTCGGAAAACTGTACATAGTCTCACCAAATCCACAAACGCAAGTAGGATTTGATTTGGAATGATCCATAGTGCAGCGTCCTTTAAATCTGATTGGCTCTTCAAGGTCGATGTTTTACAGACCTTGACTTTGGCTATGATAGTCTATCCTCATCTTTAGTTCCATCCAAGATACAATGTAATAGCTTCCTTTTTTCTGCTAGTGGAGTCAACCGTGCACCAAGCAATGATCCTACTGTAATTCATAGGGGAGGTATCATAAACGGAGAGTACCCAGACTGACAAAGTATCTTCCTAGTGTTCCCGTAATTGGAAATCTACTGAAAAATGGAGATATTAGGACGAATAACCTAATGTTGTTAGCCGTGAAGTCATGACTGATGCATGCACTAGATATGATAACCTGATCGAACAGTTTTTAATTGATTTATATTCATGTTAATGATCTCCAAGATAATACAACCGATCAAATAGTGATTATGTATTTATATCTTCTATTTCCCGAAGGATTTGTAAACTACATATACCCTATATTTTGAAACAATAAGAAACTGTAATAGCTAAATCTGATTATTGTATTTATGTCTCTATCAACCTCATTCAACAGCTGACTGGCTGTATGACAATGCCACGGGTCAGATGATCCACAACAGAAAGCTCAGCGAAGACTTTCTAGTGAATACAGCATAAAAGCAAGACTGCCTGTTATTACCGATGATATTCTTAATTATGGTGGACTGGAGTATGCATCAGACTGTGCACAGAGAATTAGAAGATAGGAATACGCTGGACGACCGATAAGAAGACTCTAGAAGATCTGGATTTCGCGCGTAAATGATTTATGTTTAATGTCACACAAACTCGAAGACTTACAGGCGAAAACCAACAAACTGGCAGAGGAGATTGGCAACCAATGGAGACAGGACTGCATGTGAACACATAGAAGACGGAGGTGATGAAGATGCCTAACCAACCAACAGTAACAACAACCAGTACCAATCAACATAAACGTGGGAGATTTAACAGAGGTTAGTTCCTTCACTTATCTAGGAAGCATAGTTTCGACCGCAGGCACTCGGAATGGATAAAGATGTCAAAGTCAGTCAGCCAACCAGCCAGAATCGGAAAGGTAAGATATGCCTTCATCAATCTGAAACCAGTTTGGAAATCTTCTGCTTCACTCACTCAGCATAAACAACACACAAATGTTAGTGAAG